>MU224538.1:601128-631960 GCA_018584345.1 Thuja plicata | reverse complement strand
TTCTCTAAATAACATTTATGTTCCTATTATGGAACTCCACATTATGTAAACAATGTTAGCCTAAACTTTGGGGGCTCATTGTCTTGCATAGTATTGTGAGTGATATAATAGGTCCCCTTTCATCCTTATTCCCATGCTTGGGGGGCGAGGATGCCATCTTCTTCTTTTCTGTCTTTTCGGGATTCACTTTTTCCCTTGGTTCAGCAGTATTTATGTATTATGTGATATCCAATCATACATGAATATTTTGGTTTGCATTGAGGATCTATGTCCTTGATCACAATGTATTATATTATTTGACATTGAGTTTCCTTGGTTGATAAATCTCTCACCTTGAAAACTGAATACTGTGCTATCCCTCACAGGGGTTACTTTTTCACTTCTTGCATGATATCTCTTTGCATTCGTCCCTTCCATGGCCTCATAGGAGCTATGACCTTCTTAGCTTGGACTGGGTGTTTTCTATGGATATTGTCTTGATGTTGAAGAAGGCTTTATCCTTGATCTTTTTCTTTCCTTAACATGTCAAAATAGTATGTACTTTGCCATATTAAGGAGGGGGGCATATACACAGCCTCCCTCATTTTATATAATGAATTTTTGTTCTAACATATTTTTTTTTGGAGCATGCTAAATCCTTTGAGGGTAACACACATAAGTTGCTAAATCCTGGAGAGATACGCACTCAATTATAATTCAATATGCTAAATCCTCAGAAGGTAACACACATAAGTTGCTAAATCCTGAAGAGATATGCATTTTACAAAGGTATTCCATGGTGATATAAGGATATGGATCCATGGGTACTTCATAAAAGCTATCAGAAGATGTACTACATACATGCACAAAGCTGCCAGAAGGTGCACAACTTTATGGGGTGACTATCAAGTTCTTTCTTGGTTGGCCATCCTATCCTTTTTGTGGTTCATAGTGAGATACACACATCTTACTGGGCAAGATAACCACTCCTCTCTCTCTCTCTCTTTCTCTTTGACCAGTGATGTCTCTCTTATCATGATCTTAGGGTTGATAAAGACTTAAGTCCCTTGGGGGCTTGAGGATTTCTTTGTCCCTTTTGATTCCAATAAGATTGTCCTTTCTCTATGTTCTCCTTTACCAAGAGTTTGTGTTGAGCTCATACTCTTGCTAAAGTGGGGGCTAAATGTATAGTTATAAAATGGAAGCACTTCCATGGTAGACTGGTTTAGCCTTTAGAGTAAGTGGTTTCGGGTCATATCAAGCACCTTGAATGGGTTCCTGATCTAGACCTGGCTTTTTCCCTATTCTACCCTACTTTCCACTTCTTTCCAACCTGATTTTTGCATCCTAGACTGCAGATCTAAGATCTTTGACCTCAAGGTTAGGGTTGACCTTTTGGGTCTATGTTGACCTTGACCCTAACCTAGGTCAAGGTCAACCTAGACCTTGACCTAGGGTTCAGAATTTGGGGTCTTCCAATTTTCAGATGTCGGTCTTTGCAAAAGTTGTTTCCCGCTTCTGGGTCAGCTGTTTCAGGATCCAAAGCGTCAATTCCTAAATTATATTTAACTTAGGTCCTCTCCTACAGATAAAGGCTTTAATGGGAATTTAATTCTCCTATGTTAGCCTCCTTAGAATATTGTGCCCTAATTTCATATAAGAGGAAGCCTTCTCTCATTTTCTCTAAGTCTTCTAATCATGATCAAGCATTCTCAAACTATCTTTAAGTGCAATTCAAGGAAGCATTCAAGCAAGATTTCAAGTAAGAATTCATCCATCTCAAGCATCCATTTTCATGAAGGAGATCCATTGGAGGCCATTGAAGGATTCAAGCTACATAGTTCCATTTTTGGTGATCTCTCCATCCATCTTCTTCCAAGCCTCTTCCAAATTCAAGAACCCATTCAAGACTTGGTGTTGGAGATCTACAAGAAATTGATTGAATACATCCTACATCCTATATTATAGATCCATTAGTGCATACATACTTGTGGATTGAAGGATTCGAATCCTCCACAAGGACTTTTACAAGCAAGGTGAATTTATGCATTTACTTTGTTTACTTCTACAATTTCAATTACATATATTTGAGGTTAATTCCAAAACCAGGGTTTGACCAAGGCAAACCCCTCCCCCCCCGACAAACAAATATCTTTTTCTTGTAGGTATAGGTTCAGGACTGTAGATTTGAACCTAGATCTAGATACCCTTTTCAGCTTTCTTTCAGATGGCACGAACAGAGTCACTTTTGGATCTGTGCAGGTTAGGGTCAACATTATTGGGTCAGGGTTGACATTTGCAGGTCAAGGTCGACCTTTTTCATAAGACGACATCAGAATGGAAAATGATTTCTGGGTTTTGTTCATCTCTGTGTTTCCTTTCTAGATCATACTTCATTTTTTCAGAAACTAAGTATAAACCTCAGAAAAAAGCATTCTTTAATCTGCAATATTTCAAGGTTAGTACATTTCTCCTATCCATTTCAATTCAAATCCTTAAGCATTCTAACTCTATCACACATTCATTCCTTTCCATAAAATAGGGAATTTAAGAATTTCCTCTTTACTCTCATTTCCAAATGATTGATTCATTTGTGTATTGATCCTTTTTGGGTTGATCAATTTGGATCTTTCCTTTGTGCATCTTGGGATTGAAGAGGAATTCTTATCTTTCCCCCACTTATTTCAAATGTTACATTTCTTATGTTACACATTGTTATATGTTACATTTTTGTGACCTCTATTTTATGTGTTACACCTTTATAAGGAGCCCTCTCCTTCTCATTTGAGAGATATCAAGTTTTCATGTTATTGTTATGCTGCAGGTTTGGAGAGCAATTTTGGAGGAGAGTTTGAGCATTTGAGCTTGAACCATGCAACTTCTCCTCTTATTGTCTTCTTCCATCATCCATCCATGGAAATCCATTTAGAGTAGATTCATGTTAATTTAGATTCATATTTCCTTTCAATAGATTAATCTTTCATATTTCCTTCATAGATTAGCTTGCATATTTCCTTTCATGGATCATTATCATATAGAATAGTTTCCATTTTCATTTGCAATGCATATTTGATGATCATGGAGACGAACATTCTTGGTCTTTCTCTTTGAATCTCTCATTTCATGGTGTACTTGCATGAGCATAAACTAGGTCTAAACTGAGGGCCTTCATCACAAACCCTTGCACTCTATGAATAGAGAGCTATGAGTCACCATTTCAGATCTCATTCTTGAGCAATCTTGAATACAATGACTCATAGAAGTGTGTCAGTATTTTAGCACACATTTTTGGCACCCACCATGGGGCAGAACATCTATTTCTGTCATCACATTTGAAAATTCCTTCCATCTTCTATCTATTATTCTCTCAGTGTCTTTGAAGATCACATTTTGAGCCAAATCTAACCCTACCATCGCGTTCAGAACGTCGTTTCAGTTAAAAATGAGTACAAACTCGCCCATATCCAGCAAAAGTCAAATCTATGGAAAATTTCTTTTTCCCAAGCAGGATGTACGACCTGTTGCATGGAAATCGAGGCAGATTTCAGATTTTTCTACAAGTAGCCCGAGGCAGATTTTCAAAAAAAAATATGAAAAAAAAAATTTAGATTTTTTTTACTATGTTTAATTTGACGACCGTCAAACCATCATTATGCATGGACTGCTGTAACAGCCATGAAACTATCAATTTGAATGCCACAGTCTACTAACGTCAGCAGAGTTTGAAAAGTCTTCGCCTTCACCATTGGAGTTTTTGAAATTACAGTCTAACTTCAAACGATCATATCTTGCTCATTTTAGGTCCAAATTTAATGCAATATTTTTTGATTTTGGGTAGAATTGTCTGAATATTTCTGGTTCTCTCTTATTTTATGGATTTGAGTCATAGGTTTATCAGAAATTGCAAAGTTTTCATCAGTATACCTATCCAATCCTCTATTTTGCAGCTTCCAAAGCCTTATACGGGCTCATACGATAACATTTTTGAGTGCATTTTTTTTGAAAGTGCGTGATTTTTTATCTACTTTCTGAATATGCAATCAAATTTATTATTTTCTAATTTTTTTTAATGCTGACGAGTTTTGGGCTTTATTTTTCTCTGACTTATCTTGTTGATTACAGCGTAACTGTGGTTTGCAGGACGTTTAAAAAGAAGACTAAAAACATAGAATACTAATGAATCATCTTGCAGGTTGCCTTGATTGATAGAATGCTAAACATTGTGCTTGCATTTTATTTTGTTTTATTAAAATAGGAATGCACATGCAAGACTTTTTAAAATGAACTTATATCTGATGTTTTAGGGATGGAAATAATGTTAGGAAACTATGCTCTCACCCTTTTGGGAAGATCAAAAATCTAGAAACATTGTTGCCATCTTCTTATGTGTCTGAAGTGTCTTTTTAGATTGTAATCCTAAGAATTATATGAACATATCCTATCCCCTCGCCTTTGTGGATCTTGGGTGTAAGATAAATTCATATAATTATTTTAGTGTGGCTACCTCCTGAGATATTTAACAGAGTCGGTGAGAGTGGATTGCCCAACCTGTAATAGCCTAAATCCAAGCCCTTCCAAATCGGTATATAAAATATCATTATGATTAATATCACAATGAACAGGTGTCGATTTTTCTATGCCGATAGAAGATCTCCCTTAGTACCCTTGTGGTGCGTAAAAACCTACAGAATGTAACTTTTGTAGGCTATGAGGCCTCCTTAACAAGGCTAATCTATTGCATGTATAGCCACCTAAATGGATGCCCTGACTAAAAAAAAATTTCTCATGACCAAAATCCCTCTATCTGTTGGCGCAGAAGGTCAGAGACCAACTAAGACATCCCACATTTCACGGCTCTTAGTAGAGACAATGGTCCTTTGGGAAGTGATTCCCTTAGGATTCAAAGCTTGGTGTGCATGAGAAGTGAGTGCACTGTAAGGAGGATCCCGTGCCTCCAAGCTTCTAAGCTGTCCGCTATGAGTAGGCATGGTTGAACTTCGGTTCAAGTGGGAATTCAACAGATATTTCCTTGGCTTACCTAGGTTGTGGTGTGACTTTTATTTTTTTACAACAAACCAATCTTCTTGATGTGTCTTGCATGAGTGAAAGATCAAAATAGAAACCAAACATTCAAAGAAAACATAAAAAATGATCAACAAATCTGCATTCTTAAGTGTCAAACTGTCAACTAGCTCAATTTGCTATCATGTCATTTCCAGTCTTCCTTGGTCAACTTGGGTTAGATCAAGTCACTTACCTCACTGTTAGAAGCTTGTTTACACTTTGGATTCTTGCATTTTGACCTATTGAATTAGTAATATTTGATTTCACAAGTGACCTTGATTGGAGTTAGTGAACTAGAAACCGTCCTTGTTGAGAAGATAAACATTTGGATCCTTTGATAATACACTAGGAGAGTTTTAGTAATCTCTTGTCCATTCACTTCCATAAAAATTCAAATTCAATCAATGTAACTTGGGTAAATCATCCTCCTGATCCATATGTGTTAAGGTATTCACCTGTTCAGTGAGCACCTCTGTGGCAGTGTTGGTTTATGCCTCTTGCAAAATTCTATCTTATCACCTCTCTTTTGGACAAGTGAATGCCTTTACTATCCTAGTTTGGTACCAACGTTTCTTAGGGTCATCCTATCACCTAGTACCTTTTCTTTCATGCTAGTTACAACAAGATATCAAGTAGATCAAGGAAAGCAACCTCAAGTAGTCTTTAACCAATTACCCTTAGTTCAAACTCGCCAAAAACGTAAGGGAAAAGAGTCTATCTTTGATCAATCACCCAGGAACAACTCAAAAGTTTGGTTTGATTCCAAGAGTAACCTTACTGAGTTGAGTACACCCTTAGCATCTTCTCACTTGGATATGGATATGAGTTACACAACGACTCAATGAGAGAGGGAATAAATGGATAAACACCTTGATGACATATTTGAAAAACATAGAGATACTGTTTCGTTTGGCAGATTCTCTTGTGACAGTCGACCAGTCTCACCCCTTATCTCAACTAGATATCTAGATGCACACCAAAGGGCTTAAAGAGGTAATAGGAAAGCCTATCAAGATGAAAAATCACAACATGAAAACCAAGATGATGAACCTTATGACACTCGCGTAAATGCATCATACACCAATAATTTTTTTCAACATTCAAGACCAAGTTCACTGATCAAAACATCTTCAAGATACACGAGTGAAAGACTTAAGAAAATTGAGCCTGAAAAGAAAGCCTTCCTAGATGAGCAAGCTGCAAAGGAAGAGCAATTTATACTCCTAGAGTTGGAAAAACAAGCCTTGTTGGAGATAGAAAGGAAATCCTTTTAGGAAGAGCAAGATAGACTCTTGGCTCAACATCTTAATGATCAATTCAACAACATGCATGTTGGTCATGGAAACAAGTCTCCTCCATCCACCCCTCCCAAGACTCCACGAAGTGGAAGAAATTCAAGAACACCATCATGATCTCATATCCCTAGAGGAAGAAGGGCTTCAAGACATGATCATTATAGGAGACTAACACCTCCTAGGAACTCAAGACAACCTTCATAATGTGCTCACCATGGTTCACAATATGGGGGTAGTAGCTCAAGTTTTGACCTCACCTCCCAAGACTTCATGAAAATGCAACAAGAACCACTTTTCCAGCAGTATGTGGAGAAATATTTAGAGAAAAACAAAGACAAGTTCCTAGAGAGTTTAATCAACAAGGGTGCTAGAGTCCCCTACAACTTTGATGTGGACAAGAAGATTAAGAAACAAGTTCCATCTCAAGAAGAAGAGATCAAACAACTTAAGAGCATGATGGAAAAGATGTTAGCACCCAAGAATTCATTCTCACTTAACTCAATTTTTCCTAATCCTTTTGACAAAAGTGTTAACATGAAAGACTTCCCTAGAAAGGTTGAGATCCCTCAACATGACAAGTATGATGGAAATTGAGATCCACATGATCACGTACACCAATTTTATACCACAAGTTTTGAGTTCCATCAAGATGACTCGTACCTCATGAGATTGTTCCCAAGGAGTCTTAAGGGTCAAGTGATGGAATGGTTCACAAACATAACTCCCCCCGTTAAGAATTTCAAAGAGCTCATCCATAGATTCATTCAACATTTTGCATACAATCTGTCAAGATCTATCACCATGTTAGACTTACGCAACTTAAAGAAAAATTAAGGGGAATCATTTGTTACTTTCTTGCAAAGGTGGAGATGACAATGCTCTCGCTACCCTAGGACCATTCCTAAAAATGAAAATATTGACATCCTTGTTAGCAACTTGGTTCCCAAAATGCGGTATGAAGTTAGGAAGATGGTTTTTGATTCCTTTGACACGATGGTTGAAACCGCATGTAGGATTGAGGATGTTTTGAAAGAACAAGGAATTTTGACCAAACATGGAAACAACAACAACAACAATGGTCAAAATAACAATAACCCTAACAAGGATAAAGGAAAGAACTCACACTGGAATAGGAACAAACAAGTGGTCAATGATGGAGTTGTGGACTCCTCCCAACCCAAAGATCAAACTGTGCTCCACTTGTCTAGTGATGTTCAATCCATTAAACTCAATGCATCTAATCAACAAGAGAATAAGCCAAGATACCAAGATAGGCCTGAGAAAGAAAGACGTCAGTTTTCAAAACTTGGTGATTCATATGAGGATGTCTGAAAATGCTTATTTCCAACAACCTTGTGCATCCTCAAGATCTCGCAAAGCATTATATACCTGATGTTAAGCCACATTGGTGGGATGAAAAAGACTTTTACAAGTTTCAGAATGGCATCAGGCATAATATTGAAAACTGTTGGAAAATCAAACATATTATCCAAGATCGCATTGATAAAGGCAAACTCAGGGTAGATGGATTGAACACCAATGCCGATCATAAGGCAGTCAAAGAACCTCTGCCCAAGTATGAGAAGGGGGAAACCTCTAAAGCTAAGAATGGCAAGGCTGAGATTAATTACGCTTACACAGATGTAGGGAATGTTGTCAACATGCTTAAAGTTGTCGAAGAAAATGTCAACATGATGAGGGATAAAGATCCCTATGGTTATGATCTATACATGGAATCTCCTCCTATCTTTGATGAAGAATCCATCATGGTACTAAGGGGTCCTAACACTAGAGTGTCATCGCAAACTCTCAATGTTTTCATACAAAGTCAAGGCCCCATTGTCATTAGAGGACCCAGTTCAAGTCAATCAAATAAACCAAAAAAAGTGGCATCCAAGAATGTCACCTCAAAACCAACAGTCAATCCTAATTTGATCTATAATCTTGTCACTCAGTTGAAAAGAACCCCAGCTCAGATTTTGATCTTTGAGGTCTTAGAGTTTTCTCTAAGACACAAACAAGTCCTTGAGGATGCATTGGTGCAACAAACATCCCCAACAACTTAGATGTTGATCAATTCCAGAACATGGTTAACCATATTGCTAGCCATCATTACTTTACTTTTTTAGAGGATGATGATAAACCTTTGAGCCACCCACACAATCTCGCTCTTCATATTAAGGTCATGATCCACAAAACCCATCTTAGGCACATGTTGATAGATGGGGGTCCTGGGCTTAACATTTATTCTTGTAGTCTTTTGAAAAATTTGGGTTATTCTGAACAAGTCATAGATACCAGGAAAAAGATCACCATCAAAGCCTATGATGAGGTGAAAAGAAGTTTGAAGGGGTTGGTCATCCTTCCTGTTAGGATTGACCCTGTTGAAAAAGATATTTTATTTCAAATAGTTTATGGTGGCCCCCTTGTGTATAATATCTTGCTTAGTAGACCATGGATTCATGATATGCAAGAAGTATCATCTACCTAGTATCTATGTGTTAAGTTCCCTTACAATGGAATAGAGATTTGTATACCTAGGGATAACACTATATCTATTAACTCAATTTTAGTAGGAGCTCATGCTCCCTTCAATAGAGAAGCAGAAGACTTCGATGCAACCTTACTGAATGTAAAGACAAGCTCAAGTCAGTAGATATTGGCATGGGGGGTATCAACTCAACCTCCTCACAACACTGCCAGTTTTTCCCAAGTCTTATGGAAAGACTTCACAAGAAAAGAGACCTTCCTCTTCAGCTATGACTTTATTTGGCACATTTGTAGAGTCCTCAGTGCCTATTCAAGATGAGAAAGAGGAGATGTTTGTTAAAGATTGGATTTATAGAGAAGAGAAATACATGTACAATGAGAACTTCTCTCCCTCTCCTAAGGCTTATTGAAGAGGGTATACTTTTTTCAAATAAATGGGCTATCCCAGACTTGGCCCTCTTAATCATAGATTGGATGCTAGGGATGAACCTCTTGATCATGCTCTTTTTGGATGCAAGTCTAAGAATATGGTTGGCCTAGGATTCACGAATCACAACAAGCATACTACTCCTATCCTTGATAAGTTAGATAGTGAAGATGAACTAGAATACGTACCTAATTTGACAAATCAGCAAGACATGTGTGAAGATTGGGTCCCTTCCACTAATCTCCTTTAGGGAGATTAAGATATTCTGATCACTCATGAGTTAGTTGCAACTTTAGAAAAAAATGAATCAAATGTAGAAGATCCTTTCAGAGAACGTCAATGAAAGAATCTTGTCCGTTTAATGGAAAGAGAAGGTGTTACCTTTGATGATACTAGACCTTCCACATCAAGATGTCTCAAACCCTCATGGTGTAAGCATCCTAGTTGCAGATCACACACAAGTTCATATGAGTATGAATGGGACTCCTTCTCAGAGCCTTCCATAGTTGAAATGGATGTTGATGTCATCCAAACTTATAGTTCTCAACCTGAGGCAGTTGACAATTCACGTGTAGGATTAGAGGATTTGAACCCACATGTTTCCTTAGTGGATGATTCTTCACTTGTTAGGATGAATCCTGATTTGGGTACCTTAGAAGGATACTTGACGAACTCCAACTCTCCGGTCACCAAAGATGATATCATTCACATTTAAAACCTTAAACCAGTCATTGACTTACCCCTTGTTCATCCTGACCTCATTGATTGGTCCCAATGCTATCAAGAACCTAAGCTCTTAAAATTTCAAAATGATTATGAGATAGCCTGTTGCTTAAATGCTATTGAACCTGTAGTTTCTTCCACTAGTGAACCAGCTACCAGCATGACCAAGCCAGACATCAAGTACCTTAGTCACAAAATAAAAAGAAAATAAAATAAAAAGAATAGGAGTTCTGATGGTGAAAACCACTATGTGGCGATGTGAGAACCAAAAAAGTAAAAATAAATGATGTATCCAAGGGTGAAAACCTCTCTGAGGCACCTAAGGATGATGTACCTAATCATCTACCTAGCTTCTTTCAAGATATATCTTCAGTGCTTATTGAACCAACACAAGTAGTTAATTTGGGTATAGATGAGGCTCCATAGATCATACACTTGGTTGAATCCTTGTCACCACAAGAAAAAGAAGCCTACACTAAGTTCTTACAGAAAAACAAGATCAACTTTGCATGGACTTATTCAATTATGCCAGGGTTGGACACTAATCTTATCATGCATCACTTATCCATAGCTCCGGGTGTCAAACTAGTTAAACAAAAGTTGAGAAAGATGTATCCTCACATAGCTCTCCAAGTCAAAGAAGAATTATAAAAACTCCTTGGTGCAGGATTCATAAGAGTTATTGCCTATGCTGAATGGATATCAAACATTGTCCCAGTTTCCAAACATGACAAATCCATTTGAGTTTGCACATATTTTAGAGATGTCAATAGAGCATGCCCAAAGGATGACTTTCCACTTCCCAATATAGAAATGATAGTGGATATTACTATGGGTTATGAGATTTATTCCTTGATGGATGGTTTTTCTGGGTACAATCAGATTCAGATAGCTCCTCAAGATCAAGAAAATACTGCATTCACTTGTGCATGGGGTACCTACTACTGGAAAGTTATGCCTTTTGGATTAAAAAATGCAGGAGCCACCTATCAACAAGCTATGACAACCATTATTTATGACATGATGCATAAAAACATGGAAGATTATGTAGATGACACCTTGGCCAAGTCTCAAAAGAGAGATACACATTTAGACAATTTAGAAGTAATTCTAGATCGCATGCAACAATTTCAACTAAGGTTAAATCCTAAAAAGTGTGCATTTGGAGTCGCCTATGGAAAACTTCTAGGATTCATCATTTCAGCAAGAGGAATAGAGGTGGACCCTGAAAAATTCCAAGCAATCATAGATATGCCACCTTCTAGAAATATTAGTCAAATGAGGAGTCTTCAAGGACTTCTTCAATCTATAAGGAGATTCATTTCACAGTTGGCAGATAGAGCTCAACCCTTCAACAAGATCTTACACAAGGGAGCCAAATGTGTTTGGAATGTGGATTGTCAAAAGAGCATGGATCAAATCAAGAAATACTTGGCAAATCCCCCTATTTTGATGCCTCCTATCCCAGGGAAACCACTTATTCTATACATTTCAGTGATAGAATCTTCCTTGGGGGAATTACTAGCTCAACTTGATGAACATGGGAAAGAAAGAGAAATATACTACATTAGCCGCACTCTTGTTTGAAATGAGGTTAACAACACTAGCATTGACAAATCTTGCCTTGCAATTGTGTTTGCTTCCCAAAAGTTGTGACATTACATGCTTGCGCACACTATACACCTCATAGAAAAATTATATTCACTCAAGTATTTTCTAGGTAAGGCTTCCCTCATAGGTAGACTTGTTAAATGGATGATGATACTTTCAGAATTTGACATAGAGTACATTGAGCGTAAAGCAATCAAAGGACAAGCCATAGCAGATCAATTGGCTGATTTCCCATTGCAAGATATTGCACCTATTCAAGTTGACTTCCCAAATGAGCACCTCATGTATATGACTGAAAGAACATGGAAGATTTTCTTTGATGGATCCTTTATGAAAAATGGTGCAGGAGCTTGTGTGTTGTTTGTTTCTCCTCATGGGTACACGATTCCTAAGTCTTACAAGTTATTGTTCCCATGTACAAACAACATTGTTGAGCATGAATCTTTAACAAATGGACTTAAGATGGCCATAGAATGAAGAATCACACCGTTACACATCTATGGGGATTCACAGTTGATAATCAACCAAGTTAATGATAAATATCAAACAAAAAATGAGAAACTGGTACCTTACAAGAAAATGGTTGATTCCTTGAAATGATACTTCACCTTTATCATGTTTTAAAAAATCCCTAGAGAAGAAAACAAAGCAACTGATGCTATGACTACACTTGCTTCACTCCTTCAGTTAGAGAAACATGAATCCAGATTTGAATTCCTGGTGGAAGAGCTACATCACTTCATCTATGACTCCCAAGAAAGTCATGTCATTTGTATCCTTGTTGGTCATGATTCATCCCATTACGGTGCCATTTACTCATACCTTTGTGATGGTATTATTCCTGAAACCTTTAACTGATCTGAACGCAGAAACCTTACCCAAAATGCCTCTTGCCATTCCCTTATCTCTGGTGATTTGTATAGGAGGTGTCTAGATGGAACACTTCTTAGATGCTTGGAAAAGGAAGAATCTGACCAAATGTTAGTTGACATCCACGAGGGCATCTATGGGGACATTCCAATGGTCTTTCCATGGATCGAAGGTTGCTTAGGGTGGGGTACTATTGGCCTACGATGCAGATTGATGCAGTATCTTTTGCAAAGTCATGCAAAAAGTGTCAAAAACATGGTAACCTAATACATGCTCCAGGAAGAGAGCTGGTTGTTGTTGCAAACTGCTCAAATATTGCATGGATTAAACAATTACTGGAAGGTATGAATATGAAAATTCTTGAACCAATGATTATCTATTGTGATAATACCAGCATAATTAACATCTCTAAGAATCTAGTCATGCATGCTAAGACTAAGCATATCGAAATCAAGCATCATTACTGAAGAGAACAAGTGCAAGAAAAAGAGGTGATACTAGAATATGTTCAATCAAAGAAACAATTAGCTAATATATTCACAAAGTCATTGCCGAAAGACACATTTGAGTACATGAGAAATAGGCTAGGGGTCCAACCCTTGTCTATCAGTTACTAAGTTGACTAGGGAATTGCATCAGCTCAGTGCTGGGCCTTTGATCTTGTTGGGAAGATTCATCCCAACTCATCAAGTCGACACAAGTTTATTATCACTGCTACTAATTACTTCACTAAATGGGTAGAAGTTGTCCCACTTGCTGTTTCCATATCATTTGTCGATATGGAGTGCCTTCCTAGATTATCATTAACAATGGAGGCCAGTTCAAAAATAAGGACCTTAAACAACTCTACAAGAAAATCAAGATTAAACAACATTGGTCCTCCATTTACTTCCTACAAGGAAATGGTCAAGCAGAGGCATCAAACAAAACCATTCTTAAAATCTTACGTAGAACAATCTATAAGAATGGTAGAGATTGGAACTTAAAGATAAATGTGGTTTTGTGGGCCTATAGAACGAGTATTTGTACTCCTACTGGGGCTACTCCTTTTTCCCTTGCATATGGTGCTAAAGCAGTGTTACCTCTGGAGGTTGAGATTCCTTTACTTAGATTTTCCCTCAAAGGTCTAGTTACAAATGAAGACTACCACGCCATGAGACTTCAAGAGTTAGAACTTCTAGATGAAAAACATTAAGCATCATTTGACCATATGAGGGTTTATCAAAAGCGCATGTCCAAAGCCTTCAACAAAAAAAATTTCCCTAGACAATTCCAAGTGGGAGATCTTGTCCTATGTGAAAATCCTAAGAATCAACAACATAGAGATCAAAAGGGAAAATTTGAACCTAATTGACTTGGACCTTACATCATCACACTAGCTTTTAGGTTAGGTGCTTATTTACTGTCTACAGTAGAGGGAGAGCAGCTCCCTAATCCTATCAATGTCTTGCACCTGAAGAAGTTCTATCCATGATGCCAATTCTGTCTGGGGGCACCCTTTGTACATACTTATTGATCCTAAAAAAAATCCCCAAAAAATGATATATTGTCAAAAATTCTAAAAATATGAAAATGTCCTGAGAAAATTATCATATTAGTGAAAACCTAGCAATAGGCACTTTGATGTATCTCCAAAAAATTTATATATTCCAAAAAAACAAAAGAAAAAAAAAATTTCAAAAATTCAAAAAAAATAGAAAAAGTGCCTTGGTGAAAACCTGGAAACAGGCGCCTTGGTAGCCAAAAATTGTAATAAAATCCAAGTGGTGAAAACTTGGAAACAGGCTCTACTTAAGGCCTTTACACCCCTATTTCTTAGCACATATCCTTGACACTTAGCCTTTTCTCCATCATGCCTTGTCCTTGTTTCCTTGGTTTGGAATTGATCTTTGTCTTTGTCTAGGGGGCATAAGTGTGTTAGATTTGGTCTCTTAGATGCATTAGTCTTTAGGAAGCCTAAAAAACGGTGTTTTTCAACACCACCCCAACTATATTTTTAAATACAACCCCTAACATCGAGTGTTTTTCAACACTCATCGCTTTGGTCTTACCCAGTTTTGTCATGTTATCTTACCCGCTTGCAAGCATTCTATCCTTATCCTCGAAACTCAGTATCAGTTAACACACTTAAATTTTTAAATATAACACTAAATGCTTGAGCTATGTCATAATCTTTTCTTTGTGTGCTGACTGTTATTAATTTTTTTTGAGTGTCCTTGTCTAATAAGTCTCTCCGGGATGCATAGCTAGAGCACTTGGGGCATGGGGCATGTTTTTATTTTCTTTTTTCTTGTGGGTGTGGTCTTGAAACTCTTGAGTGTCTCTTTTTGTTCCCTTGAAACACTTAGGAGATTTGAGGCATCATCCTTGACTATTTTTGTACAACCGTTCTTCTGGTCATCCTGGCATCTATGCCTTGATGCGAGCGTGGTTTTGCTACATTAAATTGGGTAAGCTAACATCAAAGCCATCTTGACCTTTATGTCTTTGATTCTTATTTTATAATATTTCCACATTCAAATCCTATATCACTTATGTTCATATCTTCATAGTTGTGCTTGTAACTAGTGATGATTGTGTGATTTTCTAATGTCCATTAATAATGGCCCAATGATGAAAATAAGTTCCTTAACATTCTCTCATGAATGATGAATGCAAATTCCTATGTTATAGTTTCTCTATTGCAAGTACACCTTTGCATTTTCATGTAGCTTGCATTGTTAGACCTCATGTTAGTTTGCATTTTAGGCTGCATTATGAGTTTGAGAGGGTTTCCTTCATCTTTCTTGTGGACTTTTAATCAATGTTTGATCTTCATTTCCTTATCTTCTTTCATGATCTCAATCAAAATTTTATATCTTAAATAGTTGATTACTTTTGGGGCATTCTCTTTCTTAAGGCAAATTCTCTTTCTTCTCTCCATTTCTTTCCACCTCTTCCAAACTTCTATCTTCCTTTCGCTTTCACCCCACTTCTTTTCTTCTAATTCAACCTTGGGGCATAATCTTTCATTCTTTATGATCTACCTTGGTTCTGTGATCCTTATATCTTTCATCTTACATCAAGAACCTTATCTTTATTTCAATTTGATCAAATTTATCAATTTATTCTTTCTCCTCTATCTCATTTTGATTTCGATCAAGAGGGGGAAGTACCTATCAAAATTCAATCCTTGATTTAGCTTTATCAATCCTATAATTTTCTATGCTTGGGGAAACCTTTCTTGATATTCTTATCTTGGACATGTCAGTTACCTATTTACAGGGGTGTTAACCTTGTCTTTTTCAAACAACTTATCTTTGTCTTGATGTGTTCCTGTCTGTCGATCACATGTCTGGGTTGTTTTGTGATCCCAAATCGATCTAACACTTCAACTATATTATTTGACTACATATGTTCCTATAAAGATCACACATTAGTAAAATATGGGCAAATATATGCACCCTAAAATGGTCACCTAGACTATGGGCCCCCATTCTTCAATTTATCAAATGACAGAATCAATTTATCAAATTCTTGAATCAATGCCTTGCAGCATTTTCAATTCAAATCAATTTCCTTGATCAAATCATAATTAATTCAATATTTCCTAAGGTTTGATCATTTCATCAATAATATTATTTAATTAAAAGAAAACACCCATTTTATTTAAATAAAATGATCTTATTTAATTAAAATAAAATCCCTTTTTATTAAATAAAATAATCTTATTTAATTAAAAGAAAATCTCTCTTTTAATTAAATAATATTATCTTATTTAATTAAAATCTCTTTTTTTTTTTAAATTAAATAATCTTATTTAATTAAAAAAAATCCTTCTTCTAATTAAATAAATAAAATCCCCACTTAAAGCTCTCTTTTTGATGAAAAAAGGAAATAAATCAAATAAAAAATAAATAAAACTCCTTTTTCTCCACACATATTCCTAAGTCGTGGGATTTTTCCTCTCACTTGCCTTTTAGGGAT
Organism: Thuja plicata; assembly: GCA_018584345.1. Taxonomy (NCBI): domain Eukaryota; kingdom Viridiplantae; phylum Streptophyta; class Pinopsida; order Cupressales; family Cupressaceae; genus Thuja; species Thuja plicata. Next base: position 615,535 of record MU224538.1, on the reverse strand, counting down.
TTATCCCAAATTTCTCTTGAGGATGCATTCCTCTGCACACTTTCCTTTATAAGGAGCCCTCTCCTTCTCATTTGAGAGATATCAAGTTATTATGTTATTGTTATGATGCAGGTTTGGAGAGCAATTTTGGAGGAGAGTTTGAGCATTTGAGCTTGAACCATGCAACTTCTCTTCTTCTTGTCTTCTTCCCTCATGAATCCATGGCAATCTATTTAGAGTAGATTCATGCTAATTTAGATTTATATTTCCTTTCAATAGATTAATCTTGCATATTTCCTTCATAGATTAGTTTGCATATTTCCTTTCATTCATCATTATCATATAGAATAGTTTCCATTTTCATTTGCAATGAATATTTGATGATCATGGAGACTAGAATTCTTTCTCTTCCTCTTTGAATCTCTCATTTCATGGTGTACTTGCATCGGCATAAACTAGGTCTAAACTGAGGGCCTTCATCACAAACCCTTGCACTCTATGAATAGGGAGCTATGAGTCACCTCATTCTTGAGCAATCTTGAATACAATGACTCATAAAAGTGTGTCAGCATTTTAGCACATACGTAGTAGCGACACCTCCCCCAAATAAAGAAGAGGCAACAGTAAGAGCTATAGAGTACACCATCACAGAAGTCCCTCTGGGGAGGAGAGATAAACAGGGGGAACTGGACCTGTTAAGGGAAGCTAGACGGGAAATTAGGGCCCAGTATGAAAAGCAGGCGCAGAAGCTAAAGGAGGAAAAATAAACAAATGATAATGATAGGTCAGGAAGATGGGATAGTTCTGGTAGACATCTTCTTATTCCCCCAAGGTGCCACTCCCGCATTTACTACCTGGCATGCATCAAAGACAGGGAGCCACAATCAACATTAATGAGGCGTATGGCCTAAGTAACTGGGATAAGAAAGTTTCTTCTACAAGTACCATGGCCCTCTTCTCTAGGCTGATTCTTCTAAATTTCTCCCCTTTCTTCTTCTTTCATCTTGTCAGAGCTCTGTACATCCTGAGATGATTGTAAGTGGTGTAGGTAGTACCAGCCACAAATATTGTATTTTATTTAGCAAGTGTACAGGTAGATTAGGTCAAGTTTGTGTATAAATAATAAGAACGATGCCTTAACAAGGGTCAAAAAAATTGAGGATTTCTCTTTCTAGTAGTAATAGAAAATAACATTTTTAGGTTCATTGCAGTTATAAATTTACTTTCATTCTTTTCATAGTAGCTTAATGGCCCCGTGGATTCATGAATGTACTCGCCAGTGAAGCTAGAATCATTTTAAGTTAATGAAAGAAAGAATAACAGCTTGTGGCCCTATGTTATTTTTTGTTCTGATCTCCAAAGTTAGCAAACATCTTTTGTGTTGTATATCTTCTTATGTCCTTTTCTCCAGTTTTTTGCATTTAGTTAAATAATATTATCTCCCTTTTCTACTAGATGTGTATGAATCGTTGATTCTTTGTGTATCCAATATTTATTTTTATTTTCCTACATTGGAGCATTGTTGATGTTTGAATAAATATTGCATGACTATAAGTTGAAATATACTCTAACTCTAATCTATCTTTTGTGATTTATTTGGTAAATCTAAAGTGATTGCAGGAAACCTCACCCCCTTTTAAAATCCCTGGAAAAGATGAGTAAAAACCAGCTATCCCCTCAAACAATAGTCACCTGCCCATTTTAGGTCCCCCGTACTATTGAGACTTGACTACTAGGTGCTTGGAGGTTAGGAGAATTCATTCTCCGGCAAACCTCTACAGGATAAGTTGGTCAGTACTCCAGTATCCAGTGACAACTTATACCATGTTGGTAGAACCGGTCACAAATTCCCGTCAATAGAAACTGGTGCAAGAGGGAGGGTATGAGCTCATCTCCCCCAGAAGATTTCAATTTCACACCTCCTAAGGATTCTCCAAGTAGTAGTTTTAGGAACCAAGATTTCTATGGTATAGGTTCATTTTCATCCCTACGCTTTGAAAGAGTCCTCCAGTCAACTCCTGATCCCAGAGAGTTTGTAGAACTCGGACCCCCTATCCGAAGGAAAAGGACACACAAAACTAGACAACCATTGAATTTTCTCTGGGGATCTACCAAATACCAGAATACCCAAAACCCTCAGATAATATCGGGGACTCATGTTCACCAAAGCCAAATCCAAATAGCCATGATGGTTACCTACTTCAACAATACCGGGTGCATAATGGGGTAGGTCCCTGACACTACTAACGATCTTCCCCCGCACTCAGAGAAGATCTGCCCCAAATACGAGCATCTAGGTCCCCGAACTACAGAAGAACACCTTCAAGCCTACACAAATTCCATGAATAGACACTAGATACAACATCAAGACATTGTAACCTGAATGTTTCTATTATGCCTAGGACAAAATGAGCTGAACTGGTATTTAAAATTACCTTCCAACTCCATTAATAGTTGGTAGGATATGGAAGATGTATTTTTGGCGGCCTTCCACATTCATGTAGACCCTGCTTGGTCCCACAACCAATTCATTTCCATCAAAAAGGAACCAAATGAACCTCTCGCTACCTTCAATCATTGGTTCCAATAGGCTTTGAAGTGGTGCATGAGCCCTTTCATCCCATCCACCGATGTGACTATCCAGACATACCTGAATTCTATGGACCCCTTTGTCACTACTATCCTTTGGAGAACTACTACCGCTAACGACTGGGATACCCTAGAAAAAGTTCACAACTTAGCCCTGGAGTTGTCTCACGGCTTGACCAAGGCCCCCAGTGGGATTGGACAAAGCATACCCTTCAAAATGTTGCCTGGAGGAACTCATTACATCGGAGGATACAATCCCAATCTGACAATGGGTGCCCCAATAATGGCCATGGCCCACCACCGATAGACCAAGAGGCCTGGTATATTTACCCATCTCAAATCTAGACAACCCTAGGTCTGGAATACATTCCCTTGAATTAGCCACAATAGATGCAGCAACCTTTGACACAATCCCCCAGAGTACCTTTCTTCCATTCATCCATGGCTGAAGGATTGTCGTCCTCGACTCCGGGAGCTACTTTTTCTTTCCCATGTAACCCACCACCTCAGCCTTCACACTGTAACACCACTACCTAGTTGTCTGCTAAGGTTGAATCCCTCCAGCAATTGGTATCCTCCTAAACAATAGACATGGGATACCTGAAGGTCGGGCCTTCTGCTCCCCATAACCACAATTATCAGAGAGGGAATGTTTTCTTAGGTCAATAGAATGCTGGTTCTGGGGGTCAAGGCTACAACAACAGGCCTCAACCCAGCCAACAACAATGGAAAAATAACAAGAATACCAGAGGTCCTCCTTGGAATCAAACTACCACTCAAGGTGGTGCTGGACCTATTTATTCTATGCAACTCACAGAGTTCCACCCCCTGACCACGTGGTGTAGATTGCACGATACTCACTCACATTTTGAGGTGAACTATGCCATGCTGGAGAAGATTATCTAGATCTACTAGTCTATCAGACAATAACCTGTTGATCCAACTCCCCCAGAATCCTCCCCAGCAAAGCCCCCTCACACTGCTTTTACATGTGAGATCATCTTCTTCAGGACAGACAAAGAGGATGAAGAAGAACCTGATTTATAGGGGTTCTTTGACGAATCCATTTTGACCTTTGAGGCTAATGCCTTCACCAACCCACGAACTCCATATAAAACTTGAAGTCAATCTAGAAAAGGGTCATCCTACATGTCAGTACCTCCCAAGAGCACCACCCCCCAATGTTATGTATGTGGAGCCTAATAAGATTCAGTATCTTTCGGCGCAGTTTCCCCCCAGAATTATCTACAGGGGATTGGAGGCAATGCCCCCAAGCTCAGGTTCAAGGAGCAAAGCCCCTTGTGGGGTCCTGGGGCAGCGCAAATATACTTGTGAATGACTTAATAATATTGTAAAGGGTCGGCCATCAATTTTCTATTAGTCAGAGTATTTTTAGCCCTAATTAGGCTAGGTCAAATATACTTGTGAAAAGGGCTTAGGGTTTCAAGATTTCATTATATGAGGGATTTTGTAACTTCCTATGGCGGTATTGAGTTGCGGGTTTCTGATTGTAATCACTGGATGATAATAAAGACATTGGACTCACTATTGGTGGATGTAGCCCAGGGATTGGGTGAACCACATTAAATTTCTATGTTATAGTGTTCTCTTCTGTGTGTTAAAATTTGCATTTTTCTGCTTATTATTCTAACAAGTGGTATCAGAGTGAGGTTTTTTTATTTCATTTGTTCTTTCATCTATTCTGTGAATCAAGTCTCATGAGTTAGTGGGAGAGTCTCTCGGTTAAGTGGGAGAAATGGCAGACGAGGGTAGGTTGAAGGTGGATAAGTTTAATGGGCAGAACTTCTAGTTATGGAAGATGCAAATGGAGGAATATCTCTATCAGAAGGATCTATGGAAGCCATTAGAAGGAAAAACCAAGAAACAAACAACTATGTCAGCAAAGGACTGGGAGGTTTTAGATAGGAAGGCACTGGGGTCTATTCGATTGTGCCTTACACCGTCTGTAACATTTAACATATCAAAGGAAACAACGACCATAGATCTGATGGAGACAATGGCTAAGTTATATGAGAAACCCTCAGCTTCGAATAAGGTATTTCTTATGAAGTGTTTGTTTAATATGAAAATGGGTGAGGGAGGATCTGTATCGAATCATTTAAATGATTTTAATACCATCACCAGTAAATTGTCATCCGTAAAAATTATATTCGATGAAGAGGTTAGGGCTCTCTTACTTTTATGTTGTTTGCCAGAAAGCTGGAATAGTTTGGTTATGGCTGTAAGCAACTCTGTCTCTAGTTCAAATACTTTAAAATTTGATGAAGTTGTTGGTGTTATCCTAAGCGAGGAAATGCGACAAAAAAGCACAGGTGAAACTTCAACCTCATCAGGTTCCACTTTAAATGTGGAGAACAAAAGAAGAACAAGTGAAAGAGGCAAAGGCCCTTCACATGGAAAGTCGTGAGGGAAGTCAAATAAAGGACATTCTCAATCTAAAGGAGAGAAATATTTCTAGTACTGTGGAAAGCCTGGTCACCTGAAGAAAGAATGTTGGTCTTAGAAAAACAAACAAGGAGATGGAAATGAAGATAATAGTAAGGAAGCTAATGTTGCAAGTAATACTTTACAAGATGCTTTAATATTATGTTTGGATAATGTTAATGATTCCTGGCTAATTGATTCTGGGGCTTCATTCCATGCTACACCCCATAGAAATTTTTTTTCAAGATTATGTTCAAGGTGATTTTGGACAGGTATATTTGGGTGATGATGAGTCCTATCCTATTGTTGGGAAAGGGAAAATAAAAATCAAGTTGCCAAATGGAAATGACTGGGTACTGCAAGAGGTAAGGCATGTCCCTAATTTAAGAAGAAATTTAATTTCTGCAAGACAACTTGGTAGTGAAGGCTTCATAGTCATGTTTACAGACAATGTTTGGAAGGTCACTAAAGGTTCATTAGTAGTAGCTAAAGGTTCGAAGATAGACACATTATATTTGTGTACTGGTAACACTTATTCTACATTAGTTGCTAATGATAATGTTAATGCAGGGAAAGCTACTATAGATGTTGCAGGAATAGATTCAAAAATTTGGCACCATAAGATTGGGAACATGAGTGAGAAAGGGATGAAAATCCTTCACTCTAAAAATCTGTTGCCAGGACTGAAAAATATCGATTTAGAGTTCTATGAAAACAATGTTTATGGTAAACAGAAAAGAGTGAGATTTCTCAGAGTTGGGAAAGAAAAGAAGAGTGAGAAGTTAGAGCTAGTGCATTCAGATGTATGGGGACCGGCTTAGGTATCATCTCTTAGTGGCTCTCATTATTATGTTATTTTCATAGATGATTCAACCAAGAAAACATTGGTATATTTTCTGAAACAAAAATCTGATGTTTTTGAAACATTTAAGAAGTTGAAGTGTCTTAGATTCTATAATGGAGGTGAGTATTGTAGCACAGCCTTTGAAGATTATTGTTCTATCAATGGAATTCAAAGGTAGAAGATAGTTCCAGGAACCCCACAAGAAAATGGTGTGTCAGAAAGAATGAATAGGACAATCATAGAACGTGCAAGGAGTATGAGATTGCATGTTAGACTGCCCCTTCATTTCTGGGCAAATGCTGTAAACACTGTAGTTTATTTGATAAATAGAGGACCTTCATCCCCTTTGGATGGTGGTATTCTAGAGGCAGCATGAACTAGTAAAAAGGTAAATTATTCATTTTTTAAAACTTTTGGTTGTGAAGCTTTTGTTCATGTTGATAAAGAAAATAGAACCAAGCTTGATGCTAAATCTCAAAAATGTACCTTTATTGGATATGGAGTAGATGACTATGGTTATAAGTTATGGGATTTTGAAAATCTTAAGATAACAAGACTCCTAAAAAAGGAACACCACTGGTACCTGATGCTTAGCAACATTAGGTTATCCCAAAAACTCATGTAAGTGTCAGACATTCTACAAGGTCAAGTAGACCTCCTGAAAGGTTTTCTCCTTCTTTGTATTCCATTTTATTGACTAATTCTGGTGAACTAGAAGAATATGAAGAAGCAATGCAGGTGGATACCAAACAACAGTGGAAGCTGGGCATGAAAGAGGAGATGGAATCCTTGTTGAAAAATAATACTTGGGACTTAGTCCATTTACCTGAAGGAAAAAGAGCCTTGCCTAACAAATGGGTTTATAGGCTGAAGGAGGAAGATGAAGGAAAGAAGAGGTATAAGGCCAAACTTGTGGTAAAAGGTTTTGCATAGAAAAAGGGTATAGATTTTGATGAAATATTCTCCCCTGTTGTAAAAATGACTTCAATTAGAACTGTACTAATTCTTGTGGCTGTAGATGACTTGCATCTTGAACAACTAGATTTCAAAACAGCTTTTCTGCATGGAGATTTGGAGGAGGAAATTTACATGCAGCAACCAGAGGGATATGAGGTCAAGGGCTAGGAGAATCTGATCACTATGTATATTTTAAGAGATTGGATAATGGGAGTTACATTATCCTGTTACTCTATGTTGATGACATGCTTGTTGCTGGGTCCAATATGTAACACATAAATGAACTTAAACAGAAATTAGCAAGGTCATTTTATATGAAGGATTTGGGTGCTGCTAAGCAAATCCTTGGTATGAGGATTATATGGGACAGGAAAAATAGAACTTTGAATTTGTCCCAAAGTGAGTATATAAAGCAGGTGTTGAAAAGATTCAATATGCAGGATACAAAAGCAATCAGTACACCTTTGGCTAGTCATTTCAAATTGACTAAGGAAATGTGCCCAAAGGCACAAGAAGAGGTAGATAAAATGTCTAACATCCCATATTCATCATCTATTGGTAGTCTGATGTATACTATGGTATGCACACGACCAGATATTGCTCATGCACTGGGAGTTGTTAGCAGGTATATGAGCAATCCGGGTATGGAACATTGGAATGTTGTCAAATGGATTCTTTGATATTTGAGAGGTACTACTTCAAAGACATTATGTTTCACAAGATCCAGTTCTGCTCTGAGTGGATTTGTTGACTCTGATCTGGCAGGAGATATTGATACAAGGAGGAGTACTACAGGGTATGTTTTCACTGTAGGGGGTACTGTAGTCAGTTGGATTTCTAGATTGCAAAAAGTTAATGCACTTTCAACTACTAAAGCTGAGTATGTAGCTACTACGGAAGCTAGCAAGGAGATGATTTGGTTACAATGTTTTCTGGAGGAATTTGGTCACAAGCAGGAAGATCACCCATTGTACGGTGATAGCCAGAGTGCCATTCATCTTTCAAAGAATTCTTCTTTTCATTCAAGGACAAAGTACATATAGTTTAGGTACCATTTCATAAGGTCTATTTTGGAGGATGGCCAATTACAGCTTCAAAAGATTCATACAGATTCCACTTGGAGACTAAACAAAATAAAAGAACAACATATTCCAAGGTGGTTTATTTATTCCAGTGGGAGCTACAGGTTTGGTCAATCATTCTCCAAGTGGGAGGATATTTTTGTGGAGTCTAATCAGTCTCCAAGTGGGAGATTTTTATGTATGTGGAGCCTAATCAGACTCAGTCTCTTTCAGTGTGGTTTCCCCCCAGACTTATCTAAAGGGGATTGGGGGTAGTGCCCCCAAGCTTGAGGTGAAGGGACAGAGCCCCTTGTGGGGTCCTGGGGCAGCACAAATATACTTGTGAATGACTTAATAATATTGTAAAGGGTCAGCCATCAATTTTCTATTAGTCAGAGTATTTTTTTCCCTAATTAGGTTAGGTCAAATATACTTGTGAAAAGGGCTTAGGGTTTTGACATTTCATTGTATAAGGGATTTTCATAGCTTCCTGTGGTGGTATTGAGTTGCAAGTTTTTGATTGTAATCATTGGATGATAATAAAGACATTGGACTCACTATTGGTGGATGTAGCCTAGGGATTGGATGAACCATGTTAAATTTATGTGTTATAGTGTTCTCTTCTGTGTGTTAATATTTGCATTTTAATGCTTATTATTCTAACACCCAGGACTCTAACACAAATAATAACTCCCTCCCACCAAAAGGACTTGGCCCTAACCATGCCAGGGATCCAGCTGGGGGAGGCTAAATTTACCCAAGGGGGCGGTTTGATATCACCAAGGCATTGGAAAACACCACTACCTCCATGACCTTGATGGAGGTTTTAATTAATTGTCCCGAACAAAAGAAATCCCTCCTAAAGCTCTTGGGAAACTCAGAAATAGTTACTCGCCCCCCAAAGACTATCACTTTTGATGATGCCAACTCAGTAGTCTTCCAGGAAAATACAACAGATCCTCCCTTCTTTCTAGGCCTAGACATCCAAGGGAAAAACCTGTACAACTTCCTTATGGATTTTGGTGCTTCGGGTAACGTTAAGCCCTTGTCCATCTGCCAAAAGATCGGACTCACTTCCACACCCTCGAAAGGTGCAATAGTCCAATTAGACAAAACTGCTGTAAAGATGGTTGGTGAGCTAAAGAACACCTAGATTAAGCTCATCCAGGATCCCCAAATATCTAGCATCATTGACATCCAAGTGGTTGACATCCCCAAAACCTACGGGATGTTATTGAGTCAAAATTGGTCAAAGGCCCTCAACAAGTATTTCTTGAGAGACGTCTCCCACCTATGGATCCCCTAGAAAGGGAAATCAAATCAGATCCATGTAGAAAGCAAGCCTAGAATAAAACAAACCCTTATCGAAGTTGGGAAGGTAACTGAAATCTTTTTCTCTAAATCCTCTCTCGGGGTCTATCAACCGTGAGAGATCCTTACCTTTGACTTCATCCTTGCCGGTACATTTCCTAGGGAGGATCCCATAATCACTCGGAGGATTCAAGATCTAGATGCAAAGCTAAATGTGAGGTATACTTACAAGGTAGGAGGGTGACTTTGGCCACCCTCTTGTCTGACACTTGGTGTCAGGTACATTACCAAAAACATTCTGAACTAGAGTTTGAGCCCTGTATTGTTGCCGCTACCCATCACATCACCATTCTCCAAGAGAAGGGATTTAAAGTCAGGTTCCCTGGACCTATAAATCCACCCAGTGGTACACTTGAGGTGTCACTCATCTAGGAACCCAAACCCAAATATTCTTTGGAGGAAAGTCCCACCTGCACACCATCCAAGATAGAGGAATCACCTGACAAACCTCCCAACGTCGAACCCAATCCAAATTCTACTTCACTTCCTTAGCCCCATAAAACTAACAATGATCTATGGATCCTAAATTTTGATGGGTCCTAGTCCAAACAAGGCTATGCGGCTGGAGTGGAATTAATCAACCCACGAGGGAAATCCTTCCTTGCATCCTACAGATTGTTGTTTTCCTACACCAACAATGTCACATAGTATAAGGCTTTAGTCCTTGGACTCCTATTCACTTTGAGAAAAGGGATCACCTACCTCTGGGAAATGGGTGAATCAACCCTAATTGTAAAATAGATCTAGAGCTAGTATACATGTCATGATAAAAGGCTGGCCACATACCGCAATCGGGCATAGAGCCTAATCAAAGACTTTGATGCTTTATGCATTGAAATTATCCCCCGAAAATGTAATTATGTTATGGATGCCCTCACTATGTCTTCTAGTACCCTTGAGATGATGGCTAGTTCCCAACTCTAGAGATTCTCTATTTAAATGGCTCCCACCCCATCCATCCTAGACAATATAACACACTTTCAGGTTTTCGAAGATGACTAGCACATTTTGGCCTTCATGGAAAATGTTGGTGTCTTTGAAGATCAGATCATGGAAGAAACCAATCATGAAGATACCAAGAAAGGGGAAGAAGACAATGGGATCATTGACATACCTAACAACACCATTCCTAAGGGGATGGTCTCTCTAGAATGAATCTTTGATTCAGACCCTAAAGGCCAAGACAAGATATCATCCTCCTCCGAAGGAGGAAAATATGAAAAGGTTAACCTCGATAAAGCCGGTGAAGAAGAGTTTGTCCGCATTGGTACCTCCTACTCCCCAGAGGAGAAGGAGAAGATTCTTGCGGTTCTCCAAGAATATATGGATGTTATCGCTTGGGGGTATGAAGATCTCAAAACTTACGATACATCTATCATGACGCACACCATCCCCCTGAAACCAGACTCTAAACCTTTTCGGCAGAAACAGAGACCGATAAACCCTTTGATTGAACTCCTGATCCACTAGGAGGTTCAGAAGTTATTTTCATCTAAGATCATCTTTCCTATCTAACATACTATATGGGTTACCAACCTTGTCCCCGTACGTAAAAAGAGTGGAGAGATTCGCCTATGTGTGGATTTATGCAACTTGAACAAAGCCTCCAAGAAGGATAATCACCCTCTCCCTTCACTGGATGAGGTGTTGCAAATTGTAAATGGTTCACAAATGATGTCCTTTCTAGATGGGTACTCCAAGTATAACCAATTCATGGTTAAATTTGAAGATAGGATTAAAACGGTGTTCATTACCAAGCGGGGGACATTTGCATACTGAAGAATGCCTTTCGGCCTAATTAACATCAGGGCCACATTTCAAAAGGCCATGGACATTGCATTCAAAGGTATGGTTAATAAATTAATAATCATCTACATGGATGATTTAATGCTCTTTTCCTGGGACAGGCGTGATCATCCTGCCTACCTCGCTCAGATCTACGAGAGATGTTGCTGGTACAATATTTCCCTTAACCCCAAGAAGTGTATATTCAGGGTCACTAAAGGGAAACTTCTCTGGCATATTGTCTCTGAGAAAGGGATATCCATCAACCCTGATAGAGTAGAAGCATTACTAAATTTTCAAATTCCCAACAGTATGAAGGAAATGAGATCTTTCTTTGGGAAGATAAACTTTGTCCGATGGTTCATTATCGGATTTGCCGAGATTGCCAGACCAATCAATGATATGATGAAGAAAGATACTAAAATTGAGTGGAGTTACAAAGTGAAGGAAAAATTTTCCCAAATCAAGAAGACTATAGTGGAAGCCCCGATATTGGCAAGTCTGGACTATTCCCTCCCATTCCATATTTATTCCTTCACTTCGCCACACTCTACTGCCGTAGTTTTAACCCAGGAGGTTGAGGGAGAAGAATGACTTATTGCTTTCATGAACTCCCTCTTTAAGAAAGCTGAAGTCTGGTACACACCATTGGAAAGGCAAACCTCTACTTTAGTCTAGGCCATGATGAAATTTTGGCACTACATTCTCCAAAGAAAAGTGCATACCATTATCCCAGATCAGGCTGTCAATTCTTTATTGTTATAGAGTGAATTGGGCGAACACCAGGGGAAGTGGATAGACATCCTCTAGGAATATGACCTCTAAATTCAACTAATGAAAATAGTCTAAGGCCAAGGACTATGTAAAGCAATGGCAGAGGCCACTCCAAACATCGAATGTCAAACTTACGTTGTGGAGTCCATCACTCAAGATCTATTGTATACCAATCTGGTGTGCCTATTACTCAGAAACAAGTGCCCGGAGGGACTCCCTCCTAACAAACATCATGCCTTGTGACTAAAAAGTGCACACTTCACGATAAAAGATGGGACGCTTTTCCACAAGAATTTTGAGGGGGTTTATCTCTAGTGTGTAAATAGAGACCAAGCTGCCAAGATGATAGAGGAAGTCCTCGAGAAGTATGGAACCAAGCATGGCTCAGCTGATGCCACCAACCATTAGATTCTCTGAGTTGGATATTATTGGCCCTTTATCTTCAAAGATGTTCATTCTCATGTAAGGAAGTGTCATACCTGTCAAACCACCTCTTCTCATGAGCAGTACCTGAAAATGCCTTAACAACAGGTCTTTGAGGTTTGACCCTTCACCCAATGGGACTTAAAATTTATTGGGGATATAAACCCCAACTCATCCACCAACCACTATTACATTTTAACTGCTACTGATTATTGTACCCGGTGGTCTGAGGCAATCCCATGAAAAAATAATACTGTGGATGTGGTCATCAAGTTCTTGGAAGAGAACATCGTCACAAGATTTGGAATGCCTTTTGCTATCGTATGTGACAATGGTCTGGCATTTTCTTTACCACAACTTTTAGAATGGACATATCAGAGAAAGATCACGTTAAAATTTTCCAGCAACTATTATCCCTACGGTAACGACGTTGCCATATCTACCAATAAAATTCTGCTGGAAGTAATCAAACATTTTCTAGAGAAGAATCCCGAGGACTGGCACCAGAAACTCAAGTTTTCCCTTTGGGTGGATCGCATTAGAATTAAGGCAGCCTTGGGAACTTCTCCATTTCACCTATTTTATGGCTAGAATCCTGTGTTCCCAATAAACTTACAAATCCCTCTCTTGCAGTTCATGCAGGAATTCAACACCCAGGATAACATTGTGGAGGTTCGCCTCTTGAACCTGGTGAAAATGGAAGAACAAAGAGATGCGACACTTGAGCATTTTGCGTGTCACCAAGCAGTTTTTAAATGTTGGTTCGATAGAAGGGCCCAATATAAAGCCTTTTAGATTTCAGACTCAGTCCTCTTGTGGGACAAATCCCATGAGAAGAAGGGAAAGTATACTAAATTTCAAAGGCTCTGACTCGGACCTTATTTGATCTCATAAATCTGTGGGGTCAACACTTATTGCCTTAGTGCCATGACTGGAAAATTTGTTCCACTGCCCGTCAATGGACAGTTTCTCAAAAATTTCTTCGAGTGATGGAAGGAGGTAAATTTTCCCTGAAGTTGTATCATATGTATATTTTCTTGCTTGTAAATTTTCCAGGCACTCCTTGGGAGTGTGTTGTCCTTGTAAATAGTCAACAGCCCTCTATGGTCACCTTCCTTTCTTCATTTTTTTTTCTATTTTTTATTTCTTTTCACATTGCGTGTCCTTTTTTGGGTCCCCGTCATGTTGCTCTCTTCTTGTAGATAGGTATGCTTCGGATTAAAGCTAATCTCTGGAATGGTGCCTTACACATTTTGGTTATTCTGGAATCTGTTGTTAGCATCGTGGGATTTGTCCACACTCTAGAGTTATTTTATACACATGGTAAAATGTTATGGGCAATCTTCATCGGATTTACATCTCAGAAATATTGACATCAGTTAACAAAAAATCATAGAGAGTTGTATGTGGTAAATTTGGCCTTATTAACTCACCATACACTTCAACATAGTCCTTCTTCATCAGATACACACAAGACTGAATATGAGATTATTCATCCTATCTGCCTGCATGATTCAACCTGTTACCTTCTATCCAGACGGGGTTTTTGAAATAGCTCTCAGAATGAGAGTCTCACAACCATAGACCAATCTAGGAATAAAGGATTTTTCTCCATGAATGCAATACAATGCAAGATTATTCTAAGAATTGAAAGATGCAAGCTTAGTCTAAGACATGATTTCAATGCAATTATTCTAGAAATTGAAAGTAATCTATTGCAAAATCAAATTATTCTATATGAGATTATCAACAAATGTGGCAATAATTCAGTATTCTAAGAATGCATGAAAAATAAGTGGGGGTTTGAATGAGAGAATGAGAGTTCTTTTATAGACTTAGAAGTTGTTCAGAATGGAAAGTTTCCTCTTTTGAAATAAAACAGATAGAAAATCCAGTTTAGAATAGAAAGCTTTATTTAAAAGAATACAATAAATTGTTTTCTCATTGCTTTAACTTTTTTCTTTCTTTGATTTAATTCTGTTTTATTTGATTTATCTATTTTCTTTCTCTTTAAAGCATAATTAAAGAGAAGTTTCCAATTCTGAACAGAATAAATATTTTTGAGAGATTATCCAATTAATTAAATAAATATGACCTCATAATTGCTTTTTCTCAATTATCTGAATAATTAAATTCAATTATTGAAATGAGGATATTTATTTAATAATTAAATATTATT
>MU224538.1:570380-601078 GCA_018584345.1 Thuja plicata | reverse complement strand
TAGGAATTAAATATGATGTATGATTAATGTAGATTTAGGATTTTCTACATTTGACACTTAGGTCGAGTAGAGTCAGTTAAAACTCAGAATTGCCTAGTACAATAGGACTTTGATGATCTAGAAGAGTAACAAATGCAATAAAATTGGTTAGGGTTGCAAGATGCCAATTTTGGTGTGTTACATTTTTCCCCTCTTTGAATTGATGTGTGAGCAGCACATTGATTCAAAGAATAGTCTAATGCTTGAAGCATAGAAGAATAGATTTGAACATTGATGATGAAAAGATTGATTGATAAAGATTTCAAAGCCATCTCTAGGACAGAGCTTGACTCTCCGAAGTCTAGGTTAGGTTTCCAAGATGCGGGTCAAGTAGAGTTTTCAAGAATCATCTTTAGAACGAAGCTTGATCCCTAGGGATCCGGTTTAGAATGCCCTGATACCTAATAGATTAAGATTTTGAGAATCATCTCCAAAATGGAGCTTGATCCTCAGGGATCCGGGTTAGAATGCCTCGATACCTAATAGATTGATATCTTTCACAAGGTTGTCCCTAGAACGAGGCTTAACCTTCAGGAGTCAGGGTTAGATTGCCCCGATACCTATCCAACAAGATAATCAATAGAGATTTTAGGACTATCTCCAGAATGAAGTTTAGTGCCCCAATATCTAGGTTAGATTGCCAAGACACTGGTTAGATTGACATCTTTCACAAGGCGATCCCCAGAACGAGGCTTAACCTTCAGGAGTCAGGGTTAGATTGCCCCGATACCTGTCTCAAAAGATAGTAAATAGAGATTTAGAATCATCTCTAGAACGGAGCTTGATTATCAGGAGTCGAGGTTAGATTGCCCTGATAACTGTCCCAAAAGATAGTTTTTTGAGAACCATCTCCAGAACGGAGCTTGATCCTCAAGAATCTGAGTTAGATTGCTCATATCCTTAGTAGATGACAAGATGTAAGGAACAAGGGTGCCCCTATTGATTAAAAGTCGTGGAACAACCAGTTTTGACTGTGAGGTATGAAAAACTGAACATGCCCCAAGTGATGAGATGCCCCTAGCAATGAGGACTTTTGAATATCAGATCAGATTGATTGGAATAGATTAAATGATGTAATCATCTTGCCCCCTCGGGAGCGAAATAGAAAGATGACACGTCATAATGATGATGGAGAGCGAAAAATCACAGATCGATGTTGAATTGGAGATCAAGAAGAACTCAGAATAGATTATGGAAGAATTTGGAAGATTTAGAATCAATTTTGAGCAATTTTGAGGTCTGGTTGACCAAGTTTGACTAGGGTTGACTAGAGTTGACTTTTTCTAAAAAAAAAGTCAAAGATTTGAGAAAATGATGAGAAGATATGATTATGACAAGAAAGCAATGTCAGAAAGTTGACTACACAAGCGTCCGATCACGTCGGTCCCAAAAATTTTAAAATGTGATTTTGAGCTATATAGAAGTGTCATATTTTGATTTCGATCACGAAAATGGATTTAGAACGGTCAAATTAGGTAATGGTGAAGTTTTCGTGCAAAATGGAGCATTTTGAAAAATTAGGTCAAAACCTATATAAGGATGAAAAGGTCAATTTCAAATCATTTCAACCTTTTGAATTTTACAAATTGAGCTCTGAGTGAAAATGGTGGTCCCCTATAGCACGCATCGGTTCGAGTGATCTAGGAGGCATAGCCGGTGCGCAGCATACGGACCTCTAGTAAGTAGTCGATAAACCTCTCTGCATTGCAAATTTTATCAATTTCTATCAATTTTTTATTATTTTTCCACGTTTTTAGGAAATGGTCTGTGGGTTTTCGTGTGAAGAAGTAGTTTCCTTGCATGGCCTGTAGGGAAATCTCGCACGATAAAACACCTTTTTGTGTCATTTGGTGGGAAAGATTGCATGGGAGACTACCCATGTTCGCATGAGAAACCCTTCCATAGGGTAGTTTCTCGGACGACAAGTCAGAAAAGTTCACGTGAAGGGCAAGTATTGCGTGACCCAAAAAACTTCTTCACGCGAAAGAGTACTTTGTCGCGCAAAAATCTGCTTCTTCACTTTGGAAAAAGTGAACAATTAGAACATGAAATCGGTCTGCATCGCGTCCAATAGCTTTCGCATCTATGTTATCACTGTCTATAGGATGTCTTTAATGATTTATTATCTCGTTATGCCTTGATTATCTCATATTACTGATCGTGTACTGTTGCTTGCATGTCTTGCAGGTTGACTTTCTAGACATTACTTTTCGATCACACCACCCAGCGATTAGCAGATTAGTATTATAGCTGGATGATGCAGAGACAACACATCTGGGGACAATGGGCCTAACCTCTCTATGTGATGTACCTGAGATTTGGGTAAATCATGAATTACTAGGAGCACTGGTTGAGCGTTTCCACTCAGAGACGAACACGTTCTATCTGCCATAGGGTGAGATGACTGTGATCCCTAAGGACATCTACTAGATTCTGAGGATCCCATTCCACGGTGCTAGGGTAGAGTATGAGACACAACCCAGGTTAGGGACACTAGCCTTAAGAGAGATTTTATAGGATGATCTAGTCATGGGTAGGGCTATTCCTTGGGAGGATCTGATCAGTGAGTATGCACCCACCCACAGGTTACCAGTGGTTTTAGCATGCTTCCTCGGTTGTTACCTGATGCCCAATCATGGACAACATGGTCTGGAGTATGGGTGGGGTAGGATGCTTCAGCAGATGTTAGCACGGCCCTGACATTATGGATGGGGTCAGTGCATGCTGGCCCACATGTATGATGAGATGCAAGAGATCGCCTATCGAGAGGTGAAGAGTATGGCAGCTGGGGTATTCGTATTATAGGTATGGGCCTAGGAGCATCTTCCTGTTACTAGGCCAATATGTGAGGATATGAGGCAGCCTCTAGAGCCTTATATATGTAGATACAAAGGGATGATTACCTAGCAAACACTGGGTAAGATAGATCAGTGGCGAGCCCAGCTTGATGACTTAGCAGTGGTAGTTTGGAGGCCATAGAGACTTACAAAGGCATGGGATGATGTAGTAGAGCAGCTTAGCCATATTTTTTTCTCATGTATGATGATCGGTCATGCGATCACAGTGATTGAGATATTCCCACAGAAGTGGGTATGGCGATAGTTCGGTCGCCTACAGGACATATCGTAGGAGTACACAACATACGTGAGATTCATAGATGAGATTTAGAGGGGCTAGCTAACGAAGCTAGACCAAGGGCGCATTATGATTGACATACGAGACCTGGCCCTAGTATAGTGGGATTATCTGTGAGACATAGCAGATGGTGGCGTGACCACCGAGTATAGGGAGCATTTTTTTACACATCCGCTCCCTAGGTTCACGGATCCGGTTGGCATGGCAGGCTGAGGGCACGTAGTACAACCATAGGTGGTATAGGCGTAGGTGGTACAACAGTAGATGTAGATGCAGATGCCCCCACCACAGTAGAGTGTATAGCCAGGATTACAACAGGGTCCCCATCCCTAGACAGTACAGGTAGACATCCCCGCTCGACATATGGGGATGGACGTTGGGGCCAATGGTAGTGGTAGCACGAGACAGTATCGGTGGTGGACTATTGAGCAGACAGCTGAGGAGCAGCAGGTACCCCCACAGGATGAGGTACAGCAGGAGGATCTGATGCAGAAGGACTAGCCTGCGCAGGATCCAGCATAGGATCCACAGTGATGGTCGCGGGAGAGAGCTCGATAGGTTGGAGATCTGACTATATAGGTGGCCGTGCAAGATGCATGATTATTAGACAAAGATCAGGAGATACAGGATCTATAGGAGTAGCTACAGGAAACACAGGAGGAGGTGCGACATCAGACTACTCGAGTGGTGTATTACTATGCGTCGTATATAGGGGTGGTGCCTGATGAGGCATCCCAGGTTGCGAGATTCTCAACCTATGCCAGAGGGTCAGAGGGTGCATAGGTGCCACCTCCACCAGGTAGGGCCCCACCTCCACCTCCTCCAGGTGATGAGGGAGAGGGCCAGAGTTAGTTTTTTGATAGATAGATAGATGAGATAATAGGATA
Source organism: Thuja plicata (assembly GCA_018584345.1). Taxonomy (NCBI): domain Eukaryota; kingdom Viridiplantae; phylum Streptophyta; class Pinopsida; order Cupressales; family Cupressaceae; genus Thuja; species Thuja plicata. Next base: position 597,017 of record MU224538.1, on the reverse strand, counting down.
TACCTGATGCATTGGCATCCATGTATTTATATCACCATTTTGAGATAGATCATGCTTGAGTAGCACCATTTTGTATTTGTATCGACACATTGGATATATATATATATATATATATATATAACTCATCTTTCAGTATCATCACATGTGTCATATTGCCTTTTATGAGATGTTTCCTATATGCTTAGATGGTTAGATGATTTAGAATGTATGCAAATGTATGAAATGTAGATGTATGATTTAGATGCAAAGATGTATGTATGTAGATGATTTATGTAAATGCAATGTGTAAATGGAAATGCTAATGTAATGTATGGATGATAATGAGTTGTGAATATGAATATGAGTATGTATATGGTACTAACATCTCATGCAAGATGATGAACGCTAACCAAAAGAACATGTGAAGAATCGAGAGCGAGGATCGAACACCTATGCAGTCGTGATGAAACAAGGACAGTGAAGAAGAACTCCCCATTGTATAAACCCAGTAGAATGCTAAGAAAAGAACACTAAATCACTGCCACAATGCAAGTCTATAATGAAAATGCAATCCTATGCTAGATGCAATGTGAAAGTGCAATTCTAGGACATGGTTGTGAGACCCATTGTATAATCATCATCATTGTGATTTTTTTGGAACATCAAAGTCGATACAACCCTTACTGGTGCCACAATGCAACCATAAGGATATTAATATGACTTGTCATTAGATAAAATGTAGGAAACAAACGTAAGCACTAGGGTACAAAAGCCAAGATGACCTAAACATTGTTTCTAGTTAATGTTGCAAGAGTACACTAGTATCGACACATTCAAAGCCAAGATAACCATGAGTGTGATCATGCATAAACAAACAGATCAATAACAAACAAAGAAATAACAAACAAGGAGATGGTACTGACCTCACCATGGTGTACAAATAAATAAGATTGAGGGATGTGAGATTGTTCCACCTTAGTGCGAAAGCTCTTATCACATACACCCTGTTTATTTGACGTTGCTGGATCATCGAGACTACACCAACAAGAAGTAGACAAATAAAATATCAATGAAATCCACGAGAATAGATAGCATACAAAGAAATAGTCAATCATAGCTCCGCCAATTTCAAAGTTTGCGAATGCATATGTGTATGACGTGTTGAAAAACACCGTTATGCTTGTGAGTGCATTGTGTTTGATTGTTATCGATAGATGTTTATGTTTGAGATATCCGATGTGTGTTAAAAAAAACACAGATGTGTCCAAAGATAGTGTTAAAAAAACTATTTATGGTGGTGTTGAAAAACACCAATTTGTGTCAGTAGCGAGTTGTCCTTGAGAAGTGACAAGATTACTGACTCAGGTGTAAACCAAAGATGTGATCAAATGGGAGACCCATGCCTCCAAGTAACGATGAATAACTTCATGTATGTTGTGAGGACAAATGAGATTTGGTTTCCCCCAAGTGTATGGCATTGAATCAATGTCAAGTCAGGAGGGTTTGTAAAGGAACCAGAGTATCATGAAAGTGACCAAAATCTAGGTACAAGCTAAAACAAAGAATCGTCAAGACCGAGTATTGATAGATATAACGCTTGGGTATAACTCCAACTGTAATGGATTGGAGAAAACTCAATAGAACAACGAAAATAGGCAAACACAGTGAGGACCACTGGTGACTAACGTGAGAGAGATGCTCAAGTGAAGAGAGTGTAGGACTAGCTAGACATCAGTGGGTAGATGCAGTGAGAACCACTGGTGACTGATGTTAGGGAGATTCTCAAGAAGAGAGAACTCAATATAAGATAAGTGACAGTAGGAAGACATAGTGAGAACCACTGGTGACTGTCAGGAAGTAGATCCAAAAAGATAATAGGACAGTGTCGTCTAGATCAGGAGGGTTTCCCCGAGAGTATGACTAGTTTCAATCCATGTAAGTTGGTGTCTTGACGGGAAACTAAAAGCATGCAGAAAAGAAAATGCAAGTAGGAAAGCAGAAAAGTAGCAAGGCAGGAAAGCAAATGCATAAAGCCAAGTGGTGCTACGATAGATATAGCTATGTGGAACAAGAGGCGCCTATTTACCAGGTTTTCACCTTCTTGGCAAAAATTCTTTTTTTTTTTGCTACCTTGACACCTGTTTGCCAGGTTTTCATCAATGGCACTTTTTTTCTCTTTTTTTCTTTTTTTTTGTATTTTTCAATTTTTTTATTTTTTTGTATTTTTGGAATATATAATTTTTTTTGGAGATACATCAAAGCACCTATCACTAGGTTTTCACTGAGATGATCATTTTTTCAGGACTTTTTCAAATTTTTAGAATTTTTTCAGGACTTTATTATATACATGAGCACACTGAAGATGTCTCAGCTATAGAACCACTTCAGATGAAGAGCGTTGATGGGCTCTTTGAGTTGTTCTCCTTCAGTAGTAGAAATTTGATAGGTACCAGACCCAAACACTGCAGTAACAGTATACAGACCAAGCCAGTTTGGTTCAAACTTCCCTTTTTGGATCTGATGTTGCTGGTTCATAGGGTTTTCCCTCAGAATGAGGTCACCCGCTAGGAAATCCCTTGGTCTAACCTTCTTGTTATAGCTCTTGGACATCCTTTTCTGGTATACTCTAAGGTGATCGAATGCTACTTGTTGACATTCATCAAGTAGTTCTAGCTCTTGAAGCCAAGATATTCTGTTATCTTCATTAGTAATGAGGCCTTTCAGGGAGATTCACAGAGAAGGAATCTCAACCTCAATTGGTAACACATCTACTCCATAAACCAAAGCATAGGGAGTAGCCCCTGTTGATGTTCTTATACTTGTCTTGTATGCCCAGAGAGCTTGATTGATCCAGAGATGCCAATCTCATCTGGATTTATGCACTGTGCGATGCAGGATTTTAAAGATTGTCTTGTTGGATGCTTCTGCCTGTCCATTACCCTGAGGATAATAGATGGAAGACCAATGTTGAGTAATTTTAAACTTAGAGCATAGCTCTATCAAATCCTTGTTTTTGAATTGTCCCCCATTATTAGTGATTATTGCTGAGGGTACACCATGCTTGCAGATGATGTAGTTGAGAATGAACATAGCTACTAATTTGTCATTGGCAACAGTGAGAGGGACTGCCTCCACCCACTTGGTAAAATAGTTTGTAGCTGTAATTATGAACTTATGTCCATTTGAGGATGAGGGATAAATCTAACCCACCACGTCAAAGGCCCATAGTTGAAATGGCTAGAAAGTAATGAAGGGAATAAGCTCCTTGGTTGGAGAATGAATCAGATTACCATGTAGTTGACATTGTTTGCAAGACTTAGCAAATTGTGTAGCTTCTTTTTCCATATCTGGCCAATAGTAACTAGTTCTAATAAGTTTATGGGCCAATGTCAGACCATTAGAGTGAGACCCATAGATTCCTTCATGCACCTCTACTAATGCACGTTTGGAATCATCGGGTTCTAAACACCTAAGGAGGGTACGGTGTAGACCACATTTGTACAAGTTGTTAGCTATGATGACAAACTGTGAAGCACTGCAGATTAAGTGACGTTTCTCATTCTGGGTGTAAGTGTCTGGAACAATCTGGTCATGAAGGTAGGAAAAGCTATGATGGTAGCGAGATGAGTCATGTCCAATGATAGAACAAATCATCTGGGAATTAGGGGAATCATAGGTTGGGTAGCGTAACGTCTCCACTAGGAATTCATGTCAAAAATCATTTTTTGGCATCTGTAGCATGGAGGCAAGAGTAGCCATGGCATCTGCTACTTTATTATCTGCCCTTGGAACTTGTTGAAATGTGATGTGATTAAAATACTTTTTGAGGTCATCAACCAACCGTTTATAAGGAACCAACTTGTCATCCTTTGTCTGATAGATATCATTGACTTGATTGATGACTAACTGTGAATCTCCAAGAACATTGAGTTCATCTACTCGCCACTCAAGGGTGATCTTCATACCATTGATTAAGGCTTCATACTCAGAAATGTTGTTTGTACAAGGAAACAACATCTTATATGCTTTTGGTAAAGAGTACCTTTGAGGTGTAATGAACAGTATCCCAGCACCTGACCCCTGTTGGGTAAATGAACCATCAAAAAACATGGTCCAAGATTGATGTGTGAGAAGTAATATGGACTCATCTGGACATTCAATGTGCATTGGTTGATGATCTACTAGAGGTGCTTCTGCCAACTGATCTGTTATTGCCTATCCGTTAATGGCTTTCCTTTCGACATATTCAATATCAAATTCACTGAGAAGCATGGCCCATTTAGCTAGTCTACCTGTGAGGGTAGCTTTACTAAGCAAATATTTCAGAGGATCAATTTTAGTAATTAGACATTTAGAATGAGCCAGCATATAGTGCCACAATTTTTGTGAAGCAAATACCACTGCAAGGCAAACTTTTTCTATAGCAGAATATTTTGTTTCATATGAGACCAGAGTTCGACTAATGTAATAGATATCCCTTTCTTTGTTGTGCTAATCTTCTTGAGCCAATAGGATACCCAATGATGTATCTATAGCAAAAATGTAAAGTATAAGTGGCTTCCCATGAATAAGAGGCATCAAGATTGGCGGGTTCACAAAATACTATTTGATTTGTGTGAACCCTTCATCACATTCTTTGTTCCACTGATAAGCCACACCCTTGTACAAATTCTTGGTGAATGGCTGTAACTTGTCTGCCAGTTGAGAGATAAAATGCCGGATAGACTGCAGTCGGCCTTGAAGCCCTATCATTTGTCTAATATTATTTTGTGGTGGCATTTCCATGATAGCTTGTAATTTTGTAGGATCCACTTCAATTCCTTTGGCAGATATGATATAGCCAAGTAATTTTCTAGAGGTTATGCCAAATGAGCATTTCTTAGGAATGAGCCTCAGACTGAACTGTTCCATATGATCTAGTATAGGACCTAGATCTGGAAGATGCTTCCTTCGGTGCATGCTCTTAGCTAAAGTGTCATCCACATAATCTTCCATTGTTTTATGCATCATGTCATGAAATATAGTAGTAACAGCTCTCTAATATGTAGAACCAGCATTTTTGAGTCCAAAGGGCATGACATTCCAATAGAAAGTGCCCTAGGCACATGTGAAAATAGTTTTCTCTTGGTCCTCTGGTGCAATTTTTATCTAGTTGTAGCTAGAGAAACCATCCATTAGTGAGTACATTTCATACCCTGCTATCATATCTACAATCATATCAATATTAGGCAATGGAAAATCATCCTTAGGACATGCCAAATTCAAGTCTCTGAAGTCTATGCAGACTTGTATGGATTTATCATGTTTGGATACTGGAACAATATTAGAGATCCATTCTGCTTAATCAATTACTCTGATAAACACTACCTTAAGAAGTTTCTCCAATTCAACTTTAACAAGTAACGCCACATGCAGATGCATTTTGCGAAGCTTCTGCTTGATGGGCTTGACACCTGGTGCAATGGACAAATGGTGCATGTTTAGATTAGGATCTAATCCTAGCATGTCTGAATATTTCCATGCAAAGTTTATCTTTTTGCTTATGAAGAATGTAGTGAATTCCTTTCTTTCTGCCTCTGATTGTGATTGTTCCAAGTGAATGATCTGAGCTTTTGCCTCTGTACCCAAGTTGATAGGTTGATTTGGTTCAATAAGAACAGATGATCTCTCCTAAAAATGACTCAAAAGTGCATCAAGTATCTCATCCTCGGGCATCTCAGAGAGGTTTTCACCCTTGGATACGTCTTTTATTCTGACTTTTTTAGGCTCTGATACTGCCACAATGTGGTTTTCACCATTAGAGCGCCTATTTTTTATTCTTTTTATTTTTTTAATAAGATACTTAATGTCAGCCTCAGTCATGTTGACACTTGCTTCACTAGTGGAAGACGTTACAGGTTCAACAGCGTATAGGTAATAGGCAAGAGCGTAGTCATTCTGGAATGTAAGGACTTCATTAGATGGGGAGATAGAGTTCTAGTCTATAAGCTCAAGATGGCAAAGTGAAAGAGATGTGATGGGTTCAAGTGCGTTCATGGTATAATCATCAAAGGCATGGACAATCAAGTTGAGACCTAAAGTGATCTCATCCAGAGATATAGTCAAATTCCTTTGATTCCTAGCGACTGTAGTAGACGACATGTTAAAATCTAGGGAGTCAGACTCATGTGACCTTACACTAGACCCTTCACCTACTTTGTGAAGGTTTTCATATGTGTTAGCTATATTTGTATCTCTATCAGAGGTGGCATATGACAAGCTGTCAAACTCATATTCATGAGAGTCTGTTTCATCATTAGGTGTCATGTCAATAATATGAGTGAAATCAACCCTTTGTCCCCAGTTGGGATGACTTCTACCTAGAACCTCCACTATGGTCAGATGAGTACCTTTTCACCTAGGTATCGCATTAGTGTTTGGAGCATCAGCTACTTCTTGTGTAATGAGAAGTGACTGGAATTATTGGTCAAACTATTCTTGAAAGTGTGGTGGTATGTATAAATCACCCTGATGACCTAGATTTAGAGTGTATATTTCTTTCCACTCCTCATAAGTTAATGGAGCAAAGGAAGTGGTGTCATCAAAATCACTGTCAGTGTCTACCATACTGACTTGCGGTATAAAGTCATCTGGCTCAGCAAAGAATGCCACCAGGTCTGGAGGAATAGGATAAGGAAAAATATCCTCATCGGAACTATCTTCAGATTCTGCAGTTTTAGATGTTTCTTCAGGTGTTGGTTGTTTATCTTCTCAAGGTATAAACTTGTTTGTCCCCAGTTGAAATGTGAGTTTCTGGAAGCCTATACCTGTAGATTTGTGTGTTCTGTGACCAATAGCTTCAAGTGGCGCAATCAATCCCGTATGATTTGTACCTATGGGACCATTTCCTTTATAGCCAAAACGTTGCATAATAGATAGACCTTTGCCATATTTCTCAGGTTTTATGTCATAAGGAGGAGTGGTTTGTTCAGAATTGTCTTCTCCTTTATAGATCCAAGCTTTGATAGCTCTATTTTCAGCTTCTTCTTCTAATGGTACTGTGGCTTGTACAAAGGTACCACCATACTTTGTTGGAGGAGGAACCGTAGAAGGTTTAGTTCTCTCAGAAGGTCTCCCAAAAGAACATGGAGGCAAAGGAAAAGATGTAATAGATAGCATAGGTTCAATCCGATATCCTCCCATATCAGTTTCTTTGAGTGTCAAACTCTTTTCCATTTCTTTTAATTTAATATCAAGGAGTTCAATAGAGTCTCTGTTGGTAGGCACAAAGATGTTAGTAGATTTTGTGAGGGAATTACAATCATAGCGTGTATTAGCGGGTATAGTCACTTCAGATCCTTGGAATGGGAATTTAATGCACTGATGGTATGTGGAAGGGACAACCTACATTTCATGGATCCATGTCCTGCCTAACAGAATATTGTATGCCAAAGGAATGTCAAGCACTTGACAGATAACATCTCGTTCAACATGACCAACTCTGATTGGCAACACAAATAGCCCCTTGGATTTACGTTCTTCCTCATCATAGGCCTTAATAGTAATCTTTTTGCAGGCATCAATGCAATCTTTTTCATAGCCTAACTCAATAAGGAAACTAGCAGAGCAAATATTAAGGCCAACGTCGTTATCTATGAGAATACAGCGAACACATTTTGGACCAATCATGACTTCAATGTGCAGAGGGTTATTATGCGGGTGACTCAAAGAATGGTCATCTTCCTCAGAGAAAGACAAGTAATGTGAGGAGGTCAAGTGACCTACCATGGATTGAAACTAGTTGAGATCAAGATCTTTTGGGACGTTTTCCTTGGTGAGGGCTTTTTCTAGGATTTCCCTATGAGCAGGGGAGATTTTTAGGAGCTGAAAAATAGTTATCTGAGCATTAGTACATTGCAATTGATTGAGAATGCTGTATTTGGAAGCATTAGATGAAGAACCCACTTTTGGAATCTTATTAGTAGAGTCAACCTTAGCTTTGTCTGAAGGTTGAGTTGATGTAGACAGAGAAGGCTCCAGGCCTTTGATGATGATCTTAGCACGAGATTGAGTAACAATGTTAGCATTGACTTGAGACTACTCTTGTTCATAAGACTAAGTTGTAGACCCTCACAAAATGAAAGGTGTTTTGGACTTGGAAGTATCTTCCCTTCCCTTGAGAATAATGACATTACAATATTCAGTATCAATAGGTTCAACCATATTAATGACATTGTCATTATTGGTGTATGTATAGTTGACCTTAGCATCAGTATTTTTGCCTTTAGATGATTCGTCTTTTCCATGAGGAGGAAATGGATCTTTGAAAGCTTGGTGATCAGAATTTTTGTTGTGACCTCCCACAGTAATAACCTCACCATCAATGAGATCCTAGATTTTATGCTGCAATTTAAAACAAGTAGCTATTTTATGACCTTTGTTTTGGTGAAAATCACAATAAGCGGATTCATTCCACTAAGAAGGTCTTGGTTGCGGATCATAAGGTCATGAATTATCTAGTGGAGTGAGTAAATGGTTGTCCATGAGAGTCTTGTAAACCACCTCAAGAGGTTCTCCTAAAGGAGTGAACTCACGCTTGGGCCTGGGAGCCCAAGGTTTAGGTCCAGAAAATCGTGAAGTCCTTGGTTTGGAATCTTCCGCAGCCTATTCAATGGCTTTGGCCACTTGCATCACGGTAGTGAGATTAAAGGTAGCCTTGGAAGGCTTAGGAGTCACATTGTCTACAACTCCATAATTCACAACATTTTGGTTCTTGTTGGAAAATTTGGTTTTATCTTTGCTTGAGGAGGAAGACCCTTGTTTATTTTCCTTGTGTAAGGTTAATTCTCCTTTCTTGATCATAAATGTCTCGATTCTTACAACTTGTTTAATCATGTCATCAAAGGTTAGAGGACCTTGGAGCTGTACTTGATACCCAAATTTGGGGAGAAGATTATCGAGAAAGATGTCCAACTTTTCAAATTCGGGTATCTTGCGAGAATATCGTGTATAAAGTTGTCTCCATCTTTGGAGAAATGCCAAGAAGGATTCCCCATGATTTTGTTTCAAGTTGCAAAGATCTCAGATATGAACCAGATGTTGGATGTTATGAGAATAGTGTTATAGAAATAAATTGGCAATTTTGTCAAAAAATTTGATGCCAGTTGGTAGTCTAGAAAACCATTCCATAGCTTATCCTCCCAAACTACATGGGAAAAGGTGCATGAGATAGGTTGTGTCATGTATGAATTCCATGGAGAGAGCACCAAACTCTCTCAAATGGTCTTGAGGGTCAGATGTACCCAAGTAGTTATCATATTTAGGAAGTTCAACTCCTTTGGGAAAAGGAGGCATGAAAAGATCTTTTTTCAAATGGGAAAGGATAGATGCTTTCCAGCGTGAATTGTGTAACCGGTTTGTCTTTCTCTTTCAAGAGTTGAGAGAGTTTCTCTTGCATAGTTTGCATTTCTTTTTGCAAGCAGGAATTTTCAATTTCTTCCTCTTTCTCAACAAGTGTTTCTACATCATAATTGGAGGGTAACTTAGCCCCTTGATTGGCTAGTTCAAGAATGTATTTCTCTTTCTCCTCAGCTAGGAGAACTCCCATCATCCTACAAAAATATTTATTAGCACAAGCTTGTGCAATCTCTTCTTGAGTTATTTCTATTTCTACATCGTTAGGGGGGTCTTGAGAATAGGACTTACCCCAAGTTTTAAAGAGGTCAGCTTTGCTAGCCTCACTTGATAGGTTATGATCTGCCATCTTGCTAGAATGCAAGGATTCAAGGTGTAAAGACTCGGTATGAAAAGATTGAGTGTTCTCTGAATTTGGGTCTTCTTGGAATAAAGGATTTTGAACCTGAATAAAATCCACTAGAAATGACCGTTTGATGAAAGGTCAACGTACCGAGGAAGGAAATCAAGATGATTCCTCACTAGATGTAGCTGGTAATGGTGTGGAAAGCACATATTCGTCTTGATTGATTAAAGGAAATGTTTTGCCACTTCGATTTGTGACAATCATAGACAAAGTTTGAACAAGGGATGTGAACTAGAACCAAACTTGAAACTATCTCAAAGTAATTGCACAGAACGTGCCAAAAGGTGAAGTATCCTTGGTGAAAATCATCAGAGATGAGGCTAGAACAGCCAACAGATGACTATTGTGACACAAGGCATGACAACACAGATGAAAGAGACCAAAAATACATGAGACAAGACTAGTTTAAGCAAGAATCATGTAATTCTCAACCCAAGAAACCAAGTTTCAGACTGTGTGAAGATGGAGGGCAGAAAAATAGACCCATATCAGAGACCAGATTTGACAGAAGTACACCGAACTGACAGAAATTAACTTGTTGTTTTGGAAAAAATACTCCAGACTCATGCGAAGAAATGCTCTTTCGCACAAAGATTCTCACCGATGTGCACAAAACTTTGCAGTATCATGTGAAGAATGACACCAGACTGGTGAAGAAGAAGTGACAAAATAGCAGTACTATTGCCAAATGTCATGCAACAGTTTATAGCTTATCACGTTAAGATTCTCAGAGAATGATGCAAAGATTGGGAAATGACACGCGAAACTATGCAAATTTTGAAAAAAGAATGTTTACAAAATCAGACAGTTGAGACCAGTTTGTGTTTCCCAAGATAAATTCATGCAGATAGTTTGAGTTACAGATTGTTTCAGACATGTTCAAGATTGATAGTTTGTGTGTTTTGACGATAGTTTTGATTGTTCAAATGATACACCCACGCAAAACACATTAAAAAAAATGTTTGTAGTACCAAAACAGGAACATCACAATCCTAGGATAGCTAGGACAGTATCTGTTGAATCCCCACTTGAACCAAAGTTTAGCTATGCCTACTCTTAGCAGACAACTTAGAAGCTTGGAGGTACGGGCTCCTCCTTACATGTGCACTCACTTCTTAGGCACACCAAGCTTCAAACCCCAAAGGAATTTCTTCCCAAAGGGTTGTTGTCTCTACTAAGAGCTGTAAGAGTGTGGGGCATCTTAGTCAGTCTCTGACCTTCCGCACCAATAGATAGAGGGTTTTTGGAAACTAGAACAAAAATTTGTAGTAAGGTCATCCATTCAGGTGGTTGTGATCAAGTCATTTTCCCAATTAAGAGGGCTCTCCCAATCCTTTCAAAGCAAGGCTTTCACCTTAACGATGTCGGGACTTTAACGCACCACTAGGGTACTAGAGGAGATTTTGGTTTCCACATTGAATTCACACCTGTCTATTTTGACATTAATCACAATAGCATTTTTTGTATACTGGTTTGGAAGGGCTTGGCTTTAGCCTATTACCGGTTGGGCATCCACTCTCACCGGCTCTGCTAAAGCTCTCGGGAGGTAGCCACTCTAGAAGAATCACATGAATTTCACTTACACCTAAGATCTATAAAGGCGAGGGGAGAGGATATGTTCATGTAGTTCTTAGGATTACAATCTAAAAAACACTTTAATCATGCAAGACAATGATTCATTTTAAGCACCAACCAAAGTGTGTTTTAACTACTAAAAAACAAACATAAGAATTTGTGAAAACATGCAAGGTCTTCGACAAACATCCTGCAATAAACCCATTAGTAGTTTTTAATGCCTTTCTTCATATCAACATCCTGAAATAAACGTGTTAGAAGTTTATGATGGTTTTTCTTTATTTCAGTGTCCTGCAAACCACTATTATGTTGTTTCAAAAACTAAAATCAAAGAAACACAGATGTCAAAAAATAGCAGATGGTTAGAAAACTGAGACAAAAAATATGAAATGAAAGCTCTGGTGTGTAATTTCATGCGATGATTTATACTAGATCATGCAAAGAAGTATAGAGAGCCACACGAAGAAATAGAAAGTCTGTGCGAGACGCTCAGAAAGTTCACGCGAGATTAAAACAAAGTTGTAAGGAAGTACGGACTGAATGCAAAAAAAATGAAAAAAATGAAATGAATGAGGCCATAATAGATTGTACCTGCCCCACAGTGGGCGCCAGAAATGTATGTGGTAAATTTGGCCTTGTTAACTCACCATACACTTCAACATAGTCCTTCTTCATCAGATAAACACAAGACTAAATATGAGATTATTCATCTTGTCTGCCTGCATGATTCAACCTATTGCCTTCTATCCAGACGGGGTTTTTGAAATAGCTCTTAGAACGAGAGTCTTAGAACCATAGACCAATCTAGGAATGAAGGATTTTTCTCCATGAATGCAATACAATGCAAGAATATTCTAAGAATTGAAAGATGCAAGCTTAGTCTAAGACATGATTTCAATGCAATTATTCTAGAAATTGAAAGTAATCTATTGCAAAATTAAATTATTCTATATGAGATTATCAAGAAATGTGGCAATAATTTAGTATTCTAACAATGCATGAAAAATAAGTGGGAGTTTGAATGAGAGAATGACAGTTCTTTTATAGACTCAAAAGTTGTTCAGAACGGAAAGTTTCCTCTTTTGAAATAAAATAGATAGAAAAGCCAGTTCAAAATAGAAAGCTTTATTTAAAAGAATACAATAAATTGTTTTCTCTTTGCTTTAACTGTTTTCTTTCTTTGATTTAATTCTGTTTTATTTGATTTATCTGTTTTCTTTCTCTTTAAAGCATAATTAAAGAGAAGTTTCCAATTCTGAACAGAAGAAAGAGTTTTGAGAGATTATCCAATTAATTAAATAAATATGACCTCATAATTGCTTTTTCTCAATTATCTGAATAATTAAATTCAATTATTGAAATGAGGATATTTATTTAATAATTAAATATTATTTAATTCCTTTTTATGTGTCTTAGCTAAAGAGGGTGAATTTAATTTAATTAAAGTGCAAGGACTTTATAATTAAATTAATTCAATCATAAAGTTTGTTTAGCCAATATATATTTACAAATTAAATATGATGTATGATTAATGTAGATTTAGGATTTTCTAAATTTGGCACTTAGGTCGAGTAGAGTCAGTTAAAACTCAGAATTGCCTAGTACAATAGGACTTTGATGATCTAGAAGAGTGACAAATGCAACAAAATTTGTTAGGGTTACAAGATGCCAATTTTGGGGTGTTACAAGAGCAATTAATCACATGAACCTTGAGGACAGAGCACTTTTATTGGTTATTGGCCATATCCAAAAATCAAAACAATATCCTAGGCCCAGAACGTCTCTCCCATTCAGAAAATCAAATGGATGGCAAGGTGAAAGAAGTACCACCATGAAAATTAGCTAAGATTAAGGTTCACAGTAAAAGGAGTACCGCCTTCCCCATCTGAAAAAAAAGGGTAAAAGAAAACTGGAGAATAGAGAATTTATGGATCTAGGGGATTGTACACGATATAACGATTTTGGTTCGATGTACTCAATGGCGTCTCTCTATTTCTCCCAGAAATCATCAGCTTGATTTTATTCCAAAGCACACACTTCACAATTGATAAGAGATTGAAGGATTGAATCATGGTGAGTTAGATTTTCACAAACACCCCGCGCCTTCCAAGTGAAATAATTCAGGTAACGATGAGTCCTTATTTTGCTAACCAAATATTCTATGGTTCTCAAATGCACTAAGACATTCATCCCAGTGAGTCATCATTTGTTATGCCCTACATACCCATCCCTACATTTTATTGGAAAAATGTTGGGTCCCCCTTTTTTTCTTTTGGTTCTTCCTTTGTTTCTTTTCGGCCTTCTTTTTCTTTCTCTGACCTTTTCTTCTGCATGGCCTTTTTTTTCACTTCCTTTTGGTTTTTCGCACTCTGGGACCTGGTCCTGGAGTGTTTTGTTCTTTTGTGTCAACCAAATTCAGGACCCTAGGATTCTTGTGTCGTTTCTTCCTCTTTAGTTGGAGGGTGTGGTCGTGCGGGATTCCTGGGCCCAGAGTCTGGAGGTTTGCCTTTTTCTCAGGATTTGCGGGAGGGAACGGTGCATTTTAATCCAAGGGATATAAATTAACCTTTTCCTACCATTTTTAAACCTACCACAAACAATTTACCCTTGGAGAGAATCAAGAGCGAATTATGCGATTTACCAGTGAGTTAAGTGTGATTTGCTTTTAGTGATTAACAATGATTTGGAGTTCACACCTATGCGTGTTCAAGGTATCCTACAGTTCTCAATGTGTTCATGGATTTTGAAGATATATTCATTTGCAGAGCACCTCCCATGCCCTTCCTTCCATGTCTCTAGTTTTTAGATAGGTCCTTCTAGCCCTTCTCTTTCATTTTTGGTTTGCATTTTGTTCCTTCATTTTTTGGGCTTTGTTTTCTTTGTGTTCTAGTCTTCATCATCACCCCTGTCTGTGGGATGGCTCTACATGAGGGATTTCCTCCCTCTATGCATTTGTAGATAGTGTAAGATAGTGTAAATAATTGTAAAGTCTTTGTAAATTTTTAAGTAGCAGTTTGTAGGTTAGTTGCAGTTGTTTGCATCTGCGAGTAGCCTATGTAAATGTCACTCTTTGGCCTCCTGTTAGTAGTGTTCATAGTGTGTCATCTTGTGTAGCTATCTGTAAATTCATGTCTGGTTTGTACATTCCTTTGAGTCCTACCCATCCCGTGGCAAGTTCATCATGTCCTCTGCATCATTTGAACAAATTTGAGCTCGCCCGCTTGGTGTTTGCTGGACTTGATCTCATCACCTCGCTTGTTCAAGTTGTGGCCTTCCCCTCTCCCCCATCACTTCAGCATTAATGGAAAGATTAATTCCCCACATGTGAGAATTTAAAACCATCCCAAGTGGCATTCACTCCATTTTTGTTTAGATATCCATCACAATGAATGCCATTACTCCGTTCATTGCATGACCATGTGAAAGCCCACGTCAGCCAAGTACGTCCATCGCCAGGTCATTTCAATAATGGTCAATTTTTTCTCGACTATGGGTTCCCCATAATCCTAAAGCCTTCATCTCATTTGTCGCATGAACTAGAATCCCTGGGACCCCTCGGGTATTGATCAAATTTAAAGTAATTTTGTTTATTTCATTTCTGGGATTTGATAAACTAATGTCTTCTTGAGGATAGGTGTAAAATGGTGATGAAATATCTGGAACCTGGGAATTTATTATATTTTATTATTTGTATTAATGGTTGTTCGGTCTTGCAGGAGATGAAAAAATAACCAAGCAACATGTCTGAGGTATCTTCCCCTCCCGTAAGTTTGGAACTCTCGTCCACCTCAACAAGGGCGGCCACCAAGACAAGGGCCGAGAAAGCATTAGAGAAAATCCCACTCACCAAAAAATATCTAAGGGATGGTGTCATCATGGGATCTGAGGTGGATTTAAAATTACAAATAATCACTGATACAGAGGTTAGACCATGGGCTGAATTGTAGGGCCAGGTAAGGACAATTTTCAATCAGCATTCTGTCGGAGACAGTATGGAAAAGAATGTGGCTGCCTCCGGCATAATCAAGGCCACCTACTTCCCTTGCTTCATCCAGTCCTTGGAGCTGATTCTCACCCTAGTGGAACATTACAACATAACCATCCAGGTTGTTATACTTGTTGATTCCCTTCCAATGGGATACCCAATGCCCCTAGTGTCCCTTGATACTGCCACTTTTGCTTCAGGACGGGGAATTCCCCAGTTTTCCAATTCTATCATTATCTCCTGGACCACATCACTATAAGAGTTCAATAATGTTCAAAATGAAGTTGGAGATCCCCCGCACGGACTTTAAAGAAAGAATACAAGTGGGAATCATCTTCCTATGCGGGGTCTTCGGGGAACCACATGCCCGGAAATTTTCAGCCTAGATGTACTACTTTCTATACAACTCACCACCAATAGACAAAACTTTGATTGGGCAACCATTATTGCCAATCATGTGGACTTCCAGCTGAACAAGGTAAGCGAGACATCCAAGTTCCACATGACTTCATATGTTCTGTGGGCACTAGCACAATAGAGACCCAAAATCTTGGGTTTACTTACAGTGGGCATCCTTGGGATAGGTTCTGGCTAGAGTGCACCTTGGGATCATTTTCCCCATATTCAATGGGAGGCCAACTTCCCCAATTTCTAGAGGGTAAATGATACCTTTGTTTACTAAAACATTTTGATACCCACTCGGGATGTCGGTTACCATCTATCAAAGGAGGTCATGGCCTTGGTAAGTTCCTATTGCCATTATTTAATTCAATTCCAAAATAAATCATACATTCGGGTGACCGGGTTCTCTAGGAAGCCCTACCTATTGCCTAAACACTGCAAGGATAGGACTATTTTGATGGAGTACTATTGATAGATCCTGTAGGTCCATACTTATTATTTCCTCAAGAAGATTACCACCATTCCTTTCCTGATCACTTGTGGTAATTACACTTGCAGCCTTGTAGTGACCAAAGAGGTTGATAATTAAATAAAAAGTCTGGGGCCGACAGAGTTCTACCTAGCATGAGGCAATTTTGATCTGCTAGGAAAAATTAATTAGGCATTACCTTAGGTGTCAGTGCCCCATGAGCCTCACATGGAGGATTTTTGGGCAAATTTCCAGGATGAATTCAAGATCTAGAGTCGGAATTATGAGAGAATGAAAAAGGGTATGATGAAACACATGGGTCTCCAGACCTTTCCAAAGGACTTTTAAGATACTGGGCCCTGGAGGACCTGGAATATAAATCAAAAGGGATTGACAAGATGGCTCTCCCTCCGGTGGATTAGGACACCCCAAAATTTTTTATGATAGAGGATATCACCAAGGACGTGGTGAAGTGTAGTCATGAATATTTTTCATGGGTTTCTAAGAAGAGCGCCCACTGGGATGGTCCAATTTTGCAGGGGTTCACTTCTAGCTCCAGAACATCAGTGATATGGATAGAAGTCTTGTTGCTGCTACAGAACCAGCCTGGCTCTATTCTGAGATCTTTCTCCTAGATCTCTTAGGGTGTTCACAACCCTAAACTGAGGTATGTCACTCTCAACTTTACCTCCTCTTCAAGACTCAGTCCCCCATCGAAATGCTTTTTTTATCTTCTTCTTGTTGAACCTACATGAATAGATTCATTCTACTTGCTTATTCAATATTTTCTGAACATTGCTTTCATTCTCTTCCCTAGCCAGACTATTACCAAGCTCACCTAGGGTAAGATCTCCAGACTCTTTTCTGTTGCTTCTCCTACGTAAAACAAAAAGGAAACTATTTACAAAGGCTCCTCTCGAGTTCCATCCCAACACATGATTCTCACCATGGATACAAGAATCTGAAGGGGCCATTACTATTTATAACCCAAAACAGGTGAAGAACTAATAACTTGCAAAATAGAAAATAAAGTAACTAATCTACTTGTATGCAAAAAAGAACCACAAAGAAACTTTATATCTACTAAACACATAGTCTGCAACTTCTCATTACTGGAAACAAAACAAAATAGTACAATAATCTGCAAATCTCAAAATTTCCTGTAGCTTCTCCTCTTCTTCAATCTCTAATCTCTAGATCTCTGAAATGAATGTTTTTGGATGTTATTAGTAACCATCCTCTCATAGGAAACAACCCTAACGGTCCACTCATTCACAAGAATCTCTTCAAGAAATGTTACACAAACAATACTATCCATAAAACACAAGATCTACTTTTCACGGGCCGTTATGACTGAATATTGCCGAGCAACAGTAATGCAAGCTAAGCTCCAGAGTTGGCCGAGCTGCTAGGCACCAATGTAGTCTGAGCTACTAGGCACAAATGTAGGCCGAGATGCTAGGCAAAAATGTAGGCCGAGCTGCTAGGCACAACTGTAGGCCGAGCTACCAGGCAATGTAGGCCAAGTTGCTAGGCAATATAGGCTAAGTTTCTAGGCACCAGTGTATGTCGAGTGCTAGTGATACCAAGTAGCTTATCCAAAGTTCCCAATGCCTTGGTTGGATTTCTAGAGGCTTCCAAACTACCTCACACACACACAACTAAAATAAACCAACTAAGCAACCTATCTAGACATGGATTGACCTAGTCATATCCCTTTTAGGGAAATAAAACAAATGACCTTCTAAGGTCCACACACACTCTCCTGACTTGGCTAGAGTCAGTACATGCCAAAAATAAGGTGTGCTCCTGCATCATACTCCCCCAGACAAAAGAAAGGTTAATCCATCCTTGGATTGAGCAAGTTTGGATCAATTCCCAACCTCTTGAATTCTGTTTCTCTAATCCAAATAGCATCAACATCTTCTTTTCCATGTCATTTGACAAGGTGGTCCATATAGTCTTTGTTCCTAGTCTTCTTATAGACCCTTGAGTCTAGTATATTTTGAGCTATCATAGATGGAGTAGGGGTTGATTTTAGATCTTTTACCTCTTGTATTACCTCTTGAAGGTTCTGATCAGCATCTTGAATTGGTCCTTTGTATGCTATCAAATCTGCAATGTTGAAAACTAGTGACAACCCAATGTCTTCAGGAAGCTCCACCTTATAGGCATTGTTTCCATACTTTGCAAGTACCTTACATGGACCTAGCCTCTTCATCTATAGCTTGTGAGGAACACCTTTTTGCAGCCTATGTTTGTTCAAGTGTACCATCACAAAGTCTCCAATCTGAAACTGAACATCCCTCTTTGATGTATCCACCTTTTGCTTTACCTTTTCAACATTTTCAATCAAGTTATTTCTCACACTTTCATGGAATTCTCTCATTGAATGAGAAAATTCCTCAGTATATCTGCTACCATGCATTCCTTCCTTCAATTCTCTAAGCTCAAAAATCGCTCTTTGCTAAAAGCCATAAACAATTTCAAAAGGACTCTTACTAGTTGATCTGTTCACTGTATCATTGTATGCATATTCAGCTTGTCCAATGAGTTGGTCCCATGCTTTACCATACTCCTTTGTGAGCCATTTCAACAAGTTACCAAGACTCCTATTGACTACCTCTATTTGGCCATCTGTCTACGGATGGTAGGAAGATCCAAAAGACAAGTTAGTGCCAAGCTTTTTCCATAAGGTCTTCCAAAAATGGCTCATGAATTTTGTGTCCCTGTCTGAGACAATAATGAGTGGGAGTCCATGGATCCTCACCACTCCATTGAAAAACAACCGAGTAATGTTACAAGCATCACGAATGGTCTTACAAGGTATAAAATGTGCCATCTTACTAAATCTGTCCACAACAACATAAATGTTGTCATATCCCTACCTTGTTCTTGGAAAACCAACTACAAAATCCATCCTTATGCATTCCCATGGTCTGGTTTGGATTGAAAGTGGCTGGTAAAGACCTGTGTTATCAGATGTGCCCTTTTCTTTTTGACACACTACACAACTCTCAACATACTGTCTAACATCTCTATTCATTCAAGGCCAAAAATAGAACCTAGTGACTAGCTCTTGAGTCTTACTGACTCCAAAATGACCACTAAGTGATCCATTATTTTTTTCTTGAATCAAATTCTCCCTCATAGACCCTTTAGGAACACAAAGCTGACCTCCTTTAAACAATAAATCATTCTGCAAACTATATTTAGAAAACTCACCATGAAAATTGTTTTTAAACTCCTTGCATACCTTGTAGATTTGAGCAAAATCTTCATCTTTAGCATATAGGTCTTTGAATCTATCAATACCTATGCTTTTTAGCTAAACTTCTTGGACAGTGAACAACCTTCTGCTCAAAGCATTAGCAACCTTATTCTGTACTCCCTTTTTATGCTTGATATTGAAAGTGTAAGCTTGTAGATACTCCACCCACTTCATGTGTTTCCTGCTAAGTTTGTCTTGAGAGATAAGGAAGCTGAGAGCTTGGTTATCAATATATACTATGAACTTCTTTGGAAGAAAGTAGTGCCTCCACTTCTTGAGTGCTTGGAATAGAGCATATAACTCTAAGTCATAAGAAGAGTACTTCTTCTTTGCATCATTTAGCTTCTCACTATGCAAAGCTACCGGTCTTCCTTCTTGGCTTATGAAAGCCCCAATGGCCACATTACTTGCATCACATTCTACTCTAAAAATCTTATCAAAGCTTGGAAGAACTAGAGTAGGCAACTCTGCGATCTTCTCCTTGAGTGTTTCAAACCCTTTGTCAACTTGCGGTGTCCATTGAAACTTTGTCTTCATCCCACCTCTAATGGTTTCTAACATGGGTGCACAAATCCCACTAAAATTTCTAATGAACTTTCTGTAATACTAAGCTAAACCATGGAAACTTCTCACCTTAGTTGTAGCCTTGGGAGTAGACCAACTTAGAATGGCATCCACATTTTCTTGGTCCATTTTGAGCTTACCTTGTGACAAAACAAAACTGAGATATACAAGCTCCTGCTTCATAAAGTCACACTTCTCCAAATTGATCATTAGCTTTTCATCATGCAGTTTTTTGAAAACAATTTTCAAATGCCTAATATGCTCCTCCTTAGTTCTACTGAAAACTAAAATGTCATCTAGGTAGACAACAACAAATTTACCAATGCATTCTACCAATACCTCATTCATCAACATCATAAAAGTTGAGGGAGCATTAGACAAACCAAAAGGAATTACAAGCCATTCATACAAACCTTCTATAGTTTTGAAGGTCATCTTCCATTCATCTCCTTCATTAGTTCTAATTTGGTGGGAGCTGCTCTTAAGATCAATCTTGCTAAAGTACTTTGCCTCGCCTAAACAATCCATTAGGTCTTCAATTCTGGGTATTGGAAACCTATACCTAATGGTGGTTCTATTTATAGCTCTAGAATCAGTACAAAGTCTCTAAGATCCTCCTTTCTTAGGTGCTAAAATAGTAGGGACTATACATGGGCTTATGCTCTTTCTAATTAGGCCTTGGTCTAATAACCCTCTGATTTGCTTGGCTATTTCCTTTTTTTGTTGAGGGGTCATCTTATAGGAAGCTTTGTTGGGTAAGGTAGCTCCTGGTATGAAGTCAATCTTGTGTCTAACAAGTCTCTTAGGAGGTAGGAGAGTGGGTTGACCATCATTCACAATATCCTTATACTCTTCAAGTATTTCTTTTACCTCCTTTGGTATCTCTGATTTCTTGGTAGAAACTTCATCTTTTGGCTTCAATACTAAACCAAACCCAACTCCTTATCCTTCTCCTAGAGTCTTCAAGAATTCCTTCTCACCAACCATGAGCACACTTGGACTTGATGTTTTCATCTCTCCTTCGTCTATTAAGGACTAAATTTTGAAAGGCACCCCATCTTTCTTGAATGAGTATGCATTCTTGGTTCCATCATGGATGGCTTGGATATCAAATTTCCATGGCATTCCAAGTAGAAGATGGCATGCATCCATGGGAAGAATGTCACATAGAACTCTATCTTTATACTTGCCAATTTTGAATTCTACCCATGCTTGTTCTCCTACAAACACATGTTGTCCTTTGTTGATCCATGCAACCTTGTATGGGTTTTCATGTGGAATCCTTTTCAAATTAAATTTTCTGGCTGCCTCTTCACTAATGATATTATTAGTTGAGCCTGAATCAATAATGACTCTACACACCTTTTCTATAATCTTGCACTTCACTCTAAAGAGTGCTCTCCTTTGGCTTGGTTCTTCTTTTCTTGGCTCTCTAATTAAGGTCCTCCTTATCATGAGGTTCTCACCTTCTTCTGATTCTAATGGTACCTTAGATGGCTTGCTACTGCAACTTGATTCTTCTTAGACATAGTTAACTCTTTTTCCACCTCCTTGAGAAGTAGAACCTTTTTCAGGACACCGATATGTAGGATGTCCAAATTGCAGACAGTTGGAACACTTCATTGAAGAGAAGTAAGATCCTCTTCCTTGGTTATTAGTTCTTCCTCTTGAACTACTATTTGAACCTCTTCCATGGTTATAACCACCTCTTGTGTTATTGGATTCTTCTTGATTCTCAGTGTGTTTGGACTCACTCTGATTTCTTCCTCCATATCCTCCTCTATGACCTTTGTTGTCTCTTCCTCTTCCTTTGCTATTAAAATCTTGCTTCTTCTTGAATTTTTCCTCTACCTTGAGGGCTAGCTGGTAACATTAGTGTACAGTCTTGGGGTTTAAGAGAATAATTTCCTCTTGGATACTCCACTTGATTCCATTCAAGTACCTAGCCACTTTCAAGCTTTCTTCTTCCATCACATGCAACCTTAAGCATAGTTTGTGAAATTCTTCAGTGTAGGAACTGACTTCTAAATATTTTTGTCTCATATTCTATCTCTTTTTGTGCAACTATACTTAATAATCATCAAGAAGGTAATTTTCCTTCATCTTGGCCACCATACCTTTCCAACTGGTTATGGGTTTCTTTCCTTCTTTTTCCCTCTCATCTTGGACAAACTTCCACCAAGTGAGAGTAGTCACATTATCATAGTCAAAGTCATTTTCAAGACCTTCTATCCATTCCATGATCAAATCTTGTTCCATCTTGCCACTAAATAGAGGCACACCTTCTAAGGACTTACCACTCATTGCCTTCAATGCTTTCAAGAATGGCTCTTCTTGTAGCACAGGGTCTGGCTCTGGAATAATGTCTTCCTGTGCCACTACTTTACCCTTTCCATCAGCTTCTCTCATTCATTCACTGACTGCTACAGTCCTAAGTTGCACTTCTTCCAACTTAGTCACCATTTTAGCTCATTGTTCCTTCAGGAGTCTATTCTCCTCCTTTTTCTCTTCCACATCTTTTGCTAGTTCTGAATTGGTCACCATCTTGGATGAGTTGACAGACATTCCTGTAGATAACATCCAAACAACACACGCACAAATCTTTTAGGGCTTTGATACCAATCTGATGTGGACCGAAGTCTTGTTGCTGCTACAGAACTAGCTTGGCTCTATTCTAAGATCTTTCTCCTAGATCTCTTAGGGTGTTTACAACCCTAAACTAAGGTAAGTCACTCTCAACTTTAACTCCTCTTCAAGACTCAGTCCCCCATTGAAATGCTTTTTTATCTTCTTCTTGTTGAACCTACATGAATAGATTCATTCTACTTGCTTATTTAATGTTTTCTAAACATTGCTTTCATTCTCTTCCCTACCCAGACTATTACCAAGATCGCCTAGGGTAAGATCTCCAGACTCATTGCTATTGCTTCTCCTATAGAAAACAAAAAGGAAACTATGTACAAGGGATCCTCTCGAGTTCCATCCCAACACATGATTCTCACCATGGATTCAGGAATCTTGATGGGCCATTACTATTTACAACCCAGAATGGGTGAAGAACTAATAACTTGCAAAATAGAAAATAAAGTAACTAATCTACTTGCATACAAAAAAGAACCACAAAGAAACTTGATATCTACTAAACACATAGTCTACAACTTCTCATTACTGGAAACAAAAAAAAATAGTACAATAATCTACAAATCTCTAACTTTCCTATAGCTTCTCCTCTTCTTCAATCTCTAATCTCTAGATCTCTGAAATGAATGCTTTTGGATGTTATTAGTAACCATCCTCTCATAGGAAACAAACCTAATGGTCCACTCATTTGCAAGAATCTCTTCAAGAACCATTACACTAACCATACTATCCATAAAATACAATATCCACTTTTCACAAGCCGTTACGACTAAATATTGCCGAGCAACAGTAATGCAAGCCAAGCTCTAGAGTTGGCCAAGCTGCTAGGCACAAATGTAGGCCAAGCTACTAGGCACAAATGTAGGTTGAGCTACTAGGCACAAATGTAGGCTGAGATGCTAGGCAAAAATGTAGGCCGAGCTACTAGGCATAAATGTAGGCTGAGCTCCTAGGCAATGTAGGCCGAGTTGCTAGGCAATGTAGGCCAAGTTGCTAGGCACCAGTGTATGCCGAGTGCCAATGATACCAAGCAGCTTATCCAAAGTTCCCGATGTCTTGGTTGGATTTCTAGAGGCTTCCAAACTACCTCACACACACACAACTAAAAGAAACCAACTAAGAAACCTATCTAGACATGGATTGACCTAGTCATATCCATTTTAGGGAAATTAAACAAATAACCTTCTAAGGTCCACACACACTCTCCTGACTTGGCTAGAGTCAGTACATGCCAGAAATTAGGAGCTAGGGGTTTGAGTTAGGTGTGCTCCTGCACTAGTCAGGTCAGAGAAGAGATAAGGGGAAAATAAAAGAGAGCACCCTGGCCCCAGTCCCATCCCCAGTTCCAGCCCCTTTGATGGAACAACTTAATGCCCAGCTTGAATCATCCCGATAGCTCGGTGAAACAATTAGCGCCAGACTTTTCCTTGGTCTCACGATCACTCTAGTGGGATCTTCCCTTCCTTCAGGCTCCCCTTCACTTGTAACACTCATGATTTGGGAAGCAGAGATGGAGGATGAGGGTGCGACTATTCTTGATGTTGAGGCTGCATTGCAAATGAGGAAAAGGAAACAAAGAATAAATAATCCTCCACCAATCATAGATGCAAGCCCTAAAACATCGGGAAATATTCCTATGGATCTCATACCTTCCTCCCCTGAAACAAAATATCCTCCAAATTCCTCCCCTCCCCATAATAGTTTTGATGATATCTTCCAAAGTGACGACCTTGTGAATTTGTAGGAAGATGTGGAGAGGGCAGTGGAAGAGATCTCCACAAAAGAGGTAGAGATAATCCTCAGAGAAGGGGAAAGAAAATAAAAATAAGTTCCCCTGGAAAAAGAGACCTAGGAGTAGGAATAGGAAAGCACACTAGGTGTGGAAGAAACACCAGTCCCAGGGATCGAGACAGGAGAGAGGCAGGTACAAGTTGAGCATTTCATTAAGGCTAGGGAAACCAGACCTTTGAGAACAACTGTACTCTTAGTCGTAATGCTCCAAATTCCTCTAGACACCCTGGGTAACCTGTTACCCTAGGATACGACATTCGGAAAGGTGGTCCCTGTAGTGCAATAACTAGACCCAGGTCAGACACCTTTGCCCCCTCCAAAAAATAGGCCCCAGGAGGAGAATGTCCCGGCAGAGAACGCCAAAGGAGCTTAGCAGCAGCAGGATGTGGGGGAGAACCCTGAAAGTATAGATACATACACCATTAATGCTAGGTAAGATGGGAACCCCAAAACTAAAAATGTGAATACCACTGAGGTTGGAGAAGTGGGAAATCTCAGAGATAAAGAAAGAGAGTCCACAGTGACCATAGATGTTGGGGAAGCACAATAGGCCCCCAAAAAGGACCCAAGTATCTAGGACCTAGTATTAAGATTGCCCACACCGCTACAATGGATGGTAGAATCAAGAAAGAGAGAGGCCCCTATAGAAGTGAGAGCCCCTCTCTCTCTGGCCGAGATGATGGCTCAGAATCAAAATGCCAACAAGCCTAAGAAGGCCTGAACCCTCCATACCATTTGGATGGGTCTGAGAGGAAATACCGTCATGGTAGTAGCAACACCTCGCCCAGATAAAGAAGAGGCAGCAATAGGAACTATAGAGTACACCATCATAGAATTCCCTCTAGGGAGGAGAGATAAAGAGGGGGAACTGGACCTGTTAAGGGAAGCTAGCTGGGCAATTAAGGCCCGGTATGAAAAGCAAGCGTAGAAGCTGAAGGAGGCAAAAGAAACAAATGATAATCTCCTCATGATTCTTGCAGAGCTTACATAGCCATTGGCTGTGATTCCTCTGGAGGCCTCCACATCTAGAATACTGCTCCCATACGGTGACATTGATGCACTAAGGACAGTGAAGAAGAAAGCACAGGCTATGGACAATTTGGTAACTGAGCAGGTAGGAGCCGTAAGGCATTTCCTAAAAACTATGCTCCTGAACCTACACCAGGCTAGTAACACCTTGGGCTAGGTCAATGACATTTTTTCCCAATGGGAGGGAGAAATAGAGAATTTTTAAGAATGGGTGAGTGAGTTAGAAGAGATAATGAATTTTGGGGAAGAAGCCATCACGGAGATGGGTATTTTGAGAGATGAGGATTTTGGGTTCCTCCGGGCCCAACACTCCAGACATGGTCTTAAAATTTAGACAAGCAAGCAAGTGGTAGCAGCACTAAAGGATAAAGTCTCAGTGATTCAAAATTCTTTAAATTTATATGTGACATTCATCACAAGGGTTTTGGTGGTCGATCCCTTTAGCACTGAGACATGCGCTCTGATGGATTTTGTTCTGAGTAGATTTGATGAAATAATGGAGGCACAATTCTAGTCCTTAAGAGATTTTCATGGAGAAAAGATGTCACATCTCACCTGGGGTGCATGATGTATGCACCCTAAAATGGTCGCCTAGACTTTGGGCCCCATTTATTATTTTACAAATTTATCAAATTTCTGAATCAATGCTTTGGAACATTTTCAATTCAAATCAATTTCTTTGATCAAATTGTAATTAATTCAATTATTTCAATATTTCCTAAGGTTTGATCATTTTTATCTAATTAAAATATTTAATCTCTCTTTTAATTAAATAAAATTCCTCTTATTTAATTAAAAGATTTAATCTCCCTTTTAATTAAATTCTTCTTATTTAATTCAATTCAATTCCTCCCATTTAATTAAATAAAATTCTTCTAATTTATTTAATTGGAAGAAAACCTCTCTTTTAATTAAATAAATAAAAATCTCCACTTAAAGCACTTTATTTGTTGAAAAAGGAAATGAATTAAATTAAAAATTAAATAAAAATCCCTTTTTCTTCACCTCTTTCTAAGTGGTGGGTTTTTGCCTCTTAATCATAGCCTTTGATTTTTGCCTCTTAATCTCAATCGTTCACTTTCCTTTAAAAGGAGACCTCTCCTTCTCATTTTCATATTAGGTTTTTTTAGTAT
>MU224538.1:544919-570247 GCA_018584345.1 Thuja plicata | reverse complement strand
TGTTTATTTCCATAGATTAATCTTGCATTTGCATTTCCTTTCATAGATTAATATCCATTGTTATCATTTAGATTAATTTCCTTTTATGCATTGCAATCATATAGATTAGATCTCATTTTCATGCATTCGAATCTCTCATTTCATGGTGTATTTGCAATAGACATAACTAGGTCTATCTGAGGGCCTTCATTTTACATTTTTACACATCCATGACTAGAGAGCTATGGATCGATATTTGAGGCCTCATTCTTGAGCAACCTTGAATGGAATTATTCATAGAAGTGTGACAAAATTTATGCACACACATGACACCGCAAAGATGGTTGTAGAGTTCAATGAAGGTGCCCGAGATGTGGGCGACCAGTTAGAGGCAGCCAAGGACCACCAAGATTGTATTAAAGAGATAGACGAGGAGGGAAATCTCTAGATTTTAGAGACATTCTAAAAATGTAAAGAACAGTGAAGTCTTCTGGTCTCTGGATATTTCTGCCAGCAGGGAAAATTTTTGAAGATATGTTATTCTTTGAGTGTAAGCTCCCAGACTCCAGAATTCCAGGTCCTAGTTTTGTATTTTTTTACAGTAATCTGCGTCAAGGTTCTCTAGAGTTGACCGAATGCTTTCAAAAATTAATAATGGTCTGAACGCAAGTGATCTAGATAATGATAGGTTAGGTAGATGGGATAGTTCTGATAGACATCTTCTTATTCCCCCAAGGCACCACTCCCGCATTTACTACCTGGCGTGCATCAAAGACAGGGAGTTGCAATCAGTATTAGTGAGGCGTATGGCCTAAGTTACTGGGATAATCAAGCTTCTACTACAAGTACCATGGCCCTCTTCTCTAGGTCGATTCTTCTAGATTTCTGCCCTTTCTTCTTCTTTCATCTTGGCAGAGCTCTATACATCCCGAGATGATTGTAACTGGTGCAGGTAGTACCAGCCAGGAGTATTATATTTTATTTAGCAAGTGTACATGTAGATTAGGTCAAGTTTGTGTATAAAAAACAAGACTGGTGCCTTAACAAGGGTTAGTCAAATTGAGGATTTCTCTGTCCAGTAGTAATAGAAAATAGGATTTTCAGGTTCATTTCAGTTATAAATTTACTTTCAATATGTTCTTAGTAGCATAATGCTCCCTTGGAGTCATGAATGTACTCGCTAGTGATGCTGGAATCATTTCAAGTTAATGAAAGAAAGAAGAACAGCTTGTGGCCCTATGTTATTTGTTGTTCTAACCTCTGAAATTAGCAAATATCTTTTGTGTTGTATGTCTTCTTATGTCCCCTGCTCCAGTGTTGTGCATTTAGTTAAATAATATTATCTCCCTTTGCTACTAGATGTGTATGAATCGCTAATTCTTTGTGTATTTGGTATTTAGTTTTGTTTTCCTGTATTGGAGCATTGTTGATGTTTGAATATGTATTGCATGACTATAAGTAGAAATATACTCTAACTCTAATATAGCTTTTGTGATTTCTTTGGTAAATATGAAATGCTTGCAGGAAACCTCAACCCCTTTTAAAATCCTAGGAAAAGATGAGTAAAAACCAGCTATCCCCTTGAATAATAGTCACCTTCCCAACTTAGCTCCCCTGAACCATCGAGACCTGACTACCAGGTGCTTGAAGGCTATTCAAATTCATTCTCTGGCAAACCTCTATAGGCAAAGTTGGTCGGTACTCTGGTACCCGATGATAGCTTATACCCTATTGGAAGAAATAGTCACAAAGTCTCGTCAACATTGCCTCTACGCCATAGACAAGAGAAAATGACATGGGTCGTGGTTGTGCTCTGGTACTTATTTTGTAAGCCCATAGTGTTGGATTTAATTGTAAATGCTAGTCCCTGCCTGATTTACTCATAGTTCTGTGTAGGATTTTAAGTAGAATGATCTTGTTTGAAGCCTCATCTTGTCCATTACCATGAGGGTAACAGATTGAAGAACAATGTTGAGTAATGTGAAACTATTTACAAAGGTCCTCAATATATTGGTTCTTGAACTGCCCCCCATTGTTTATTACAATAGATGAGGGTCACACATACCTACATATGTTGTAGTTTAAGATGAACATAACAAATTGTTTTCCAGTGGCTTTGATTAGCGGCACTGCTTCGACCCACTTTGTGAAATAATCAGTGGTTGTGATAATATATTTGTGTCCACTTGAATAATTGGGATATATTTGTCCAACAAGATCAAAGGCCCGCTACTAGAATGGCCAATGTGTGATAAATGGTATGAGCTCCCTGGCTAGAGCATGTATAAAATTTTCATATGTTTGACATTTTTTACATGTTTTAGCATACTGAGCTACATCTTTCTCTATTGTGGGACAATAGTATCTAACCCTTAGAAGTTTCCTAGCTAATGAAAAACTATTTGAGTGAGATCCACACACACCTTCATGGACCTCTTTTAATGCGCGATCGGACTCTTATTATGCTAAACACCTAATTAGAGTTCTGTCAATACCTCATCTATATAAGTTAGTAGTAATGAGTATATAACACGATGTCGTCCTAATTATGGCTCATTTTTTATTTCTAGATAGGCCATTAGGTAAGGTTTGATCCATAAGATAGGTAGTTATATTGGTATATCTGGATTGGTCTTGGGCATTAAGGGCATAAATAACTAGGGATTCAGGTGTATCAAATGCAGGAAAGGATAGTTCTTCCACCAAGAAGTCATAGCAGAATGGATGTTCCTCTAGTTGTAACATGGATCCTAGTATTTCCATAGTGTCTTCAACTTTATTTTCTATTCTTAGAATTTTTTGAAATGTGATAAACACAAAACACTTCTTCAAATCCTTGATCATCTATTTATAGGGCATCATATTTTCATCTTTTTTTTGGTACTATGCATTTACTTGATTACTGATGAGTTGAGAATCACCATATACATGTAACTCTATGATTTTCCATTCCATGGGTAGCTTGAGACCATTTACCAATGCTTCATATTCTGAGATATTGTTGGTGCATGGAAACATCAATTTGTATGCCGTAGGTATCTTGTAACCTTGAGGAGTGATAAACAATACCCCTACGCCAGATCCTTGTTGTGTGAAAGAACCATCAAAGTACATTTTCCATGGATATTCTATTAAGTGCATTATTGTCTCATCTAGAAACTCTATGATCAATGGTGTTACATCCTATAATGGTGAATCAACTAGTTAATCGGCTAGCACTTGTCCTTTAATAGCCTTTCTATCGACACATTCTATATCAAATTCACTGAGAATTAGAACCTATTTTTCCAGCCTTCATGTTAATTTTTTCTTACTCAAGAGGTATTTAAGAGTATCAATCTTTGTAGAGTTTCATTTTATGTGAGAGCATGTAATGTCTTAGATTTTGTGATGCAAAAACAACGGCTAGACAAGATTTTTCAATTATATTGTAGTTGAGCTCATATGACACCAATGTCCTCCTGATATAATAAATTTCTCTTTCCTTCTTGGTATCATCCTCTTGTGCTAGAAATACTCCCATTGATGTAGTTGTAGCTGAAATATAGATTAACAATGCCTTACATTGAATAGACGCCATTAAGATAGGAGGATTAGCCAAATAAATTTTTAATTCCTTGAAGTTATTTTCACAGTATTCATCCCATTTGAAAGACACTCCTTTATGTAACAATTTTGTGAAAGGTTGTGGTCTATCTGCTAGTGGAAACATGAATCTTTTGATTGATTGGAGTCTTCCTTGGAGATTCCTCATTTGAATTATATCACTAGGATGTGGCATATCCATGATTGGTTTCATTTTTTTTGGGTCTACCTCAATTCCTTTAGCTAATACAATGAATCCTAGGAGATTTCCCGATTGGACTCCAAATGAACACTTGTTTAGATTGAGCCTTAGTTGAAATTGTTCCATTCTATCTATTATCTTCTGCAAGTCTTCAATGTGAGTTGTTCTAATTTTTGACTTGGCTAAGGTATCATCCACATATTCCTCCATGTTCTTATGTATTATGTCATGGAAGATTGTCAACATAGCTCATTGATATGTAGCTTTGGCATTCTTTAGCCCAAATAGCATGATGTTCCAGCAAATGTCCCCCACGCAAAGGTAAATGTTGTCTTTTCTTGGTCTTCAAGGGCAATGTTTATTTGGTTGTAGCCCACAAATCCATCCATGAGTGAATAGATCTCATATCTTGTTGTGAGGTCTATGATCATATCAATGTTTGGTAGTGGATAGTCAGATTTAGGATAAGCTTTGTTTAGATCTCTAAAGTTGGTGCAAATTCTGATAGACTTATCTACTTTAGATATGGAGACTACATTAGAAATCTATCTAGCATAAGAAGTGACCCTTATGAATCCATCTTTTAAAATTTTTTCTAGCTCCTCTTTCACCAATAATGCCACATGTGGGTGCATCTTTCTTAATTTCTATTTGATAGGTTTTATCCCATATGATCTTGGAGATACGGGAAGATTAGCCAATGATGGTGTTATATCCAATTTATATTCCCCCATACTAGTTTCTTCAAGTTTTAATGTCTTTCCAAAACCTCTCATCACCATATCTTTGGATGTTTCAGCTATAAACTCCTTTGGAACTTCCTTATTATGAGGAAACATACTATCTGCCTTGATGTTGTTGCAAGTGTATCTTGAATCTGCTGGGATTGTTACTTCTACTCCATTGTGTGGTAATTTGATACATTAGTGTTAAGTAGATGACACCGCTTGCATTTCATGTATCCAAGGTCTTCCCAATAATATGAAATAGGCCAATGGTAGATCAAGAACTTGATAAATCACATTTCCTTCTATTGGTCCTATTCTTATTGGTAAAACAACTAGTCCTTTGGATGACCTTTCTTCCTCATCATAGGCCTTGATGGTTATCTTACTTCTTGAATCGATTGTGTGTTCTAAAAGACCAAATGATTTGACCATATTGAGAGTACATATATTCAAACCCGTGCCTCCATCTATCAATGCACATTTGACATAGTGTTTGTGGATCAAAAATTTAATGTGTAGAGGCTGATTATGAGGATGAGTCAAAGATTTATCACCCTCTTCTAAAAAAGAGAGGTAATGTGGAGCTGATATGTGATTAACCATTTCTTGTAATTCATCTACATCTATGTCCTTTGGAAAATTAGCTGAATGTAGGGCTCGTTCAAGAACTTCCATATGCACTGAAGATATTTTCAATAACTCAAATATAGAAATTTGAGTCGAGGTTCTTTGTAATTGATCCACCAAGTTATAGTTAGAGGATGGTATGGGAACCATTTATCTTGATGTTTCTAGTTTTGGAATTGTGATAACAGGTGGTTTGGATGATGTTGTCTATTTGTATGAGGAACTAACCCCTTTGATTTTAATTTTCACTTGACTTTGTGTTACTACGTTTGAATGTGCCAAATTTTCCTTGACACCTTTGATAGTTATCACATTTATTGATTCATTCTTTATGTTCAACATATTGATCACATTATCATTATGTGAATAGGTGTAGTTGAATTCATTTCCTTTTTCTTTAGAGGATTCTCCTTTTTCATAGTTAGGAAATGGTTTATTATAGGCCATGTGATCTTCATTAGATGTGTGTCCTTCCACTTTGATTTTTCCTCCATCAAAGAGATCTTGTATAACATGCTTGGGTTTGACACAATCGTTAGTCTTATGTCCCCTTTTTTTTTTATAGAATTCACAATAGGCATTATCATTCGGCCATCTTGGTTTTACTTCTTATTCCCAAGGTTTTGACTTTGATAAAGTAATGATTTTTTTTTTTGTCTAAGAGAGTTTTCAAAACCATTTCAAGAGGTTCTCCCAATGGAGTAAATATTCGTTGTGGTCTAAACACCCATGGCTTGTTCTTGTTGGTATCATTGTTTTCTCATGGAATTGTTGTTGTTTTCTTACTTTCTTTTTTTCCTTGTAGGTTGTTTGTAATATTAAACACAGTCCATTTAACATTCATATTTGAAGCCTCCACCACTCCACCATTAATAACATTATTGCTCTTGTTCACCATTTAGGTTTGTTCTTATAGTTGTTAGTGGATTTTTTGTCATTAGAAAGCATAATTTCTCCTTTTTTATCATAACCTCTTCTGCACAAATATCGTTCTTGATCATTCTTTCAAAACTAGGAGAGTATTACATTTGTAGAAAATTGTTCATTTCAGGTACTAATTTATTGATGAAGATCTCCATCTTTTCCAATTCAGGTATTTGTCTTGAGTACCTTGCAAATATTTTCCTCCATCATTGCAAGAAATGTGTGAAGGATTCACCTATTTGTTGTTTGGTATTACAAAGATCTATCATGGTGAAATTGTGTTGTATGTTATAAGAGTAGTGTTGGATGAATCTTTGAATCAAATCCTCAAACATTTTTATGCTAGGTGTGAGTTTAGAAAACCATTCTATGGCTTGTCCTCTTAAACTTGTTGGAAATAATCTCATCAAGTACGTTGGTTCATGCATAAATTTGATACTCAGTGCTCAAATATCTCTCACATGATTGTGAGGATCCATTTCTCCCATGTATTTTTCATACTTTGGTCTTACCGTATTTGGTGGAAAAGGAACCATTTGCTAATTCTTATTGAATGGGAACAAATATATGTGTTCCAATGAGTATTTCTTGGTTGGTTTAGTCTTTTCTTCTTGAGCGTTGTGAGTTACATTTCCATTTGATACAGGTGTTTAGAGAGTATTAATATAGGTGTTTGTACCTCTTCATCTTTCAATCTTTCTTTATCATAATCTTTAGAAAGTTTGACCCAAAGAGAAGGTAGGCAAAGAAAAAAAAATTCTTTGTCTTCTTCAATGATTTTCTCCAAGGTCTTTTTAAAGTTCCTAATTTGTTTGATTTTATTGTATTCTTCTTCCTATTTTCTTCATCACTATCTGAATCAAACAAATGATAGTCATGATTTCTTTCTTCTTGACTTTATCTTTCACCTTTATTATCATCTTGGTCATATTCATAAAAGGAAACACTCCATTCTCTATCAGGTACATCCATGTCGGGCTAGTCTTGATCAAAAAGAGGGTTTGTTCAAGATGTCTCTCCTCATTAAAATTTAATAAATCTTAAAGGTCTTTCAAAATCATTAGTAATATATTGTTTTCTTCTTGTGTTAACCATGAAAGAGGGATAAAAATATCGTCAAAAGTATTCCAATAGTGCCAAAAGGAATTTATGAATCATCCAAATGTGTTTGTCCAAGTTACGGGGAGTGTGAGTTTGATGTTTGAAAGTGATTGACTCTAGTGTCAAAGGGTTAGAATGTCATGATAGTGAGCTGGGAATCAAGAAGATTTATTTAGTGAAGTGACAACACAAATTAGGAACAATTGTGACAACCCTAAAGAACATGCAAGGTATACTTTCAATTCGATTGAGAAACAATGTCAGGTGGACCAACAAGAATGACAGATTATGACTGATAAGTGAAAATGGTATCTAAAACTACCATGTTTTTGAGTCTAAAATGTGTGCAAGTACCCTTTGTCCTAGATACGACTGATAGGATGTGATCCTAGATTTCCTGTATGCGAGCCCATTCATAAATGTGATCCTATTCACCAGATGTGATCCAAGATAGACCAAATTTGACTCTATTTACAGGATGTGATTCTATTCTAACCAAATGCAATCCAGGATCCTAGATGCGACCTCTTGATAGTTTTTTCAAATTTTGATAGTTTGTTTTGGAAAGATGTGTAAATTTTTTTGATTCCAGGGTCTAGATGACAAATTCCAAAGTGTCTGAGACAGTGCAAAATGTTTGTGACTGTCAAAATATTGATTTTTTGGGGGTTTTTATCTTTTTATTTGTAATTTTGACACATCAAACATGTTCATTAAGAGACAACACACATATTCCTAAACCAATAGAATAGCATGAAAATATTTGCTTGTAGACTCAAAGACACACTCAAATTCTAATCAGAATACAACCATCACCAAGCACACAATGGCTCCAATCACGATGTCATATTATCTTACTACAAATGCAAATGAGGGCACGAAATGACGAGTATCCTGGGGAAATTACTATTTGCCTTGCACAAAGATTATCACCTTTTGGGGGTGAATAGGTTAGCTTCTATGCTTAGAGTTTATAGTAAGGGTCTCCACTCAATTGTATCCTTTGCATACATGC
The DNA here is from genome assembly GCA_018584345.1 of Thuja plicata. Lineage (NCBI taxonomy): Eukaryota > Viridiplantae > Streptophyta > Pinopsida > Cupressales > Cupressaceae > Thuja > Thuja plicata. The sequence continues at coordinate 562,086 of MU224538.1, read as the reverse complement.
AAGCACAATTAAGATATATAGTCTCACAAAGCGTCTTAGCAGAAGAAGTCATGTAAACATGATTGAGACCAAAAGACCCTAGTTTGTGTTAGACATAGGCTTAGTATAAGCCCAAATGAAATTTGAATCCTAATTCTTTAACCCCAAAGACTAAATTTGTTTAACGTGAGTTGGAATGGTGTGGTTCACACCTCGTTCTCATGTTGGTCATCCCCAGAGATTTTTTCCTCACCGACATGCTCAACTAATAGGTGAAAAGCAATAAAAAGGATTGAAAACTTAGGAGTCTAGATTTTTGAATCTTCACAAGGAAGAAGAGAATAATATCCTAATCCATATCATTTTCTCCTATCAAACATGCAAAACAATGGTTCATTTACCACAAATTTGAACTCGAAACTTAACTTGAGTTTTTAGTTTCTAATTTTCCATGTAGGAAAAGAGCATAATCCTCTAGTTATATTAAGATTCAACTCCAAATTTGAAATTTAGTGCCTAAAGAAAAACTTAACCAAGGATAAATTTTGATCCATTTTCACCAAGGCAACCTTCATTTGCACTCATCAATAGTTTTAACATGTTTTACTCCACTTCTTTCACTAAGGATTCTTTGGCATGCATCCTGCAAAAAATCGTTAGGCTATCAAATGATCACATTTACCCAAAAAACACACAAGGTTAGATAATTAGTAACAAAATCAATTAATGATGTAATTAAGACAACCAAATGCTATCATTAATATTACCAATTGAGATCCTCTTTACCAAATGTGACTAACGAATTACCAGATGTGATTAACGATCTAAAATGCAATCCCATTTCCCTAAATGTGATCCTATTTTTCCTGGAAGAGAGCCTCTCCAGATGTGATGCAGAATATCTGGGATGCAATCCTAAATTCCCCAAATGTGATCTTCTTTACTAGATGTGATCCTTCTTCCCAAATGTGAATCTACACAAAAAATAGAGTTCAAAAGTCAGTCAATTAGCTCCAAAAGTGGTCAAAAATCTAGGGCTCCGCCCCATGGAAGGCACCAGAAATGTGTGTGTGAATTATGCACCTGCAAGATGAAATACAACACTTCAATATATCATTGCATCAAGGGTTAAAATGATCAAATTCAATTTAAAAAAATAGAAAACCAAATGAAATCGACATATTGCTTCCTATATAGAAAGAGTATGATTTAAGCTATAAGTTTTCCCTCATATTATGCTTAAAATCAGTGACACATTCAATCCTAGAATGGAAGATTCACCTGAAATTCATACTATCTATCATGAAATTCAAGCTAAAATGATTCATTAATCACAAATGAAAGAATTATCTAATTAGCTATGAATTCATGAAACCAAATGAACAACATAAGAGTGCAATTAGAGTTCTAAAAATTATGGACCTATTAAGCTCAAAATTCAATCCTTTTATGGAAGAATTTGAGAAATGAAGGTTTGAGATTGATTTGTGAGGAGAGGTGAGGATTAAGTCTTTGGTGATCCATGTAAGTGATCCATGTGAGTGAACTTGCATTGGTTCATGGATTGACTTTCCATGTGCAAGTGATGAGCAGTATTTTGAGAGTTTATTAATTCCCTTTTAATTAATTACTTTAGCCAAGGATTTAATTAGGTTGATTTGATTTAAATAGGCCAAGGTAATTAATGTGAGGTAGTGATGAAATCACTTTAATTTTAAGAGATTATTTTGATTTTGATGAATTATGTGAATAATTGAATAGTTGAACTGCCATAATTAAGTGTATGATCACATTTAGGGCAAATAGGGTCTCTTTTTAAACAAGACCAAATTAGGGTGATTAAATTTTCCCATCTTTGAATTGATGTGCGGGCAGCGCATTGATTCAAATAATGTCTGATGTTGACTACAACAAAATGATGTTATGGAGAAATTTGACCAGACTATACAAACAGAAAATAAATTTGATGTGAACTTAGAACTTCAGACCGTTGAAGATAAAAATAAGGGAGTCATTATTTTTTAAATTGAACCTAAGACACTTGAAGAAGCTTGATGTAATCAAAGTTGGATGAAGAAAATGGAAGAGGAGTAGGAACAAATTAAGAAAAATGTAACTTGGGAGCTTATTCCCAGACCGCAAGATAAAGATGTTATTGAATCCAAGTGGGTGCTCCAAAATAAAATGGACAAGGATGGACATATTGTGAGAAAAAAATAAAGATTGATCTGCAGAGACTTTACATAGATTCAGGGCATTAATGTTTTAGAAATTTTTGTTGTCCAAATGAAAGCTATTAGGACATTTTTCAATATACGACATTCAAGGACTTTAAGGTCTATCAGACTCGAGAAGGCTTTGTATGGGTTGAACAAAGCTCCTAGAGATTCTACAGATAGAAGAAGGATTTGTATGGACCATTGAATTAAGCTCCTAGCTTGGTATGGAAGATTTGATAAGAATTTTATAGATCAAAAATTTCAGAGAAGATCTACTGACAATAAACTTTAATTCAAATTTCTATCAGAAAAACTCTTTGTAGCTATGGTTTTTATGGATGACTTATTATTTAGAGGAAATGATGGCATGCGCAAGAAAATTTCTTATTAGATGTAGGTTCAATTTGAGATGTTCGTGATTGGTGAGTTAAATTTATTTTTTGGATTGCAAGTGGATCAGAACAGTGAAGGCATTTTTATCTCTCAGTCAAAGTCTATCTAAAAACTGTTGAAGAAGTTTGGATTTGAAAATTACAAACCAGTGTATACTCCTATGAATACCAGATGTAGAAAAGGAGGCAAACACTCTAAAGTAAATGTAAGAAAATATAGAGCAATGATTAGATAACTGCTAATTTTGACTACTACTAGATTGGATATCATGTATGATATCTATTTGATGGCTAGATTCTAAGAAAAACCAACAGTGACACATAAAAATGATCTTTAGATATTTGAAAGGAACATAGGAATTTAGATTGCGGTACCCATGTTAGTACTCATTTCTGTGAGTACAATTTTGAGCTTTAAGAAGAGCTTCAATGGCAGAGGTCTTCAAGTTGTAGAGAGTTTATTTTATTTTCTTGTGTAAGAATGTTGCAGAGGGATGAGGATGTCGTGTTTTGATGCCTTTGGATGGTCTTTATGTTTTTGAAAGGGTTAGAATCCATGGTTCCTTCTCTACTCTATTTTTGGTTTTAAAGCGCTCTATATCCTTTATCCCACATTAGCGGTCCTCCAAAATAACTTAGTGTTTTTATATCCTAACCCGCAATGGTTAAGTGTCGAAAGGCATGTGGATTTATGGCTAGCAGTTTGAATTCAACTGGTTAAGTGGTGGCTAGTGGTTGCTAGCTGGCGGGCAGGGAGGAAATATTTTGTGTCTGTATGGAGGTCACATGGTAGAGGTTTCATCATGGTGGTAGGTGTTAGTAGGGAGCTATATGACATGATAGCTACAAATAATGCCCATAGGTTTCATCATGGTGATAGGTGTTAGTAGGTAATATAGGTCCTAGTCACACCAGGTCTAGTCAGATTGTGTCATTGCGACTATGTGACATGTGGCAGACTGACGGGTGGCGTGACCAGGTAGGATGGTTAGGTGGTAGAGTTCCCAGTGAATTAGGTGGTGCCACATGGCATAGATGGTGAGACCAAAAATCTAGGAGTGTTTCCATGTAGAGAAAATTAGAGGGTGACACATGGATGATGGTTTTCAAACATGGTGATAGGTATCGATAGGGCACTATGGCATAGTCCTTGTCATGGTATATCCATTTGATTCATTCCATCGCACATGTGTGATGCATGTCCAGGATGATTAGTGTAGGTTAGAAAGGGATAGCTGGTTCTATAGCCCAATGGGGAGGTACCATGTAAGTCAATGGAAGTTGACCGGGCTCAAGTAATATTTTTTACTTGATGCTTGCATTTTAAAAAGGAGATCAACGACTCACTTTTGAAGTTATAAAATATTCAAATCTTGACCGTTGATGCTCTTTTCTACGCCACCTATAGCCATTACAATCATATATTTGAAATTTTAAATTGTTTCTTAGGATTTTTGGTTATAGCATTGTCTTCTGGGTTGCAGATGCATTAAATGGTTCGATATGATCTTTTGGATCGAATTAATGAGGTCGTAGGGTGTCTAAGTGAGAGATTGGTTGATATTTTGGGCTTCATAAATCTTTGTTGGTGGAAAATTAGGGTTTTGATATGAATCTTTAAAATTCTAACCATTGTTGCTTCCCTATCTTTTCCTGCATTAATGTTGTCTTGTATCCCAAGTTGTGGTGGTTGTGTTTTAGGGTTTCCTTTTTCCCTAAGGTGGTTGAAACTCGAGGGATTGTTTTGGTATATCTAGGGTTTTTCAGTTCATTTTTAATGACAATTTTATTCCACGAGAATCCTTGTAAGCTCTGCATGTTAAATTAAGACTATAAATAGTCCATTTGGCTTTGATTCTTTATGGATTAGATGTTTTAGTAATAAGATATGTCTGTAACCTCCTATAATTTGTGAATTATGATTGAATTGTAATGTATTTTTTTCAGTTTCTTATATTCATTCAAGTTAGGTATTAAGGAAATTTTAATCCATCACTCTATAAGGCAGAGGGTCTAATTGGTTTAGGGTTTCTTTTAGAGAGAATTAAACATCCTTAAATCAATTTTAGTGAGTAAAGAACTGGAGTGAATTGGATAATTACATCATCTTCCATGAAGTGTGAGTTGAGTATGTAAGGCATAGTCAAGTTCAGTGATCAAATTGTAGATTTTACATTGATATATGTTGTTGTTAATATTCTTTTCATTTAGAGTGACTCCATACCCACTGGATAGGGCACTAGTTTGACATGTTTTATACTATATCCACCATTCTTTCCTGCTTGTGAAGTTATTGAATATTGAGGGAAAAAGATAGTGCCCACCTAAGTTTGTGGAGATCAAAGAGTAGAAGGTTTTAGGACCTTATTGAATGCTATTTCTTCTCCTTATTGAATTAGTGCATGAATTTATAGAGGGATATGCCTGAGATGCAGGTATACAAGCATCAACAAGAAAAGGAACTTATAGAAATGGAGACTCTAATGGGGATAAAGAAGTAAAAGTCTAGTGAAACTTTTCAAAATCCCTTAAGATCTACAAATCATATCATTTGACCCATCTGAGTCACCAACAGAAATGGCGACTCTATTGGGGACTTAGCACAAAGGATTCTTGAAGAGCTTATGAAATCAAAGTGGAGATTGACTCATCCATTGGGGACTAAGAGATAAGTTTATTTCATAGTTTTCCTTAAGTATTTGAAAAATTTAAAGGTGAAGTCTCATATTTTAAAATCCCAAGTTTCTTTGGGTGGTGACTCCGAATTTGGTTGACTATTATTTCAGTTTGACATTACATTTATATTTTAAATTTTTTAAGATATAAATAACATGAGAAACACCAAAAAAATTATGAAAGAACATTGAGAAGTTGAGTTAGAGGGTGGGCTCCCAAAGCCTGCTAAAATAAATCAATCTAAAAGAATAAAGTCCACTAGTGGAATTTCTTCGAAGCCTAAGGTTGCAAGTGTAGGTCAGCCCTTGGGTGTTGTCCTAGAGGGAAGAGATCCTTCCCTTGTAAGTACTAAATCAGATGGTTTGGGCTTCTTTGACAACATTTTTGATACTCCCATCCAAGAAGATATATCTCAACAAAAGGTTGTAACTCAGGTTCAGTATAGAAAGGATAATGAAGAGAGAAATAATAGAGATTTCAGACCTAGAAATCTTTCAATTTTAGAAACTTCTTCCCAAAGTACAAATAATAACCCTTTTCTACAGGATGATCCTTATGAACAAGCAATAAATCAAAGGGAAACAGATCTTATAAATATTGAGGACTCTCCAAATTTTGATATTACTTTACCTAATCCTGATATAATTTTTGGAAATAATGATGCATTGAGAAGAAAAATACAAGAACAAATTATATTAAGGAAAATATTGGAAAAGGAGAATGAGGAAGAAGTCATGGAAGCTGTGGTTGAGAATGAGGACTTACAAAGAAGGATGGCTCAACTCAAGTTGATGAATCAAGGTTTTGATCAGAAATATTAGGGTTTAAATAAGGAGATTTTTGGTGATATGAATGCCAAGAAGGAGTGTATGGAGAAGGAGAGATTTTTAAAGAAAATTCAATTGGAGCAAGAGCCTATGATCAGAAAAATTATTGATTGGGAAAATGAAAGACCTTCAAGGCCTCATGCTTTTTTACAGGATCCTCCTCCAGTTGGTACAAGTAACCTTACATTAGAGAAAGGAAAATAGAAGGTTAATGGTATACAAATTAATGAGCCCAAAGATATAGTGAAGGCATCTCAGGGTATGTCTTTACTTGACATAGATCTAGAAAGAGAAAAAAAAGTAAAAGATGATATTTCCAAACAATTGGAAAAGGATGAATTAGATGTTGCTACCGCAGAGATGAAGAAGAAGATTGCCTTCATTCAGTCTACTACAAATCTAAAGGTAGTTAATATTACTACTAATACTTAAGGTAGTAGTGAATTAGTTCCTAAGGTGCACACAACAAATTTTAATACTAAGTCCATGGGATCTAGTTTATTTTAGGGTATTGCAAATCAAAGCCAAGGTCTTGGTACAAGTGGCCGGAATCTTGGAGGTGGTTTTCAGAGAAGACCCATGCATTTGGACACATGTAAACAATTATATTTTGATGGTATTCCAGGCCAGCCAAATGGCTTTCCAAATGAAATAAGGTATAGAATCCCTAAAGGATTTCTCTGACAAAATGAATGACTATGAAATTGAACATGAGGATATTGTTATGAAGCTATTTGTACAATCCTTAATTAAATATGTCAGAGACTGGTACCGTGACCTTGCTACTAGAATAATTAGTTCATGGGATGAATTTACACAATGTTTTAAAGAAAAATATGGTGATTAGGTAAATTCTGGTTATATGTTGAATGAGTTCAACAATATCAAGAAGTTTCAAAATGAAACTGTAACTGAATTCAATAGTAGATTCTAGAAGGCCATGCATAAACTATTCTAGGTGCTGAGGTTAGATGAAAATGTTTGTATTAATACATATTTCAATCCATTGGATGGTAATATTTCCTATCTTGTAAGAGATAAGAACCCTAATACTTTAATGGATGCTTATAAGATGACACTTAATATAGAAAGTAATAGAAGGTAATGGGGAGCTCTAACCACTAGACCACTCTTGCTTTAACTAAGACCCTTTCTTTGGTTTTCCTAGGGTATCTTTCTCTACCCTATCTAGAGGACAATTCTATAATCCTCTACTTCCCTTATAACTCTCCACCAACTTCAATTCACTCTTCTATCCTTCTCAATCCAACTATACACCCATAGGCTCCATTTAGTCAATTTTCTCCCAATCTTCTCTTGGAAATATGAATAGGAATCCTTACTATTCCTAGGTCACTTTCAACCAATTATGATCCACTTGGATGGATTATTTCAAATATTTCTAGTTGATTTCTTACTTTTCAATATTTTAGGCCTTGTAGCCTTTTTCGCCCAATTAGGCCTCCAAGAAACTCAATTCTTGAATTTCCTTAAAACTTCCCTTAACAACCCACTGAAATAACTATGTATTATTTCTAAGACCAACCTAGGCTCAAATATTTTATAGGTTTTAGGTCTTCAAACTATTTGTAGGACTTCTATCGAACCCCTATTTTATTGGGTTTTTAGGGCATGTGAACCAATCTGGGTTCTCTGCATTCATTAGGTGATCAAATTAATTCCTACTCTCTTCTCCTTGTATTAAATTATTAATGAAACATGTCCCACACTCTCCAACCATTGATTGGCACAAACCAATCCATCTAGCAACTTTTCATGCTATTGTTCTGAACAAGCTCCTAACTAGAATGCCTCTACACTCGCCTAGGGCTTGATGGAAAAATTAGCTCCCCTGCACACAATGAATCCATAGACCATATTTAAATTATTTACAAGGTCCCCTAGTTTACTAAAGGTTTCCATGGAAGTTCAACCATGCGAACTCAAGTGGGGTTCATTTTTACAAGACTGGCTCTGAACCAGACAACGAACTAGTGAAACTTGAGGAATTTACAAAATGATAAACAAAAGTACTAAAAAACCAAAAAAATTCCAAAAATAGTAATTAAATAACAATAATTAAATTATCAATGTATTAAATCAATCCTTTCAAAACATGAAATGACTGGATGAAGGCTCTGTCATTAAACACAGTTCAAATCTTTGCTTCCCAAAACATAGTCAATACACTAACACTTCCAACCCCTAGATTAGGGTTTGTCTGGGATTATATACTCTATTCCAACATGTTTTGACCTCTATTTCAGCATTAGAACACCATTAAATCTCTTTCCTAGTTTTTAGGAAATGTTGTCATGACAACTTTACAAAGTTGCAAAGTTGTCATGAACAACTTTTACAACTTTTTGCAATTTTGCAAATATCTTATCCTCACATGCACAACTCGACTCAAATAATTCCAAAAGGACATAAGACACTTAAAAAAATAAAATGTATGAATGCCACTCCATTTTGGAGTTTTGGTAAAACTTTGACCCATGTTGACTTTTCTAGGACCTAAGCCCTATAGCCTATTTGATCAAAACAAAGACTTGACTCTAAATACTCCTATTTATACACTCATACCACACTATCATGGGACTTTATCCTTAGTCCTTATTACCTTAGTGGTTGGCTGAAACCACCTACAAGCCAAAAATGTTGAAGATCTTCATAAGACCTTAAGGTACTCTTGCACCATTCTCCCCTTGCAACAAGAAAGTCAAGGTATCTTAGGTGTGATGAAATCTATGCTTATGCCATGATTCTTGAAGTCTCTTTATGCTATCCAAGTAGCCTCTAACTCAGGTTAATGTTCCCATTTCACTAAGTGTTCCATGCAGATTTTGTTCCTTGTTTTCTTCTTCACTCTTGAATCCAAAATCTTATCCACTTGTGGCATATCTTGGATAGGTACCCTGAGTTCTTCAACATCCTTAGTCACCTCTGTACTATACTCTCTCTCATCTATTTCTAGTCCCTTGTACTAATTCAAGTCCTTCACATTGAAAATGGGAGATAAAAACATATCATTGGGTAGATCTATCTTGTATGCATTGAAGCCATACATAGCTAACACTTTACATGGTCCAATCCTCTTCATCTATAGTTTTCTTGGCATTACCTTTTGTATCCTAGCCTTGTTTAAGTATACCATCACCAAGTCTCCTACCTGAAATTGTAAGTCTCTTCTCCCTTCATCTTTCTTAGCTTTAAGCTTCTGATTTGCCTCCATTAGTGTCTTCTTCACTTGGTCACTGACTTCTCTCATTGCCTGTACAAATTCATCTACATGTCCACTGATCCCATCATATCCTTTCAAGTCTCTAAGCTCAAAAATACCCGTTGGATGTAATCCATACACAATCTCAAATGGACTCTTACTAGTAGTCCTATTTGTACTATCATTATAGGCAAATTCTTCCTATGGAATAACTTGTTCCCATCCATGCCCATACTCTTTATTCAAACATATTAAAATTTTTCCAAGAAGCCTATTGATTACCTCTGTCTGGCCACCCATTTGAGGATGATATGCAAAACTATGAGCCAGATTAGTACCCAAACTCTTCTAGAGGGTCTTCCAAAAGTGCCCCATAAATTTCACATCTCTGTCTGCAACTATGCTCATTGGAAAACCATGTATCCTTACTATCTCCTTGAAGAAAGGGTGGGAAATGTGATTGGAATCATGTGTTGTTTTAAATTGGATAAAATGACTCATCTTACTGAATCTGTCCACTACCACAAACACACTGTCCAAACTAGTTGGTGTCCTAGGTAGCCCCACTATGAAATCCATACTTATGCATTCCCATGGTCTATTTGGTATGGGAAATGGTTGGTAAATACCTGCATTTGATGATGTCCCCTTTGCCTTCTGACATACTCCACATTTCTCAATATACCACATATCTTTCTGCATTTTAGGCCACTAGTAGAATCTCTCTACTAGGTCTAGGGTCTTATTTAACCCAAAGTGCCCACTCAAACTACCATTGTGCTTCTCTTGGATGAGTTTCTCCCTCATGGAACCCCTTGGAACACATAGTTGCTTCCCTCTAAACAATAAATCATTTTGTAAGGTATAGTCTGCATATTCACTATGAAAGTGATTTTCAAAATCAGTACACACCTTATATATCTTTGAGAAATCTGAATCTCCTTCATAAAGATTCTTGAATCCTTCAACCCATGTACTCTACAAATTTATCTCTTGGATGGTCAGAAATCTCCTACTAAGGGCATCTACTACCTTGTTATTTAGCCCCTTCTTGTGTGTGATTGTGAAGGTGTATGATTGCTGAAAATTAATCCACTTTATATGGCTCAAACTAAGCTTCTCTTGTGTGTTTATGTAGATTAAGGCCTAGTTTTTAGTGTATACAACAAATTATTTTGGCAACAAATAGTGCCTCCACTTCTTAAGAGCTTGCACCAATGCATAAATCTCTAGATCATAGGATGAATACCTAGACTTTGCTTCATTTAACCTTTCACTAAAGAAAGCTACTGGTCTTCCTTCTTGACTTAGGATTGCCCCCACTGCTATGTTGCTAGCATCACATTCCACAATGAATAACTTATCAAAAATTGGCAACACCAGTATAGGTTGAGTAGCCACTTCCTTCTTTAATCTTTCAAACCCTTCATTGGCTTCCTTGGTCCATACAAACTTTGTCTTGACTCCACCCTTTATGGTATCTAGGATAGTTGCATAGATTTCACTGAATCTCCTCACAAAATTCCAATAGAATTGGGCCAAACCATGGAAGCTTCTCACTTCAGTCCATGTCTTAGGAGTAGGCCAACTCAAAATGGTTTCAACTTTGCTTTTATCCATCTTCAAGTCACCTTGGGATAATACAAATCCTAGGTAGACTAGTTCTTGTTTCATAAACTCACACTTTTCAATATTTATGGTGAGCTTCTCTTCTTGCAACCTTTTCAACACAAGTTCTAGATGCTTCATGTGCTCTTCCTTTTTTTTTCTAAAGATGAGGATATCATATAGGTATACTACCATAAATACCCCTATATAATCCTTTAAGACTTTTTTCATGACCCTCATAAAAGTACTAGGTGCATTTTTAAGCCCAAATGGCATTACTAACTACTCATATAACCCCTCTGTAGTTTTAAAAGCAGACTTACACTCATCCCCCTCTTTCATTCTAATCTGATAGTATCCACTTTTTAAATCAATCTTTGAGAAGTACTCAGCACCCCCTAAGCAATCCATTAAATCTTCTATTCTAGGAATAGGAAATCTACATCTAATAGTTATCCTATTTATTTCCCTAGAGTCATCAAACATTCTCCACTTACCTCCCTTCTTAGGAGCCAATACCACTGGGACAACACATGGACTAATTCTCTTCCTTAATAGACCCTGGTCCAAAAGATCCTACACTTGCCTTGCAATCTCTTTGTTTTGCTCTGGTGTCATCTTGTATGCAGCCTTGTTAGGCTATGATGCCCCTGGCACAAAGTCAATTTGATGAATAATTTCTCTTTTTGGGGGTAGTTTAGCTGGTTTCCCTTCACATATGATGTCTTACAACTGATCTAACAACTATCTGACTTCTACAGGCATGGGTGCTTGTTTGGGTGTCTCCTCCTCTTTTGGTTTCACCAAGATTGCATAACCAATTCCTTCTTCCTCCTTCATATCCTTAAGGAATTATTTCCCACTCATTAGAAGAGTATTAGAATCCATCTTTTCCACTGCTTCTTCCTCTATCAAAGACTGTATCTTATAAGTCACTTCATTCTTCTTGAATGAGTGCTTATTCTCCTTGCCATGGTGGAATGCCTCCCTATCATATTTTCATGGTCTTCCTAGCAACATATGACATGCATCCATTGGTAGTACATCACAAACTATCTTTTCTTGATACTTACCTATGGTGAATTCAACCCACACTTTTTCGTTGACCAATATGTTTTGCCCCTTATTCAACCAAGTCACTTTGTAAGGACAAACATGAGGTATCTTAGTCAATTTTAACTTTTGTGTTGCTTCCTCTAAGATCACATTGTTAGTAGACCCTAAGTCTATTATGACCCTACACACTTTACCAAGAATCTTACACTTGACCCTAAAAAGAGCCCTTCTATGTTTGTGTTCATCCTTTGTAGGTTCTTTGATTAAAATCCTCCTAAGCATGAAGTTCTTTGCCTTCTCTGAATCCAAACTTATCTAAGGCTATTTGGTCATGTCTTCCTCTTGCACATATACATTCTTATTCTCACCTTGTGAAGATGTTGGCTTATCTAGACACGTATAGGCAGGGTGACCCATTTGGCCACAATTATAACACTTCATTGAAGAAAAATGTGAGCTTCTTCCAAAACCACCAAATCTGCCTCTTCCACCACTGTGAAAACCTCTTCCTCTGCCATATCCTCCTCTATAGTTTGAATCATGGTTTTTTTCAACAAAATTAGAGTCTCTTTGGATTCTGGTGTCATTGCTCCTTCCACTAGAACCACCTTTGTGTCCTCCTCTAGATTCTCTACTTCTTCCTCTTCCTCTTCCCCTAGAGTTGGAATCTTGTTCCTTTCTGAGTTTTTCTTCCACCTTAAGGGCCATTTGAAAATACCCATGGATAGAAGTTAAAGTAAAGAGGCTCAAATATTCTTTAATTTTCCACCTAAGGCCATTGAGGTACTTGTTGGGACTCAAAATGTAACAAGGGTTTTTGAGTACCTTGTTAAGCTTTTGTATTTTGACCCCCTATAAAAAAAATTTGTGCCTATTTTCCCGAATGAAGTTTTGAGGTTGATCATGCATGAAAGGTGTTTATCACTCTTGTTTTGACATATGAAGACATCCCAAGTCCTCAGATTCAAGTTTTGAGTTATTTCCTGATGTCTTGTTTTGAGCACTTATCCATTTCTGCCTTTGTCGCCTAAGTGTCACTTTGTTGTAACATGCACAGTTTGCATTTGAATAACTTACATCCTTTTGAGTTTCATGGAAAGCCACTTTGGGAATGTTTAAAATGTATATCATAGATCCTATGTTTCAAAACCCAATCCATTTCAAGTCCATTTGATAGGTTTTTGGATCGCCCAAAGTTGGTTGTCCAGAATTGTCTTGTTCTCTGTTTTGCCCAAATTTCTAATTGCCCTACTTTGAGGTCTTGCAAGTTTTACCCCATTTAGTGATATAAATAATTGATTGTTCCCCTGCATTGAAAACCTAGAAGTGAACCTCCCTAGATATTTCTACACTTTGGTCAATCCATTTGACCACTTTGCCTAACCGGTTCCAAATCATATTTATGCAAATTCATTGTGTTTAAGTACAGAAAGTTTTGAAAGTGCTAACTTTACAAATTAGTGTTGGTTGGTCAGTTGAAAATTAGAGAAATTTAATTGAAGATTCATGCTCCCTATGTGAAATTGAATCCATGTTTAAAGATTCAGACTGTAAGAGTCTCTTCTGATAGGTTTGTGGAATCAAAATCAAAAGCAGTTTATGCAGATTGGCAGTGTTATACATAATTGATTTTGCAGAATTGTCACTTTCAGAGGATGGTAACTTGTTATCAGATGATTTTTTTAAGATGAGAGCGGTTTCCCTGTACTCTATATATTATATTTTTCTACCTGGATTAGTATTTAGGCCTCAAGGCATGCGTTTCTATTTTAGGCAAAGACTAATCCATTTGCAGTTTATGTTGTTTTCACATCTGCAACTGCATAGTTTTTTAGAATTGTCAAATTTGATTAGACGCATCTCGCACATGGAGCTGAAATAGGTAAATCCATTTTGCATGCATACTAAGTATGTTTTAAGGAATCACTATTCCAAGTTATGGATCCTTGGGAGTTGATCCGGTATCTTTCCAAGTTGCATTTTGGGCAGGGTTTGCATGTGTTTGAAATACATCCAATTGTAGAGTAAATAATGGTGCTCACTTTGAATTTTATTATCTTGTGGCCCTGATGTTTTCAAGATAATCTAGTTGGAAAACATTCTCATATGTTGGAGATGAGTGGGTTTTCCATTTATCATAGTTGCAGAGGGTTGTTCAATCAGTTTGTGAGGTCTGTTTCAGAGACTATCTATCATTTTCGGTCATTTTAGAAGAAGTTTTCAGAGGACAACAGTCTCGACAAAGAAATGTGGACAACAAAAAGGAAAATAAAAGTGATAGGGAATAGATGCCAAATGAATAAGGCCTATATAAGTGTGGTATTTTCTCCTTGTACAAGGAGGCAAAATGGTACACACTTGCTACTTAAAGGCAATTGCAAAACCATGTGTCAAGAATACTTATAAGAACTATTATGTTTACATAACCTCTTGTGTACTGGTTCTCATCCTCCTATAGCTTTGGGAATATGAAAATAAACCTAAATAGATATTATTCAAGTGGAAAGGAACAATTTATGGAAATTATCCATCATCCCAATATTTTGAAAATGCCAATGAAAACAATTGGTTAGTGAGAAGTGATGGGCATGATGGTGAAATGTTTGTGCTAAAGAATAAAGAAGAGTTTTAAAAAACTATCCTTCAAAGAAAAATACAATTGGAAAATGTGATTTCCAAGCACAAAGCATGCACAATCTTCAAATCATATACCCTACACAAGGTGGAGAATCAAAGACCTTGTAAATCATCCAGTAGTCTGCGTAGAGGAGTTTGGAAGGAGTTTATATTTGTAAGGAGATTGAAAAGACTTTCAAAATTACCAAGACCAAAGCCCACACCAAATAGGGAGATCCAAGAAAGTAAGATAAAGGCCAGTGTAGAGCATGAGGGGGACATTTAAAACATTCAATACATATTCCAAATAACAATTGGCAAGTGTAATTTAAATGAAGGAGCCCACATGGGAAATAGCAATGCAGAGAAGACAATAAAGCATGGACCCCATGCTAGAACATTGATTGAAACTTTAAAAATTATAAACAATGCATTGAAGTGTTTGGAGCTTTCTACTTGAAAAGGAATTTGGAGTTCTGTGCAAGCAAGTAAACAACAAGGAGTTTGCTTGGAAAGCATAAGAAATTGCCTGCGCAGACCAAGGAGACTTCACGCGTAGCACTTGAAGGATGTTTTAAACATTTAAAAATCAGAAAATGCATTTGTAGATGTAAACAAATGAACAAAGGGCCTGTGTATGATGAAAAGAGGGAGTCTGTGCAAATGCAGAGACAACTCAATGAAAATTAAGTGGAAGATGTCAACATCAAAGTCTATGCACCCAAGTTTGGAGCCTGCACAGAAAGTGGGGAGACATTTAATTGTCATTGGAAATTGCAATTAGCAGGTGTAAAACCAAAGCTTTTTATGTTGCGCAGCATGCCATAGACATAAAGCAAAGGGACTGCGTGGATGTCTTGTTAGTCTACGTAGGAAATAAGGAGAGAAAAGACCCCATGCATTGGATTGAAGAACTACCAAAGACAAATGAAAAAATAGCAGGTGTAAAACCATTGGAGACCCTTCGCATGGTGTCAAAGAAAAGGCATGTTTAATGTTTGAAGATGCATATGGAAGCATGCACAAGTTTGAAAAGGTAAAAATCATTATCCCACATTGTTTGAGGATGGGAATTTAGAAAGGTTTTTATATGGAAATGCACACTTTGTGTTGGAATTATATTGAGATAATTTGTTCTGAGAGAGGGGGGTGAATCAGTACTACTAAAAACTTTTCTTGGTTAGCCCATTAACCCCTAGTCATCAGTTGTAAAACAACTTATCTATATGTTCATCTTTCTTTATGCATATGAAATCATATCATACATTCCCTTTGATGTGTAATAGTAAAAGAAACATACATGAATTTTGATAACACATAACACAAGATATGGTATCACAAAAAAATCCTGTTAAGGAAGTAAAAACTGCAGTGGGGATTGTTACCCACAAACTTCACTATCTGCAAATAAGAAGAGCCGGTTAAGGCTTACAATTTGGTCACTTTTGATGACCTACCCTGTTAGGAGTATTACAGTGGAGACCTGTTAAGACCTACTTCGTTTGAAGCTTTAGCAACACTGTTAAGTGTGCACTTTGTTAAGAGATTTACAAAGGATGGTTAAGTCCACCTTCTACAAAAGGATTTTAGATGTGATGCACTTGTTAGAATGAAACTACATAAGTCTTTGATCTAATTATAAATGCAATCTTCAATTGCTGATAAAATAGATCCTATGAAGCTCCAAAAATATTGTTAATCATCCTTCCATGATTGAGTATTACCTTTATCTGCTCGTCGGTAGCCTTTGTGTGTTCTTGTTAACTGATGTATTTTTTTTCTTCTCTTTGCATGAATTTTTCCTTCTGCTCCTTAGATGCTCTTCATGGCTATCAATTATTAAGAATTCATGTACTCACAAATGAGTACGAACATCTATTTATACTAATCTAGGCTCAATTCTTGATTCATGCATTTACATGTTAACTCTAGATTCAAGATATACAACTTGATCTTGATCTATAGTTAGATATGCTTTAGATCCATTAGGATGCTTTAAAGCATTTACATAAAGCATGCAAGACCATCTAATATGATTTAAAACAAAACATAAAACTCTATAAATAGATTTGCATTTCTTTAATCGACGTGTAAAACTTAGATCCACAATTTGTGGGTTCTTGATCTGTCTGTCAGTTCTGATGGTCGATTTTCTTGATCGTCGGTGTTCCTTCTTGAACATGTCATTGAGTATGCTTGTCTATTCCTATTGGGTTGATTCTGGAAACTGTGTTGTCGGTAATGCTTGTGTTTTCTGGTAATGCTTGTGTTTTTCGGTGAAGCTTGTGTTCGCCGGTGAAGCTTGTCACATTTATACTAAGCATTTTTTCTCAAAAATTCTTTGTGCTATCGGGTATGCTTGCATTTCACTGGTACTACTTATGGTTCGTTGGTGATGCCTATTGTCTGTCGGTAATGCATTCTATCTGTGTTTTTCCTCTGATTATACTAATGGCAAAATAATGTCATCAATCTCCCCCTTTGACATTAGTATCAAAAACATGATATGTGCAACATACTGAGTGTATTAGTATGTACACCTATGTATACTTCTTCCTTAGTCATTTGAAT
>MU224538.1:496332-538297 GCA_018584345.1 Thuja plicata | reverse complement strand
GCAACTACATAAGTCTTTGATCTGATGATAAATGCAATCTTCAATTGCTAATAAAACAGATCCTATGAAGCTCCAAAAATACTGTTAATCATCCTTCCATGATTGAGTATTACCTTTATCTGCTCGTGTGTAGCCTATGTGTGTTCTTGTTAACTGATGTATTTTGTTTCTGCTCTTTGCATGAATTTTTCCTTTTGCTCCTTAGATGCTCTTCATGGCTATCAATTATTAAGAATTCATGTACTCACAAATGAGTACGAACATCTATTTATACTAATCTAGGCTCAATTCTTGATTCATGCATTTACATGTTAACTCTAGATTCAAGATATACAACTTGATCTTGATCTGTAGTTAGATATGCTTTAGATCCGTTAGGATGCTTTAAAGCATTTACATAAAGCATGCAAGACCATCTAATATGATTTAAAACAAAAAATAAAACTCTATAAATATATTTACATTTCTTTAATCGACGTGTAAAACTTAGATCCACAATTTGCGGGTTCTTGATCTGTCTGTCAGTTCTGATGGTCGATTTTCTTGATCGTCGATGTTCCTTCTTGAACATGTCATTGAGTATGCTTGTCTATTCCTATTGGGTTGATTCTGGAAACTGTGTTGTCGGTAATGCTTGTGTTCGCCAGTAATGCTTGTGTTTTTCGGTGAAGCTTGTGTTCGCCCGTGAAGCTTGTCACATTTATACTTAGCATTTTTTCTCAAAAATTCTTTGTGCTGTCGGGTATGGTTGCATTTCAATGATACTACTTATGGTTCACCGGTGATGCCTACTGTCTGTCGGTAATGCTTTATGTCTATGTTTTTCCTCTGAGTATACTATTGGCAAAATAATGTCATCACTTTGCATTGCAAATAAGAAACCAAGAGTCTCCTTGGCAGGCCCCTTGGATGGAGGAATGACTCTTGTGGTAGGCCCCATAATTTTGGGTGCAATGTGTAGAGAGACTTTAAAAACTTGAAGGGGATTAATCTCACATTGATCCCATAGGTGATTTCTGAGATGTATAAAAAGAAAAATGCAAACATAATTAAATGTGAAGAAGAGTAGGAGGCTCTCCATGCATGCGCAAGCGATGCGTTGGGAAGCATGCGCAAATGACTAATATGAAATTTTGGCGATGAGCTGGCGAACAAGTGGTGCACAGATGGTGCTAGATAGTTGGTGACATGGCGAACACATGGCGGAAGCACGTGAAGTCTTGAGATGTAACCGTGGTTGGAGAAAACCTTTAGAGATTCAGATATAACCGCACGCTAGGTTGCTAGATGCTAGTAGTTAAGTCAGATAGCATTGGAGATTCAAAGAATGGCATTCAATTATCCATACGCCAGGTCGCTAGATGTTAGGAGTTAACTGCCAAAGATTGCAAGATTATGCCCAGAGGTTAGTAAGTCTCCGCGCCAGATCTCCAAATGAAAAAAATTAAATGATTAACCTTTAAATATTACACCCCAACCATTAGATTTAGATCAAATCAAGGGCTCACGTGAAATCTCCAAGAAAACCCAGGGTTAAGAAAAAGTCTCAGAGATCTGGAGATACACTGGCAAGGTGAACCCGTAGTCAAGGTAGGGTTAAAGCAAAGTTTATCTAGAGACTTAGAGACTAATGCTTGTCTCCAAATATCTATATCTAACCATGACTAATAAAATATTTCATAGATCTAGAGATTTGCTTGTCTCCAAATCTCCAAGAGGACTAGGGTTAGAGGTAGATTTCTCATGCTAGTTCAGACCAGCCAACTAGTGCATGAAAAGTGGCACAATCTGGTGAATTCTAGGGCAAAAATGCATAAAGGAGAAAATTCAAAGGCATCTAAAATGTGCACAAGATTAAATTTAAAAAGGAATTAAAATGAGATTATAGTTTGTGTAGATAATTAAAAAGGAAAACAAGATTAAATTTTCATAGACAAAGTATTTTAAATGAAAAAATGTAAAGTAATATGCAAAGTTAAAAATTGAAAAGGTATAGTCTTGCATATAGTTTTAAGAAACATTTTATATCTTGAAAGAGCTTTCACGCAGGATATTTTTAGAGGAGAATAAAATCATATTTTTGAACAAATAAATGAAATAAGATATTTGCATAGAATGATCAGATTTAGAGGATATTTTCTTAGAGAGTGAAGTCAGCTCTTGGAAAGAGACAAGTAGAATCAGATTTTGGAAAGGGGTAGAATGGGATCAGATTGATAAGGCATGTTTGGAGATTTTTCAAGTTTGGAAAAGGAAAATGAACTCAGATTTTTTGAAGAGATAGTTGTTGATAGAGATCATATTTCTTTGAAGGATGAGATATTTGCAGATGTTTTCTTGCAAACAGACAACTGTCAGTTAGGGTTAATTCTTCCTTTCCTCTTCTATATATCTTCTTCTTCTCTATTGTACAAGGATGTTGAAATGTTACTATTGGGCAGTTTCCTGATTTATGGGTTTTCTCTGAGCTCTTTGTTTTGTAAATATGCTAAAGCATAATATCAATCTAATGAAAACAATGGAATCCATGTTCAATATTTTTTGATGTCTTTATGTCTTGTCTTGAAGTCTTTTGTGTTAATCTGTAAGGCATTTTATTGCACTGGTTATAAGGTAACTGTGAGTTGTGTTTCTGAGTTTATTCAAGGAGGGAGTAAATCTTAGGGACAAATTCTGAGATTTTAGGGTTTGCACATGAATTTGATGTCCAGGTGTTGGAGTGAAAGAGTGATTTGTAAGGCACTTCACTTGGTTTCTGTATGTTGAAGTTAAAGGGTTTTTTTTTATGTATGTTTAGTTGAATTTGTTTCCCAATATATAAGGCACTAGTCTTTGTTGGTCTAGTAGTTTTCATCATCAATCAATTAAATCTGAATATCTTTTCATTTCTTGTTTCAAAGAATGAATGTTTAGGATCTATATTAAATAATATAGACTTTATTATTGATTCTTTAAAGAAATAAATCCTTTAGGTTAACCTGCCTAAGTTTTAAAATCAAAGAGAAGAAGGATGAATATTCTTATCACATTGACCATTTCTCTACAGTGTTATTTACTTTTGTTAAGATCATGGAATGGCTTTTGAAGCTCTACATCAGTTGTAGCAAAAGACATTAGTAAATTATTGTAGCCCTTAATCCAATGATAAAGTTATAGAGAAGAAGTAATCTATAAGAGGTACACCCGCTTGAGTCTGTGGAGCTCGAAGTAGAAGGAGGATTAATCCTCATCAATTAGACTTTATCTTTTTAGAATCAGGAGTTGGGATTTATAGAGTTGGTTAGTTATTAACTTTTTTTGATTCTGCAAGAAAAATCTCTAACAGTACCTAGCAACTTTAATTCTCTCTAACTCTTGCACTCTATACCTAAGGTATAGTTTTTGGAACTCTTCAGTGTAGGATGCCACATCTAAATCTTTTTGTCTAAGATTCTATCTCCTTTTGTGTAATTGGATGTCATAATCCTCTGGTAGGTAGTTTTCATTCACCTTAGCCACCATAGCTTTCTAATTGGCTATTGGCTTCTTTCCTTCCCTTTCTCTTTCTTCTTACAATAACTTCCACCAAGTTAATGCTTGTCATCTTAGCCTTGATTTTTCTATCTTTACCTTCTATGCCTCTATGATACCATCATATTCAAAATGGTTTTCCATACCCTAGTCAATCCACTCCATCACCAATTTTGCATCCATTCTACCATAGAATACTGGAATGTGTTCTAATTCTTTTCCACTTAATGCCTTGAGGGCTTTGAGGAAAGGTTCCTCAGGAAATGTGGGGTCAAATTATGGTTTTGCATCCTCTTCACCTTGACTCTTTCCTTTTTATTTATCCTATCCTATCTACTCTTTCATATTGCTTGCAGTCTCTACCACTTATGCTAACTTTCACTTCATCTCCTCCATAGCTTCTTCTAGAAGTCTATTCTTGACTTGTTGCTCTGAAAATTCCCTTTCCAATTTCTCTTTGGTTACCATGGTGCTTTATCCAATGGATTCACTTCCTTATGTCATACACTATCCACTTCCCAAGCCTTTCAATGGCTCTGATACCACTTAGATGGGGAGCTCTAACCACAAGAGCACTCTTTCTCTAACTAAGACACTTTCTTTGGTCTTCCTAGGGTCTTTCTCTTCCCTATCTAGAGGATAATTATATGATCCTCTACTTTCCTTAGAACTCTCCACCAACTTCAATTCACTCTTCTATCCTTCTCAATCCAACTATGCACCCATAGGCTCCATTTAGCCTATTTTCTCCCAATCTTCTATTGGCAATAGGAATATGAATCCTTACAATTCCTAGGTCACTTTCAACCAATTCTGATCCACTTGAATGGATTCTTTCAAATATTTCTATTCATGTTCTTACTTGCCAAGATTTTAGGCCTTGTAGCCTTTTTAGCCCAATTAAACCTCCAAGAAACTCAATTCTTGAATTTCCTAAAAACTTCCCTTAACAACCCAATGAACTAACTGTGGATTATTTCTAAGACCAATATCCTAGGCTCAAGGATTTTCTAGGTTCTAGGTCTTCAAACTTTTCGTACATAGGACTTCTAGCAAACCCCTATTTTCTTGGGTTTTTAGGGCATGTGAACTAGTCTAGGTTCTTTTCATTCATTAGGTGATAAAATTAACTCCTCCTCTCTTATCCTTGTATTCACTTATCAATTACACATACCCCTATATGCTCCAACCATTTATTGGCACAAACCAATCCATCTAGCAACTTATCATGCTACTGTTTTGTACAAGATCCTAACCAAAATGCCTCTACACTCACCTAGGGCTTGATGGAAAAATTAGCTCCCTTGCACAAAATGACTCCAAAGACCATATTTACATTATTTACAAGGTCCCCTACTTGATTCAATTTTTCCATGAAATTTCAACCATAGGAACTCAAGTGGGGTTCATTTTTACAAGACTGGCTCTAAACCAGGTAGCGAATCAGTGAAACTTAAGGAATTTACAAAATTATAAACAAAAGTACTAAAAAAAATAACCAATGCCACAAAGAGTAATTAAATAACAAGAACTAAATTCTCAATGCATTAAATCAATCCTTTCAATCCATCAAATGACTGGATGAAGGCTCTGTTACAAAACACAGTTCAAATCTTTGCTTCCCAAAACACAGTCCATACACTAACACTTCCAACCCTGAGATTAGAGTTTTTCTAGGCTTATATAATCTATTCCCACATGTTTGGACCCCTAGGTTGGGATTAGAACACCATTAAATCTCTTTCCTAGGTTTTAGGAAATTTTGTCATGACAGCTTTGCAAAGTTGCAAAGTTGTCATGAGCAACTTTTACAACTTTTTGCAATTTTACAAATCTCTTATCCTCACATGCACAACTGAACTCAAATAATTTCAAAAGGAAATAAAAATACTTTAAAACATCAAATGTATGAATACCACTCCATTTTGGAGTTTTGGTCAAACTTTGACCCATGTTGACATTTCTAGGATCTAAGCCATATAGCTTATTTGATCAAAACAAAGACTTGACTCTAACTACTCCTATTTATACACTCACACCACACTAACATGGGACTTTATCCTTAGTCCTTATTACCTTGGTGGTTTGCTAGAACCACCTACAAGCCAAAAATGTTTAAGATCTTCATAAGACCTGTATAGTCAAAAAATGGAAGCACTTCCATTATAGACTAGTTTAGCCTTCTAAGTAAGTGGTTTGGGTTCATGTTAAGTGCCTTGAATGGGTCTCTGACTTGGATCTAGGCTTTTCCCCTATTCTGCCCCATTTCCCACCTTTTCCAGCCTGTTTCTGACAACTTAAATTGAAAACTAGGATTTTTGACCTCAGGGTCAAAGTCAACCTTTCTAGGTCAAGTTCGACCTCGACATTGACCTAGGTCAGAATCAACCTTTTTCTCACTTAAGGTCCAGATTTTAGATTTTTGGGGTTTCCAGATGTCTGGCTTTGGAAAGAATTGATTCCTTCTTCCAGGTCGACAGTTTTGGTCTTCGGAGAAACAATTCTTATATTATATTTAATATAGGTCCTCTTCTAGGGTTATAGGTCTAATTTGAATTTAATTCTCCTATGTAGGCCTCTCTAGAAGATTGTGCCCTTGATTCATATAAAAGGAAGCTTTTTCCTCTCATTTTCTCTAACCATGATCATCAACTATCAAAGACTTAAGAGGTGAAATCCAAAGGTTAAGAAGAAAGATTTGTAGCAAGCCAAGTAGCCATTGAAGCATTCATCTATTCTCAAGCATTCAAGCAATTATCAAGCACTCAATTCATCAAGAAGATCCATTGGTAGACATTGAAGGATTCAAGCTCTATGGAGCCCTCTTGTTGAACATTTCTCCATCCACATTCCTCCAAGCCTCTTCCTATTCCAAGATCCATTCAAGATTGATGTTGAAGATCTACAAGCAATTTATTTGAGACATCCTACCTTCTACATTCTACATTTTACATCCATTTGGTGCATACATACTTGTGGATCCATGGATTCGAATCCACCACAAGGGTTTTCATACAAGAAAGGTGAATTTGTTCATTTACTTTGTTTTATTTATGCATTTTCAATTATACTTTGAGGTTAATTCCCAAACTGGGGTTTGACCAAGGAAAACCCCTCACCTCAACAAACAATCCATTTTTCTTGTAGTAATAGGTTCGGAATAGGGAGTTGGAGTGCAGATTCGGATACCCTTTTCAGCAAACTATCAAGATCTAGAAACAAATTTTTTGTCAGAGGTTTTAGAGGTCAATTCTTCCCTAGGTTAGAATAGGAAATTATGGGTCAATGGTGACATTGACTTGAGGGTCAAAATCAGAACTGTGTCAGATCAGAAAAAGATTTCTGGTTTTTTTCTATCTCTACGTTTCTATTCCAAATCCAGTTGCATATTTCCAGAAACTCAGTGCAGGCCCCTAAAAATATAATTCTTCAGATCTATAACATTTTAAGTTTGGTAATTTCCTCCTATTCATTTCAATATTTCTAAATATATCACATATTCTTTTCTATAAACAGAATCTAAGGTCTTCCTCTTTGCTCTCATTTCCAATAGATTGATTCATTTTTGCATTGATCCCTCCTTTGGGGGTTAATCAATTTGGATCCTTCCTTGTGTATTTGAGGTTAAAATGAACATCTTATCTTCCCCACACATTTCAATAAACATTATAATTTCAAATATAACAAAATCTATTTCATACTTCACATTTTTAGATGTCACATTTTGTTAGATTACATTTTGGTGAACCCGTGATAGACAACTCTTTCTTTTGGTGTTAGATTTACATATTTTATGTTAGATATTTCATGCATATTAGATTAGGTTTCTTGTATGTTATTGCATTTACATTTCAAAACAAATTAAAATCAAAATCTTGTGTTTCCTAAATTAGTTAATTTGCATTGCATTGGTGTATGAGCTTTACCACTTCTAGTCCTACTTATAGTATCTCGGTTAGAAGAAGTCGTAGACTTATCAGTTCCTTTGATCTCGAGTCTTCCTCTCCTTTCCTTAGGATCCCAGATGAAAATTTGACCACTCATGATTCCAATCCTTCTATGGAGCATAACTATTCTCACTCATCTCATGATGAGGATGATGCTTTACGACTTCCTCATGAAAAAGTACAAAACTTTCAACAGAACTTGATAAAATGGGAAATTGGATTATTCAAGAAAACCAAAATCAAGATTCCATCCAAGCTATAGAGGCTCTTAATAAATTCCTTCGTGATAGTGATCAAGATGTTAATCTCTTGCATGATATCAATCATCTTGTGCATTTGAATTTTAAACCTTTATCTCAAGAGGCTCGAGATCTAGGATTCACTCTTCCTATCACTAGTTCCTTTACCTAGCATTCTTAATTACACTCCTTTGATGACTACATCTCTCCCAATTTCATCTATTCATGTGAGTGTTCTACCAATATCTCTACCTACCTCACAACCTTCATATCATAGTGTTCCTTTTACCTATTCCAATCCCCTTCCAACTGTGGTTCCAAGTGTTCCACTGGTTGTGTCTTCCATTCCTACCGCTTCCTATACTTTTCTTAGTGTTCCTTATATTTCCATACCACCTATTTCTTCTAATGATTCCACAATTATTAGTTTGGCTCAAACTGTGTCATCTTTACAACAAAAACTCTCATCTTTAACCCAATCCAAGTTTAGCATTCCTATATGTGACATGGGTAGTCCTTTACCTTAGACATTATTCATGCTATTATCCCTCAGCAAGCTGATATGCCTCATCTTGAGCATTATAATGGCAAAGGCAATCCTGTTACTCATGTTAAAACATTTCAAATCCTTTGTAGGGATTATTCTTATGACCATAGGATTTTAGCTAAGTTGTTTGCTATAAATTTTCATGATGAGGCCTTACAATGGTATTCTTCCTTACCTCCTTAATCAATTGATTATTTTCCTAAAATTTCTAATACCTTCATCCAACAATTTCAAAATAACATTGGTCCACAAGTGTCCTTAACTGACTTAATGCATTGTAAACAAAATATTAAAGAAAAATTGACTGATTTTATTGGTAGATTTAAGCATTTGTATGCTTAGATTCCTTATCCTATTCCTGATATTGATATTCAGCATATGTTTATTTAAAATTTACAAAAAGGATATTAGAGATAAGATTCTGCTTATTGAATTTACCTCTTTTCAACAACTTTGTGTAACACTTCATCATTATCAATTACTAGTGATTCAATTTCAAAGGAACACTCCAATGGATCATGTTCCATTTGATAAGAGTGAAACTTCTCCTAATCCTAATAAGTTTTAGAAACCTAACAACTATGTCAAGATCAATAAACAAGAAAATTCAATTGTTGATCAAGTTTTTGTTGCATCTAGCAATGCCACTTCTACATCCACTGCTTTTTGTATGAATCATATGTTTACTCCTCTCTCTGAATCTTTATATTCTATTATGAGTAGGTTGTTAAGTTCTAATATGATTAAATTTCCTCCTATTCAACCTCTTCTCCCTACCATGATAGCATTAAAATTCCTTTGATTCTAAAGTTTTTTGTCAATACCATCAAAAGAATGGCCATGATACTGAAAAATGTTATTCCCTAAAGCATAAGGTTCAAGAATTAATTGATTCTAATGCTTTATCTATTGATAATTTTAATGGTAATGGGAACAAATCTGTCTCTCCTCCTAATCAAAACCTTCAAATTTATACAAATCCTTTACCTAGACATGGTACTAATACCATCGCTCAACCATCTTCTGTGGATATTGTTTACGATTCAAAGATGGATGATCTCAATCACATTGTTAATCATGTGGAGTGCGTTGTTTCACCTCAACCTATTGTTCAAGATCCTTCGCCTCCACTTCAACTTCAAGATCCACCTAAACCTCAGAAAAAAACTAAGGATAAATGACGTAGGGAACTCTCAATTACCTTTGATGATTCTGAGACTATTAAGGCTCCCAATGGTCCCCTTTATATTTATGCTAGCATTGCTAAGATACGTACGCGTGGTTGTCTTGTTGATACCACATCTTTAATAAATGTCATTACTAAGGAGAACCTTTTTATGAAAAACCTATAACATGATTGTTATGATCCATCTGATGTATGGATCCAAACTTGTAATGGTTTTCTCTATCCTGCACTTGGTTCTATTAAATTTCCTGTTGAACTTTGTGGTAAAGTTGTAGATACTACCTTCACTGTTGTTCCTACTTTTGATCAATTTCAAGTCAAATTTGGTTTGCCTTGGATAACTTCTATGCATGCTATTGCTTCTCCTATTCATAAATGTCTTAAGTTCATTCATAATGGAGAAGTGAAAATGATTAATCATAGTTTGTATCAACCTTCTAGGCCTAGAGATTGTGCTACTCTTGATTTATTTTGGCCTTCATTACCTAATTCGTGTCCTCCTCACACTGACAACCTTTTTTGTTCATATCAAGCCTATAAACATTTCAATATTGTCGAGCTAAGAATTCCTTGGATAGATCTTAACCATGGTATTTTGCCCACTCCTTCTATACCTCCTTTATCCATTACAGCTAGCTCTATTACTCAATCTCCTAGTGTGGCTTCTCAGCCTACTGTGAATCCTACCAATTGTTCTATAGAACATGTGAAGGAACCAGTTGTTATTCCTCCTAGTTCTCAACATGTGTTGAACAAAGACAAATGTAACAAATATGCTAATGAATCTCATAAGAAGTGTAGAGCTAATTCTAGGGCCCATGCTTCTATTCTTTGAAATTCTTTACCTTCTTTTGACTAACCTATGCATGATGTGTTGGAAGAAGTTAATGTTCATAATGATATTAAGATGAATGAGTATGATGATCCTATTCGCATCTTAGATCCTATTTTAATTAATCTTGATGAGGAAGATACTCTTGATGATCCTATCGATCCTAGTGATGAATATGAGACCATTGATCTTGATACTGATTTACCTCATATGCTTTCAACTCAATTGATAATTACACCTAGTATCAAACAACGTGGTTCTCCAGAGGATCCCTTTTTGGAACTGGCTATTATTCCTATTGTATTGGATATAGTCCCTCTTGTGAGTTTCCCATCTTCCCTAAATAGTATAAACTAAGATGGGGAAATTAGGCGATGTGCTTGATTAGCTTGTCCTTCATGGTATCCCTTTTGTGTTTTCCTAGTGTATTGTGCTTCTCCCTTAATTTGTTTGCTAAATGTTTGTTAGACTCTTTTATGCGACCCTTGTTACTTTGTTGGTGCAAGGTGATAAAGGAATCAAACCTATTTTATAATTCCTTTATATGTATCTTTACTCTTTTATATGTTGTTTTCATGTTATTTTGTACTTGTGCTATTGTTCATAAATTTTTTCCTTGTGTAGTCTGCTTGGATCTGCAACATGGTAGCACTGATTCTTTTTGGTCACCATGTTGTGGTCTGAAAATACTCTTCTTCGTAACTCTTGAGTTTTCTTTCCTCCATTGTAATTTTAGTTCTACTTTCTTTAGGGAATGATGTCAATTCATTTGCAATAATATCATATCTATATATACATATTATCTTATGATCATATTGACCCCATAGATTGTAGATCCCTTTTGTGCTCTATCTATGTTTATGTGGTATTTCCCTTTATTTGTCTTTGTTTGGGGGCATCTCGTAGTGGAAATGTAATCGGTAGAGTTGTTTATGTTTCCGTTCAAGCCATTGCTCCTGTTAAATTTTAGGCAATGAATTTAACATGGGGGCATACGCTCTACCCAGTTTTTGCACACACACACTTTAAAATATTTTTAAACTTATAAATTTTTCCCTTTATGGATTATAGACTAATCCTTGAAGAATGGATTTTTACCTTATAGGATCTCTTGATCCCTCCAGTTTAAATTTATATGGATCTCTTGATACCTCTAGTTTCAATTTACAATGTTTTCATCCCTTAAGGTTGAAAGGTGTCCTTAAGACCGGATCTCCCTAATGGATTGACTAGTGAGTAGCCACATTCACTAGGCAGTTCAACTCCATCTTTCTAGTTGCACTGTTTCCTTGTGTGGTTCACAATGGGACATAAGTTCTTATTGGGTGAGGTAATCACACCCTCTCTCTTTCTCCTTAAATAGCAATGTCTCTCATATCATTATCTAAGGGTTGATAAAGACTTAAGTCCCTAGGGGCTTGAGGATTCCTTTGTCCCTTTTGATTTCAATAAGATTATCTGTTCTTTATGATCTCCTTTACCAAGAGTTTGCACTGAGTTCATACACTTGCTAAAGTGGGGGCTAAATGTATAGTCAAAAAATGGAAGCACTTCCATTGTAGACTAGTTTAGCCTTTCAAGTAAGTGGTTTGGGGTCATTTCAAGTGCCTTGAATGGGTCTTTGACTTGGATCTGGATTTTTCCCCTGTTCTACCCCATTTCTCACTTTTTCCAGCCTAGTTTTGACACCATAAACTGCAAACTGGGATTTTGACCTCAGGGTCAAAGTTGATCTTTCTGGGTCAAGGTTGACCTTGACCTAGGTTATAATTGACCTTTTCTGACTTAAGGTCCAGATTTCATATTTATGGGGTTTCCGGATGTCGGGCTTTGGAAAGAATTAATTGTCACTTCTAGGTCGGTTGTTTCTGTCTTTGGACAAAAAATTCTTAAATTATATTTAAAATAGGTCCTCTTCTAGGGGCATAGGTCTAATTGGAATTTAATTCTACTATGTAGGCCTCTCTAGAAGATTGTGCCCTAGATTCATATATAAGGAAGCTTTCTCCTCTCATTTTCTCTAACCATGATCATCAACTATCAAAGACTTAACAGGTGAAATCCAAAGGTGAAGAAGAAAGATTTGAAGCAATCCAATTATACATTGAAGCACTCATATATTATCAAGAATTCAAGCACTTCTCAAGCACTCAATTCATCAATAAGATCCATTGGTAGCCATTGAAGGATTCAAGCTCTATGTGTTGAAGACAATTATTCAATTGTGAATTGTCATTGATGTTACACATGTATATACACTTATGTAGTGGTTTTACACTAATGTCTACATTAAGACTAAGCATAGTTGGTAAACAAAATGAGTTGAGTTTGGGCATTGAAGAATTTTAGTGTTGATCAAGTTTACTCGGGCATTTCAGTCTTGGTCGGTCATTCAGCTGTAGCTGACTAACATTGACTTATATTATGTAATTTATATGAGGCCGATTGAATTATGATTTATCCTTTAGAGTTTATTCAAGCTGACTTGATAGTGCTTACCATGTATTTATGAAAGTTCAAGTTTGGATTGAATGTGTTGGAGTTGAAGTCTAAGTGTGTAAGTAGAATGGAAAGTGAAAAATGCAGAAGTATGGAATCCTGTGAAGGCAAAATCAGATGGGATTCTGATTGAATACAGAACACTTGAATCTGCAATAGAATATCTAATCAGCAAGGATCCAGTTACAATCAAGCATAGATCTAAATAAGCAAAGATAGTTGCTAACACAGATGTGTCAATCCATTGTTACTTTCTAACAATTGTAGCAGTGATCAAAATCTATTAACAGAGTAGAATTAACAGTCTTTTGTAAATCCTCTCACAAGGTAGCATTTCCAGATTGAAGTGTTGAAGACCTCTAACAAGGCCACTCATCACATGGTGATTAAATCCTTTAAATATGTCACACCTAATAGTGTGTTATTGTAACCTTTAACAGGGTTGGCTCCTAACAGGGCTCACTTGAGAAGAGTGAAAAATAGTAACTATTTATATTGGTGATTTTTTCCATATTGGGTTTCCATGTTAAATCTTGGTGTCATATATGTACTTGTTACTTGTTTTATGCTTTATGTTTCTGCACTTAATCTCTAAGTATAATTTCATTAAAGATTGCTTTGACACCCAAGTTACAAAAGGAACACCCGAGCTATAGAAGAATATCTTGACTAGCCCGAGTAACAGTATTAAAGTATTTAGACATATAAGGGACAAGGATTTGTTTTGGAGTAACTGATTCACCCCTCACCTCTTAGTTACTTATCTCATTTCCAAAACTATGGAGCCCTCTTGTTGAAGATTTCTCCATCCACATTCCTCCAAGCCTCTTCCTATTCCAAGATCCATTCAAGATTGGTGTTGAAGATCTACAAGCAATTGATTTGACAAATGCTACATCCTACATCCTACATCCTACATTCTACATTCTACATCCATTTGGTGCATACATACTTTTGGATCCACAGATTTGAATCTGCCACAAGGGTTTCCATACACGCAAGCTGAATTTTTTCATTTACTTTGTTTTATTTATGAAATTTCAATTATACTTTGAGGTTAATTCCAAAACTAGGGTTTAACCAATGAAAACCCATCCCCCCAACAAACAAACCATTTGTTTTGCAGGAACATGTTTGGAACAGCGAGTTGGATCCAGAAATAGATTTTTCGTCGGAGGTTTTAGAGGTTGATTCTTCCCTAGGTAAAAATCATAAATTCTGGGTCAATGGTGATATTGACTTGAGGGTCAAAATCAAAACTGTCACATCAGAAAATTATTTCTAGTTTTTGTTCGTCTTTGCGTTTATTTTCCAGATCTGGTTGCAAATTTTCCAGAAACTCGGTGCTGGCCCCTGAAAATAGAATTATTCATATCTATAACATTTTAAGGTTATTACTTTCCTCCTATTCATTTCAATATTTCTAAATCTATCACATATTCTTTTCTATAAACAGTATCTAAGGTCTTCCTCTTTTCTCTAATTTCCAATAGATTGATTCATTTATGCATTGATCCCTCCTTTGGGGGTTAATCAATTTGGATCCTTCCTTTGTGTATTTGAGGTTAAAAGGAACATCTTATCTTCCTCACACATTTTAATAAACATTATAATTTCAAATATAATAAAATATATTTCATACATCACATTTTAAGATATCACATTATGTTATATTACAAGACTTCAAGGTGCTCCGGCATGAGAATGGGATTAGGTAAACTTGGTAGGAGAGATGATGGTAGGTTATGGAAAGACCATAAGGGTCAATCTAATAGATTTACCAAAGAAGAATGTAAAATGATAAAGTTTAAACACTGGTCACTACAATCAAGGACCTTATTGATAAGGTAGACAAAAATGAGAGAGGCTTTCAGAATAACAAACAACAAAATCAAAGGTCTAATCACTCTTATAGATTGAAAGACATGCCCTATAAAACAAATTGGAAGGATGGTAAACCTCTATTAGAGGGACCAAGTAATATAAAAATAAGGGTACTCCTAACCCTTTGAAGATAAATAATGTAGATAATGTAGACAAAACTTCTTGGTGTGTACCCTGCAATATGCCACATTCTCCTTTTGAGTGTGTGGTTGCCCAAGCTTTGGTAGGGTATACTAAGGATGAGGATGAACACAAAGATCAAGAGGAGGAGAGACGTAAAATCAATATGTTCATGAAATATGCTGAAGAAGAAGATGATGATCCATATGATGCTATCCATCATACTATAAATGTTGCCAATACAAAGGATGAACATCTTCAATTAAGAAGACCTAGTGATGAAGAGGTGAGGTCTCTCACTGTTGTTGCAATTGCTTAGGATAGAAGTGTTTACAATTTATTAAATAGAGAGTTAGATAAGGATCATAGAAAGCCTAGTTCCTTGCTTATAAAGGAAGGTTCTACTGAACCCCCAATTCAAAACAAGGATAGTATTCAAGGGAAAAGCAAGGATACCCCTATTGTTGATCAAGGAATAGAGAAGTCCAAGTAGAGTAAATGTAAGGCTTCCAGTGGGGATGTATTTGGTTTTCCTACTTTTTAAATGAGACATACACTATCTCAAATGAAGGTGTATGTACCTTTGGTTGAGATTCTGATAATAAAAGAGCACAGAGAGGCTGCTTTCTCTTTACTCAAAGGTATAACTGATGATATTGTTCCTATTACAAAGACTGTCAAGAAAAAAGGAGATGATGAGGAGCAGGAGGCTCCTAGAATTTATGTAGGGAAAATTATTAGTCAAGATACCTCTCATATTGATCCTTTTTATGTGACATTTCTGGTAAATGACCAATTAATAAGAAATTATATGATAGATTCTGGTGCAGCAACAAATGTAATCCCTTATGGTGTTATGAAGGAATTGGGCTTAAAAGTTGATACATCTTTTGGAAGATTTTTTTCTATGGATAATAGAGAGGTACCTATGATAGGAACCTTAAAATGTATTGAAGTGAAGATTGATTTTTTTCCTAAGGCTACCTTTAAGATGGATGTTGTTGTGGTTGATACACCACCACATTATAGTATGTTGTTTTCTAGACAGTGGGCAGCAGTTGTTGGAGGACATTTGCAATTAGATTTGTCATATGCTACTATCCTTATCAATGGGAGTGATGTCAAATTGTATAGGGAGCCATGTACTCTAGTGATAATTGAAATTAGGGATCCCAAGGTGCTCAATTGTTTTGTGGATATTGACATAGAAAGTTTCAGGGTTGAGCAAGAGAGATCCAAAGTTCAGAATCAGGACCCAATTATCAAGGAGTCACAATCACATCAAGATGAGATATGGAAGATGTAATTTGATGGTGCATGCTCCAAGAAAGGATCTAGAGCTGGTATTGTTTTTATATCTCCATTAGGTACTACATTCAAATATTCTTTCCTCTTTGCTTTTCAATGCATAAATAATACTGCAGAATATGAAGAATTTTTATTAGGCTTAGAGGTTTCCATAAAGCATGGCATAAAGTTGTTAATAGTATTGGGGACTCTGAGTTAGCTGTCTCCCAAATTAGATATTTATATGGTGCTAAAAATGATTGACTCAAATTATACAAACATGCAGTATGGGATAAAATTGAATTTTTGGATGCTTTCCAAATAGAGCGGATAGAAAGATCCAAGAACACTATGGCTGATTTCTTAGCAAATGTAGCCATAAAGAATAATGATATAACTTTTGTTGGAATCTCTACTATTGAAACCAAGATCAGGCTTGCAATTCTAGATAATGTATACAATTGGCAAGTCTTTGAGGATGACAATGATATTCTCAAGTTCATTCAATGTATGGATGATTATGAGGGCCAGAGAACTGACTGTAATGCTTTAGTTAAAACCATAGATGACAAACAAACTATTTTTTGGACTGAGGTTGTTCAGTTGCCAACAAATGTCATACCTAAGGGTTTGGTTCAACTTGAGGGCATCTTTAGTGACAATGATGGTCACTTTCTTAAGATATCTAATGTAAAGATGGATAATGTTGAAGGGGTAAATTTAGGGTCAGAGACAGTCCCTAAAATGGTATACCTAGGAAATAAGTTAGCCCCTCACATCAGAGAAAATTTGATCAGCTTATTAAAAAAGTAAAAGCATGTTTTTTCTTGGTCATATGAAGATCTTAAGGCATATAGGGAGGATTTTTTCTGACATGAAATTCCTCTAAGGCCAAATGTGAAACCTTTTAGACAAAAGCAAAGACCCACCAATCCCTTACTTGCATAAAAATGCAAGAAGAATTAATGAAACTCAGGGTGGCTCAAATTATAAAACCAATCAGACATTCATCATGGGTATCAAACCTTGTGCCAGTGAGAAAAAAAAAATGAATATATCAGTCTTTGTGTTGATTTTAGAAACCTTAATGTAGCATCACTCAAAGATAATTATTCCTTTCCTTATATGGAGGCAATTCTGCAAAGAGTTACAAGGTGTGACCTTTTATCCATGATGGATGGATTCTCTAGTTACAATCAGATTTTAGTCAATGAGTCAGAACAATTCAAGACAACCTTTACTACCCCTTGGGGAACTTATGTTTATGTAAGAATGCCATTTGGTCTCATCAATGTAGGGGCCACTTTTTAGAGAGAAATGGATGTTGTTTTTAAGGAATTCATAAACATAATTATGGTTGTCTATTAGGATGATCTCACTGCATATTTGTATAAATCTAAGGACCATTGCAGGCATCTAGAGAACATTTTTGGTAAGGCTTTGGAGTTTGGAGTGTCTCTTAATCAAAAGAAGTGTCATTTTGTTGTTTCAGAGGGAAAGTTATTAGGGAATATAGTTTCCAAAGAGGGAGTGAGAATAGATCTAGAGAAGATTGAGGCCATTAATATGTTGAATCCTCCTAAGAACATCAAAGGGGTACAATATTTCTTAGGAAAGATAAATTTTGTAGGAAGGTTCATTATAAGTTTTGCAGAAATTGTAAAACCTATTGCCAAAATTTTAAATAAAGGTGTTAACTATGATTGGAATCAAGAAGCTCCACAAGCTTTGGAAGAGATTAAGTTGGCCATTCAGGAAGCACTAGTTTTAAAATATCCTAACTATGAATTGAAATTTTCTCTTTTCTCATTTGATTCATTACATACCATTGCTGCAGTTTTACTACAGAAGGACAAAGAGGGATTTGAACATCCAATTGCATTTTTCAGCAAGTCTTTGCAGGCAGCTGAATTGAACTATGAAATCATGGAAAAGAAAGCTATGCCTTAGTTAAGGTAGTCAAGGCTTTTACACCTTATTTAGTATATGATAAGGTGGTTGCATATGTACCTCATGATGTTGTTAAAGATATATTGTCACAAAATGAGGTTACTGGCAGGAGGTTCAAGTGGATCAACAAAATACAAGAGTTTGATCTAGAGATCCAAATTACCAAATTGGTTAGAGGCTTGGGGTTGGAAAAGCTCATGATGGATACAAATATGGAGCTTATCCAAGTGAACAATGTGAAAAAAAATGAAATGCCAACTAGCATTGAGATGCAGCCATGGTATACTAATATTGTATATTTTTTTAAAGAATACTAAGTGTCCTGAGGACATGACAGAAAATCAAAGAAGGGCTCTCAGACTAAAAGCTCAGAAATATGTGTTGATTCAAGGAGATTTGTATTAGAAAAATAGAGATGGATTTCTCTTGTTTTGTGTAGATAAAGCTCAATCTGAGAAGGTTTTAAAAGAAACACATTGTGGTGTTTGTGGAGGCCACTATTCAGCAAAGATAACTGCACATAAGATACTTAGAGGTGATTATTATTGGACTTGTTTGTTCAAGGATGCTCATTAGTTTGTGCAGAAGTGTGAGGCTTGTCAAAGGTTTTCAAAGAAGCTAGTGTATTCAGGGGCTTTTCTTTTGAATCCAATTTTAGTTGAAGTCCCTTTTACCCAATGAGCCATTGATTTTATTGGTAAATTTTTAGAGAAGTCTAGTGGGGGTCACAGTTGGATCCTTTTTGCCACTGACTATTTTACAAAATGGGTTGAGGAAATACCCACCAAGAGGGCAAACAATAAGGTGGTCATTAATTTTTTGATAGATAATATCTTGAATAGATTTGATGTGCCAAGCAAGCTAGTTATGGATAATTCCATATGCTTTAGGTATGAGGAATTCAAGGAATTTTGTGATCAGTATGGTATTGTGATTTCATATTCTTCACCGTATCATCCACAGGCAAATAGAAAGGAAGAATCCAGTAACAAGAGAATTTTGAAAATTATCAAAAGAACATTAGAAAAGAATAAAAGATCTTGGAATTCAAAGCTTAAGTTAGCCTTGTGGGCTGACAGGATGACAGTGAAAAAAGCTATAGGTGTTTCCCCTTTTGAATTAGTTTATGGAACACAAGATAAATTACCATTGAATAACTTGTTGCCTATCTACAAATTTATCCAAAATGAGGACATAGAAATGAAAAATCCAATGTAGAATAGGATGTTGCAGTTGGTAGAGTTGGATGAGATCAGAAATGAAGCACATGAAAGAAAATTTCATGTGAATGACATGGTTCTCAAGTGGAATGCAAGGTTAGAAGATAAAGGAAAGCATGGAAAATTTGAGTCCTTATGGATAGGACCATTTGTTTTACATGATCTACATGGAAAAGATTCTTATTTACTGCAAAGCTCTACTAGTGAAGTGCAAGATTTGCCTGTGCATGGGCAGTTTTTGAAGCCATTTTTCTCATAAAATCTCTGAATATGCACAGTGATGTGAATATTTGTGTATATTCCTATTTTCAAAATTTAGGTTTTTAACTGTGAGGTCTTATTCTGCTCTTCCTAGTGTGTTGGTTTTCTAGTGTTAAACTTGTGTTCAACCTTCCTCAGTCGGAGCCACTATTAGTACTCATTTCTTTGAGTACTATTTTGACCTTTTTGCAAAGCTTCAATGGTGGAGGTCTTCAAGTTGCAGAGAGTTTCTTTTATTTTCTTGTGTAAGAATGTTGTAGAGGGACAAGGACATTGTGTTTTTGTGCCTTTGGATGGTCTTTATGTAGCTGAAAGTGTTCAAAACAGTCAGAATCCATGGTGCCTTCTCTACTCTATTTTTGGTTTTGAAGTGCTCTATATCCTTTATCCCACATTGGTGGTGCTGTCAAATAACTTAGTGTTTTTTTATCCTAACCCACAATGGTTAAGTGCCAAAAGGTGTGTAGATTTTTGGCTAGCAGTTCAAAGTCAAGTGATTAAGTGGTGGTTAGCGACGACCAGCTGGTGGGCACAGAGGAAATTTTGTGGGCCCGTATGGAGGTGACATGGCAAAGAATTTAGCATGGTGATAGGTGTCAGTAGGGCGCTATTGCAAAGTCCTAGTCACGCCAGGTCCAATCAGATTGTGCCATTACGACTATGTGAGATGTGGCAGACTGACAGGTGGTGGGACCAGGTAGGATGGTTAGGTGGCACAGGTCCAAGAAAATCAGGTGGTGTCACGAGGCATAGATGGTGAGACCACAAAGATAGGAGGATTTCCATGTAGATAAAATTAGAGGGTGACACATGGAAGATGGTTGTCAGGCATGGTGACAGGTATCAGCAACGTGCTATGGCGTAGTCCTAGTCATGGTAAATTTAGCCAGATCACACCATCGCTCCTGCGTGATGTGTATCTAGGCTGATCACTACAGGTCAGAAAGGGACAGGTGGTTCTTTGGCCCAATGGGGAGGTGCCATGTGGAAGTCAATAGAGGTTGATCGAGATCAAGCAATCTTTCTTACTTGATTCTTGGATTTTAAAAAGGAGATCAATGGCTCATTTTTAAAGTTATAAAAGATTCAAATCTCGATTGTCGATGCTCTGTTCCATGCCACCTATAGCCGTTACAATTAGATATTTGAAATTTTACATTGTTTCTCATGGTTTTTGGATATGGCATTGTTTTCTGGGTTACAGATGCATTAAATGGTTCGATCTGATCTTTTGGATCGGCTTAATGAGGTCGTAGGGTGCCTGAGTGATAGATTGGTTGATATTTTGGGCTTCATAAAAGTTTTTTGGTGGCAACATAGGGTTTTTATCTAATTCTAAAATATTCTAACCATTGTTGCATCACTGTCTTTTTCTACATTAATGTTGGCTTGTATCCTGAGTTGTGGTGGTTGTGTTTTAGGGTTTCCTTTTTTCCTAAGGTAGTCCAAACTCAAGCGATCATTTTTGTATATCTATGGTTTTTCAATTCATTTGTCATGATGGAAATTTTATGCCACAAGAAGCCTTGTAAGCTTGGGATGTTAAATTAAGACAATTAGTGGTCCTTTTGGCTCTGATTCTTTATGTATTAGATGTTTTAGTAATAAGATATGTATGTAACCTCTTGTAATTTGTGAATTTTGATTGAATTGTAATGTCTTTGTTTTAGTTTATTGTATTTATTTGTGTTAGGTGTTAAGGACATTTTAATCCATCACTTTGTAAGGCAAATGGTCTAATTGGTTTAGGGTTTCATTTAGAGATAATTAAACATCCTTAAAGCAATTTTAGTGAGTAAAGAAGTGAAGTGAATTGGATAATTACACCTGCTTCCATGAAGTATGAATTGAGTATGTAAGGCATAGTCAATTTTAGTGATCAAATTGCATATTTTACATTGATATATGTTGTTGTTAAGAGTATTTTAATTTAGAGTGAATCCATACCCATTGGATAGGGCACTGGTCTGATATGTTAGATTTGTGGTTCTCATCAAATTTTATAAAATTTGTTACCATTTACATATTTTATATTATATCCACCATTCATGCCTTCTTGTGAAGTTATTGAATATTGAGGGCAAAAGATAGGTAGTGCCCACCTTAGTCTGTGGAGCTCAAAGTGCAGAAGGTTTTAGGACCTTGTTGAATGTTATTTCTTCTCCTTTTTGAATCAATGCATGGGTTTATAGAGGGACATTCCTGATCCATGGGTATACAAGGATCAACAAGAAAAGGAACTAACAATCCCAAAGGATCAGTATTAATTACTATAAAATTTTACACTAATGTATATTGGGTCGATATTTTTGATGATGATAAGAGTACTAGTGGTGGAACATTTTTCCTTGGCTCATTTTTGGTTGCTTGGTTTAGTAAGAAGTAGGATTTTGTATCTTTCTCCTATACATATGTTGAATATATTGTTGTTGCATCTTTTTGCACAAAGGTACCTTCGATGAAACATATCTTGAAGGATATTGGTGTAGTGTTTGATGAACCAATCTCAATCATTTGTGATAACACCTACATAATAAATCTAGTACAACACTCCACATTGATACATATTTCAATCTGATATCTTTTCTTGAAGGAAAATTTGTTAGACTATGAAGTAGAACTTGTCTATGCACCCAAAAAAAAAACATATTGAAAATATCTTTATAAATATTTGTGCAAAGATACTTATAAGTAACTCTAGGAGAGGATGTGGGTATTACCCCTTCCTAGTTAAAATTAAGTATCTTTGGCACTACATTGGTCTAGGGAGCTTACTAAGCATTCTTGGTCTGGACTAATGTATGGGGCATCCCCTTAGGGGGATAAGTGTGTTTTTCTTGCCTTTGTCCTTGATGTTAAAGGGGGAGAGAAAGTTCTATGGGAAGAGGAGAGATTGTGCTCGACTGTGAAATTATGTTTTTTGTTGATGGATGTTGCCATCAATGACAAAGGGGGAGATTGTTAACATGGGGAATTTGTTTTTGATGTTGCAGAGTTTGTTGTTGATGTTGTAGAGTTTTTTGTTGTAGAGTTGGTGATGCAGAGGTATCTAGTACACCAACACATCTCTTAGGATCATGTTGATCCATCCAACAATCCAACATAGAACCAACTTGTTAGAGGAAAAATAACATCTCTGAAACATGAAATCATTGAACCATATATGATAGGTTCCTCAATCAAAATATTCCTCAACACCATAGTCCATCAGCCCAAACATTCACTCAAAACCTCTCAAGGTTCATTCCAAGTTCTCCTTTTTAAGGATTAAAAATAAACTTCTTAGTCATGATCAACCATAATTAGTTATCTTACCTTGTTCCTTAAGGTATCCATACCTTTATCCTTCCACATTGGGTCTTTCATTAACAAGGCCTACATTAAACTTCATATGACATTGTTAAACACTATTCAAGCATTTACCATTCAATCTTTTGAGTCCATTCACTCTCCCCTCTATCCTTCATACACCTGCAGTAGTATGTACTTGACTGCCCCTATTTTACAGCTATCCTACATATCCAACCATTAGATTTGTTTTAATAAACTTACAAAAAATATTTCAACACAATATTTGTTCATGTCTCACCCAAGAAAACAACATAAATTTCCCTCATACTTCAAGGTCACCACAATCCCACTTTAAAAAAATAACTGCTCTGAGAATGAATAACCCTGTCCACTGTCCTTTACACTTTAAAATATACAAATATTTAGCCAAACTATTGTAGGAATGTACACCTACTCTTAAAAGTTCATTAAAGCATGGAAAAAAATTTCTAGTCAATGATCATCATTTGGACAAGAACCAAATCATATAAGCACAAACTGTCATGACTGTGGTTGTCATTGTCATGCCAGTTTGACTGTTTTTCATTCTCTTACCATAAAGGATTAAAAAAAATTCTTTAATAAATACCATAAGGGTTTATTAAAGTTAAAAAAATATCATTCCATCCATTTGAATCATTCTAGGTCACTTAATAACAACTTAAATGAAATATTTATGATTGCATCTTCAAAACACAATAAATTCCCTATAACTGCCCGCTAGGCCATCAAACAAATTGCTCAATATATAACCATTAACCTTAAAACCAAATGAATATTAAATTATGTTTAATCCAATACCAAATATCAAGGAATTATATTTTTCCATTGGTTGAAAAGAAAACTATAAAAAAAAAACCTTTGTTGACTAGTCTGTGACAGAGGGTTTAAGCCCGTTTTCACAAAACTCAGTGGATCTCTTTGATTTATTCATGTTAGAGCCTATAATTTAAATAAAAACAAATTCAACTCATCATATAACATATTAAAATCATCCATTATTAATTTCCAATTCATTTTCATATAGAAACATTCATGAAATCAGTAGAAAATAGTGACTGGACAGGGAGATAGTTAAATCAAAAAATAAAAATGCTCTTTAAATTAAAATATGGATACATTAAAAAGTGTTTGATGGGAATAAACCTCCATTTCTTCCTTCCCATCCCTTTTAAATCCTTCAACCAATATTTTTTGCATCCAAACACTTGACTATCCACCATTTCTACAGAACCATGGTGACAGTTAGAGGTGTGACTAATTCAAACTTGTCGCCAACTTCCTCAAACTATCCACCATAACTTTTTTCAACCATTATAAGGGATTTTAAAATAAATCTTGATGGTCATAAGGTTTCAACTACCTCTTGGACCAACAAACTACCTATTAACAACATTTGGCGCAACTTTACAAAATTGTTATTTTGCAATGTTGCACTTTTACATCTTTTTCTGCATTTTTTGCATTTTTGCTACACATGACCTCAATATTTGCAAGAACCTTCCAAAAATGTTTAAAAGTAATAATAATGACTCATTAAATCCCATTTACCCTTCCATCGGTTTGTTTGTACAATTTGACCTTATTGGCCAATCTAGGACCTTGGTGCACAACTATTACAAATGGCTTGCGTAGCCTTTTACATCTTTGATTACCATTATTTCAAATAACATAACAATAAATATGAATGTTATTTTGGAATAAAATGTCATACTATCTAATGTTGACCTAATGATATGCTTGTGTGCTAGGTTCTCTTGCACCAGTTGGTGATGTTGTTGTTGTGTTGTATAGTTTTTTGTTGATGTTGTAGTGTTGTTTCTGTTGTAGTATTTTTTATTCCTCTCTTTGATGAAAAATCGTTGATGTTACTAATAATTTTGCAAAGTTTTTGATATTTCATTATGGTTTTCAATGATGGAAACATACTACTTTAATGGTTGCGTTGTGCTCAATATTCATGTTATGTTGATCTCATTTTGAGATTTTGTTGGTCTACAGGCCAGTGCTCCCAAAGGACGATGCTCTAGAAAATGTGTTCTGGTGGTGTATTTTGTGATGTTTGTGTTTTTTAGTGGTCCAAAATTCTTTGTTGTTCCAGATATAGTTTGTGGCAGTATAGTTTTGTTTCCCTTCTATTTTGGGTCATGTTGATGTGGTCTAAAGGAATAATTTCTAATGTGTTATTTATTAGTGGGGCTCTGGTTATTATGGCATTTGGGTAATGTGTTATTCGATTGAGACAATGTGTGTGGTGTGGTCCACTTTCCATTCCTCTCCACCATGGAAATATTTAGTCTGGACCTATTTGAAAATTATGTTGGCCAACTTGGTAATTTTAGTTTTGTATAAATAAGGGGTTGTTTGTGATCGGTCTACGAGGAGGTTGATTCAGGAGAAGATTTGTCAGATATTGTGTGAAGATATTGTGGGAATATGAAGCAAGTTGGTGAGTAGAAGGTGTGTGTATTTGTTTTTAGACACCAGAGGCAATGATCCAAGGGTTTCTTCTAGCAATTATACTATAGTGGTGGATTTCCTTTATCTCTCTCCTTTGTCAGGGCAATGAGCCCACTCGCAGTGAGAATTCTAGTAGTGAGACACCCATTGTAAAAATCACCTTAATCAGTGTCACCTTAACCAATGTTTTTATTCATGAGAATTAGTTTCCCTATGGTTTTTCCCATATCAAATTTTCCATGTAAAAATCTGGTTTTTATTATGTATAATTCATGTGTGTTCTCTTTAATGCTTACATCTGATTTGATTAAGTGAACAAAGTATTAATCTGGTGATTCTAGATCTATGAAAGTGATAAAAAGGTGTATTTCACAACTGATTCACCCCCCTCAGTTGTTTTGGGAATTCAACAAAAGTTACACTCTACAAGTTTTGATGTACCACATAGGTACTAAGGGAGATCTTCATCCTAGCATAAAAATCACCCATTGATTATGACATTAATCACAACCACATCTATCATATAGTGGTTTGGAAGAGGCTTGGATTTAGTCTATTACTATTTGGATTGTCTCTGGGGGTGAGTATCTCTTTTCCTATTAAGGAAGACCCATTCTAGAGGAAAAGATAGAAGAAAAGTTTCTCTTACACCCAAGATCTATTTGAAGGCAATGGGGGAGGATGGTTCTTGTTCCATATTTTCATCAAGGGTTCTAATATATAAAAAAGAGAGCCTTGAAAGGGTGTCCCAAACACGTCAAACACTCAATTAATTCACCAAAAGAAACCTAATTAAGCTATATATAATTAGATTGAAGAAGACACACAAGATGACATGAATGAGCTCTCTAGCTGCAAAACTATCTTCTAGTAGTTGTGTTTTATGTCTTTGATGGGTGTACAACAACTACTAAGATGGTTAATGGTTAGGAGAAATCCAAAAGCTGAAAGTATGCTAATCTGAGGCAAAAATGTCAAAATGCAGACATGGACACTGATTAGCGAAAATGCTAATCAACAAAAATGTTAGTTCATAAAAATCTAGAAAACAACAAATTACCTAAAAATAAAACTACAAAAAGTTACAAACAAGAAATGTAATTTCCCTATTTAGGATCTTACTCAATTTTCTTAAAACTCCTAAATAGAGTTTGGATTTATAATGCCCGATGTGAAATTATTTTAAGTTTTCATTTCTTCTTATTGATTGGTATTGTAATGAATTGATTATCCTTGTTTGATTCTCTGAAATGATTAATATATATATTCTTTTTCATTGATAGCTTGTGAAAGAGTGAGGAACCTGATCAAATTTTCCAAATATGATTATGATGACAAGGATTGAGTTTATTATAGACCCTAAAATTCTATTCTCAAACA
This sequence comes from Thuja plicata, assembly GCA_018584345.1. Classification (NCBI taxonomy): domain Eukaryota; kingdom Viridiplantae; phylum Streptophyta; class Pinopsida; order Cupressales; family Cupressaceae; genus Thuja; species Thuja plicata. The sequence goes on along the minus strand of MU224538.1, from coordinate 511,645 downwards.
AGAATTCTAATATGTTTGTCTATTTGAGAATGAAAGGTTGTCTGGTATATCAACAAACCAATCTTCTCTTGAGGAAAATATTATAGAGTAGATTTGAAAATCAAAATTAAAGTAAAGATAAGATGTAATTGACTTCCTTAGATATCTCAGATATTCTAGTTGTTAATCCAAATGAGCATTAAAGATTGCCATTAGTATTCAAGCACTCAAATGGACAGTCGGTAACAGAGTCACAAACAAGACAGTTGATATAATCACCAAAGTGCAAATCTAACTAAGAGCACTGATCACGACCAGAGTTAACCCAATATAATGATTACCAAGAAGACAAACTTTACCGAGCAGTAGTCTACACCGAGATACACAGTTGTTAGTAAATCAATTTGTCCTTCGAAAAGGTATACAAAGAAAGACCCAAAATGCCCAAATAGAAGAACAAATGCTACCAACAGTTAGATGAGTTATCATTGGATTGATAACTGTCCTTTGAATTGAGAGGTACAGATCCCTCTTATGATTTAGAATGAATGAAATAAAGATTATGCCTTTAACCAGAAGGCACAGAAGGCACACTAACATCTACTCATAAACATGATGTAAATGCAATTTTCAGATTAAAGACGAAGAAAGAAATGAATAAAGACCGATAGACCATTGATCTAACTTTCCCAACACAGAGAAACAAAAAAAAAAGTAAACATCTTGTTTTACGAACATATGAGGCATAAAGCCTACAGACTCCATAACACATACTTGAACTTGACAAAATGAGATAGGACAACGTTGAAAAATGATTGGAATCACCAAAACATTTATTTCAATCAGGAAAAACATATACTAAAACCTAATGATCAAAATATACATTTCCCCTTTATTCTTAAACATTTGATAAAGTAACCAATAGATCAATTATATCCCTGCCACATTCACAAGTCTATAAAAACAAAATTTCATTCCTTTTCATCCCTTTGCCAAAATTACAGAAACTTCACAAAGTGGAAAATCCCCTCCTGTAGCTAACTGACTTCTAGAAGGAAGAAGAACCCCATCTTCATAAAAATATTCCCAATAAATAATCTTCAACCCCTTTCCCAGTTAACTGATTCTTGGATACTTTCACCTTGTTCTTTCACTTCTCATAACTTTTCAACTTTTATCCAATAACTGATTCTTGATTTTAATTTTCCCTTCATTTCTAATGTTTTTCTTTTTGATAATTTGAAATCATTATAAACTATTGATTTTAAAGTTTATAAGGATATAAATTAACATATCAAATGAAATTTGGACAAGTGGCATTTGTATGTTAATCAAGAATAAAAATATTTGTTATGCTGGGCAGACTGAAAATATCTCTGACAGAAACAATGTATCTCGAGGTGGGGGGAATAACATTTTATTCCACCATTGGATCAATCTCACATTTGGATATGTTTCCACAATCATAGTTTTCTACACCTTCACCAGAGCGATTGAGAAAATTATACCCGAGCTGGAAGTTAAGCATATCTGAGTACAGGTATATAAAACTACAGAAAATCTGATTTCTTCATTTTCTCTTGCATTCTTTCATTTGGCTTATTTGTCAATGCAGAGCATAAATGGAATTGAATTATCCATTAAAATAATCATTAATTAGATACTTATATCTATAGGCACCTCTTTGGATGATTCACAATCATCAGATCATGTGTTTTCATTAAATAATGATGCATCTATTCCTTTCAGTAAACCGAATTGCCAAACTTCTGCAACTTTTGAACTCTGAACCTTAACTTGAATCATTCTAAATACTTGAAATTGAAGCACTTCCCTTTAGTAAATTTACAAAGAAATTAAGCATCATAAAAAGGAATGGACTAGCTACCATCCAAGGACTGTTACAATTTACACCCGATGGTTGAACCTTGAAATTTGAACAAAAATAGTTTAAGATTTGTAGTTCAACGAGAGGACCGACTTTGCAACACATGTCACTTACTTCACATAACTAAAAAGAAAGAAAAACATGGAAGCCAATAAATGATGAGAAAGAATAGCTGGTAACAATGGCTCCGACTGGGGATGTGGACTGAAAAGGACATGAATAATTTAGCATCTCTGGTTAAGAAAGAGTAGTGTCAAGCCATTGGGCAATGGATTCAAAGCCAATAACAGGGAGTTGCTTGTAGAGGGCGGAGGAGAGTAGGGAAAAACACAAAAAGCCAAAACTAAAGTAGCAAAAAAGAAAACACACCAAGACACCTAAAACTAAAGCACAACAAAAATTATTTACAAGGGATAGACAAGCAGCCCATACCTTTGGAGATGCATGTGTTTCTTAAGTAAAGCCATTTACCGGTTGAGAGAAGTAATTGCAGGCCCATAAAAGTGGCTGAAATGTAAGAAGTACCATTCCTAACAACCATACTGCAACCGCTATGAGGAAAGGCCCAACAATAAAATGTGCAAGCCTCTTAAATAGAATGTCAAATCCAGAAATCCACTCCACATTGTAAACTTCTGGCTGCAATGTGTTAACACCATGTTGAATAAAGCGATCAGCATAAGGAATACCAATATCTTCCATGTAACTCTTTGAAAAATAAATAAGAGCCTTGGTAGTGCTACCTTCTTCAAAATTGTGAGTATGATTAATAAAAAATTCCACATTAAATCTATATTTGGACCTACAAAAATTTTACTTTCAGAAGATGCATCACTATCATTATCTTCAAGACCAAAAGATTCCAGCATGGGATGAGCATCAAATAACTCATTGTCACAATCAAATTTGAATACCTCTAATACAGCTTGTGTATGTGATATTAATACAGAGGTAACAAGTTATCCTTACTACCATTCTGTTCTAATGATTTGGGCTGCAAATATCCATCATTATCTTTCACATGATCAAATTGGAGAGACTCATAATCCATTTGTATATCAGGATAAGAAAAATCATTTAGCTTTTCACCACTTCACTTTTTTTTCTCATGCTGATTTTTTGTATCTGTCTGATCAAGACCACTCACTAGAATTACATTAGATACTTCAAATGCAAAGGAATCAAACTCAGAAAAAGAAACATTTTTCAGAATTTTTTCGTCTAAATTTTCATTTCCAATTACTTTCTTTTTCTGCTCCATCATATCAATTTGATCATTGTTGCTTGCTGGAAAAGCATTAGTAACATGATATGTAAAAGGCTCAAAATCTGAAAAAGGAAATACTTTTAGGTAAGCTTACATTCAATATTCCATCAGTGGATCTTTGTCCCATGGACGATGTATGTGGGTATGTTAATGAGTTTTCTGCTAGTGTGGTATGATCATATATATCTTTTAATGCATCCTCATGCTCAACATGTAAATGATATATTCCATCAATGCTAGAAGGACTATTTTCAATCACAAGAGGTGATTGGAAGTCTTGATCATTAAAAATGTCAAATTTTGGAAACAAGAAATAGATTGTGTTTGTTGCACTGCTTTCATGATAGGCCTTTGTAAAGGAATTTTCTCTGGATACACATTTTGGTCACAAAGATAAATTTTAGATTGAGATATATTTAAAGCATATGATATATTTAAAGCATATGTATCCACACACTTTAGTCCACTCAAAGTCATACAATCATCTATTTCCATAGCTTCCCTTTGAGCATCTTTAAGATTTTATAATTTCTTTCGCCTTAACAAAAATTTGATCTCAGTTTGCAATACAACAATAAAAACATATAACTGATTATTTTCAATCGATTGACTCGCTTGAGGCATTTTACCAACACATCTATTAAATCTGTCAATGAAACTTCTCATAGATTCATTTTCCTCCATCTTGATTTGAACAAAATTTACTAGTAATGCACCTATATCAACTGTAGATCTAAATCTATCAATAAATTTTACCTCTAAGTCGTTCCAACAGGTAATGCATCCACTCTGTAAATTCAGGAACCAATCTATAGCTTTACCAATCAGCCTTCCAACAAACAATCTCACATAGACATTTTCTTCTTGTACACAAAGAATACTATAGGCAACACTGAATACTTTAATGTGATATTTCAGGCATTTAGTTTTATCTCGAGAAAATGTAGAAACATACTCTTTCAGCCTTTTAGGTAGGGATGAATGTAAAGATAAAGCAAGAGGCCCAAACTGGGGTCTCCATGGTTGGGCTGCAACCAATGCCATAATACACTGGACTCTTTTTAACCAAAAGATTCTAAAAATTATAACACGGAGTCGCCAATCTCTTTTACACTGAGATAATTTTAAAATGGGAGAAAATAATTAAAAGCACCAATCTCCAGTTTCGATCTCAAGTCGAGTCGCCAAAAATCTGCTAGTAAACATATTTGTCCTTCAAAAATATATACAAAGAAATACCTAAAATTTCCAAATAGAAGAACAAATTCTAGCAACAGTTAGATGAGTTATCATTGGATTGATAACTCTCCTCTGAATTGAGTGGTATAGCTCCCTGTTATGATTTTCAATGAATGAAATAAAGATTATGCCTTTAACCAGAAGGCACAAAAGGCACACTAACATCTACTCATAAACATGATGTAAATGCGATTTTAATATTAAAGACGGAGAAAGAAATGAATAATGACCAACAGACCAGTGATCCAACTTTCCCAGCACAGAGAAACAAAAAAAAAAGTTATCTTTTTTTACGAACATATGAGGCATAAAGCCTACAGACTCCATAACACATACTTGAACTTGACAAAATGAGACAGGACAATGTTTAAAAATGATTGGAATCACCAAAAGATTTATTTCAATCGGGAAAAAAATATACTAAAACCTATTGATAAAAATATGCATTTCCCCTTTATTCTTAAACATTTGATAAAGTGACCAACAGATCAATTATATCCCTGCCATATTCACAAGTCTATAAAAAAAATATCATTCCTTTTCATCCCTCTACCAAAATTACAGAAACTTCACAAAGTGGAAAATCCCCTCTTATAGCCAACTAACATCTAGAAAGAAGAAGAACCCCATCTTCATAAAAATCTTTCCAATAAATAATCTTTAGCCCCTTTCCCAGTTAACTATTTCTTGGATACTTTCACCTTGTTCTTTCACTTCCCATAACTTTTTAGATTTTATCCAATAACTGATTCTTGATTTTAATTTTCCCTTCATTTCTAATGTTTTTATTTTTGATAATTTGATATCATTATAAACTATTGGTTTTGACATTTATAAGGATTTAACTTAACATATCAAACTAAATTTGGACAAGTGGCATTTGAAAATGTTAATCAAGAGTAAAAATATTTGCTATGCTGGGCAGACTGAAAATATCTCTGACAGAAACAATGTGTCTCCATGCAGGGGCATAACATTTTATTCCACTGTTGGATCGAGCTAAATTTTGGATATGTTTCAAAAATCCTAGTTTTCTACAACTTCACTGGAGCGATTGAGAAAATCATGCCAGAGCTCGAAGTTACGCATCTCAGAGTACATGTATGTAAAATTGCAGAAAATCTGATTTCTTCATTTTCTCTTGCATTCTTTCATTTGGATTATCTCTCAATGCTGAGCGTAAATGGAATTGAACTATCATTTAAAATAATGATTAATAAGGTATTTATATCTATAGGAAGCTCTTTAGATTATTTACAATCATCAAATCACATTTTTTCATTAAAAAGTCACACGTCTATTCCTTTCAGTAAACTGGATTGCCAAACTTCTGCAACTTTTGAACTCTCAACCTCAACTTGAATCACTCTGAATGCTTGAAATTGAAGCACTGCCCCTTAGTAAATTTACAAATAAATTAAGCATCATAAAAAGGCATGGAGTAGCTACCACCCAAGGCTTGTTACAATTTACACCTGGTGGTTGAACCTTGAACTTTGAACTAAAATAGTTCAAGATTTGTAGTTCAACGAGAGGACCAACTTTGCAACACATGTCGCCTACTTCACATAACTCAAAAGAAAGAAAAACATGGAAGCCAATAAATGATGAGAAAGAATAGGTGGTAACAATGGCTCCGACTGGGGATGTGGACTGAAAAGGACTTGAAGAATCTAGCATCTTTGGTTAAGAAAAAGTAGTGCCTAACCATTGGGCAATAGAGTCAAAGCCAATAATAGGGAGCTGCTTGTAGAGGGTGGAGGGGAGCAGGGAAAAACACAACAAGCCAAAACTAAAGTAGCAAAAAAGAAAACACACTAAGATACCTAAAACTAAAGCACAACAAAAATTATTTACAAGGGATTGGCAAGCAACCCATACCTTCGAAGATGCATTTGTTTCTTAAGTGAAGCCATTTACTGGTTGAGAGAAGTACTTGCCGGCCTGAAAAGTAGCTGAAATGTAAAAAGTACCATTCCTAACAGTCATACTACAAGCACTGTGAGGAAAGGCCCAACAATAAAATGTGCAAGCCTCTTAAATAGAATGTTAGACCCAAAATGCCACTCCACATTGTAAATTTCTGGTTGTAATGTGTTAACACCATGTTGAATAAATTGATCAACATAAGGAATACCAATATCTTCCATGTGACTCTTTGAAAAATAAATAAGAGCCTTGTTAGTGCAACCTTCTTCCAAATTGTGAGTATGATTAGTAACAAATTCCACATTTAAATCTATAATTGGATCTACAAGAATTTTACTTTCAGAAGATGCATCACTATCATTATCTTCAAGACCAAAAGATTCCAGCATGGGATGAGTATCAAATAACTCATTTTTACAATCAAATTTGAATACCTCTAATATAGCTTATGTATGTGATATTAAAATAGAGGTAAACAAGTTATCCTTACTACCATGATCTTCTAATGATTTGGGCTACAAATATTCATCATTAACTTTCACATCATCAAATTGGAGAGACTCATAATCTATTTGTATATCAAGATAAGAAAAATCATTTAGCTTTTCACCACTACACTTTTCTTTCTCATGCTAATTTTTTGTATCTATCTGATCAAGACCACTCACTAGAACTGCATTAGATACTTCAAATGCAAAAGAATCAAATTCAGAAAAAGAAATATTTTTCATAATTTTTTTGTCTAAATATTCATTTCCAATTACTTGGTTTTGTTGCTCCATTATATCAATCTCATCATTGTTGCTTGCTGGAAAAGCATTAGTAAAATCAAATGTAAAAGGCTCCAAATCTTAAAAGGAAATACTTTTAGGTAAGCTTGCATTCAATATTCCATCATTGGATCTTTTTCCAATGGATGATGTATGTGGGTATGTTAATGAGTTTTACGCTAGTGTGGTATGATCATATATCTTTTAATGCATCCTCACGCTCAACATGTAAATGATATATTCCATCAATGCTAGAAGGACTAATTTCAATCACAAGAGGTGATTGGAAGTCTTGATCATTAAAAGAAATCAAAATTTGGAAACAAGAAATAGATTGTGTTGGTTGCACTGCTTTCATGACAAGTTTCCTTTGTAAAGGGATTTTCTTTGGATACACATTTTGGTCACAAAGATAAATTTTAGATTGAGATATATTTGCAGCATATGTATCCACACACTTTTTTCCACTCAAATTCATACAATCATCTATTTTCAAAGCTTCCCTTTGAGAATCCTCTAGATTTTGTAATTTCTTTTGCCTTAAGAAAAATTTGATCTTAGTTTGCAATGCAACAATAAAAACATATAACTGATTATTTTCAGTCGGTTGACTCACTTGAGGCATTTTACCAACACATCTATTAAATATGTCAATGAAACTTCTCATAGATTCATTTTCCTCCATCTTGATTTGAATAAAATTTTCTAGTAATTCACCTATATCAACTACAAATCCAAATCTATCAGGAAATTTTACCTCCAGGTCTTTCCAACAAGTAATGCATCCACTTTGTAAATTCTGGAACTAATCTGTAGCTTTACCAATCAGACTTCCAACAAATAATCTCACATAGACATTTTCTTCTTGTAGACCAAGAATACTACAGGCAGCACTGAATGCTTTAATGTGATATTTTGGGCATTTATTTTTATCTCTAGAAAATGTAGGAACATACTCTTTTGGCCTTTTAGGTAGGGCTGAATGTAATGACAAAGCAAGAGGCCCAAACTGGGGTCTCCATGGTTGGGCTGCAACCAACGCCATAATACACTGACTCTTTTTAACCAAAAGATTCTGAAAATTATAACACGGAGTCGCCAATCTCTTTTACACTGAGATAATTTAAAAACTGGAGAAAATAATTAAAAGAACCAATCTTTAGTTTCGATCTCCAGTCGAGCCGCCAAAAATATACAAAGAAAGACCCAAAATGCCCAAATAGAAGAACAATTGCTACCAATAGTTGGATGAGTTATCATTGGATTGATAACTCTCCTCTAAATTGATAGGTACAACTCCCTCTTATGATTTAAAATGAATTAAATAAATATTATGCCTTTAACCAGAAGGCACGGAAGGCACACTCAAATCTACTCATAAACATGATGTAAATGTGATTTTCAGATTAAAGACGGAGAAAGAAATGAATAAAGACCAACAGACCATTGATCTAACTTTCCCAGCATAGAGAAAAAAAAAGGTTAACATCTTTTTTTATGAACATATGAGGCATAAATCCTACAGACTCCATAACACATACTTGAACTTGACTAAATGAGACAGGACAACGTTTAAAAATGATTGGAATTACCAAAAGATTTATTTCAATCGGGAAAAACATATACTAAAACCTACTGATCAAAATCTACTTTTCCCCTTTATTCTTAAACATTTGATAAAGTGACCAACATATCAATTATATCCCTACCACATTCACAAGTCTGTAAAAACAAAATATCATTCCTTTTCATCCCTCTGCCAAAATTACAGAAACTTCACAAAGTGGAAAATCCCCTCTTGTAGCCAACTGACTGCTAGAAAGAAGAAGAACCCCATATTCATAAAAATCTTCCCAATAAATAATCTTCAGCCCCTTTCCCAGTTAACTAATTCTTGGATACTTTCACCTTATTTTTTCACTTCACGTAACTTTCATCTTTTATCCAATAACTCATTCTTGATTTTAATTTTCCCTTTATTTTTAATGTTTTTCCTTTTGGTAATTTGATATCATTATAACCTATTGATCTTAAATTTTATAAGGATATAACTTAGTATATCAAATGAAATTTGGACAAGTGGCATTTGAATATGTTAATCAAGAATAAAATTATTTGTTATGCTGGGCAGACTGAAAATATCTATGACAGAAACAATGTGTCTCCATGCGGGGGGCATAACATTTTATTCCACTGTTGGATCGAGCTCAATTTCGGATATGTTTTGAAAATCTTAGTTTTCTACAACTTCACTAGAGTGATTGAGCAAATTATTCCGGAGCTCAAAGTTACGCATCTTAGAGTACATGTATATAAAACTGCAGAAAATCTGATTTCTTCATTTTCTCTTTCATTCTTTCATTTGGCTTATATATCAATGCTGAACATAAATGGAATTGACTTATCTATTAAAATAATCATTAATAAGGTACTTATATCTATAGGCACCTCTTTGGATGATTCACAATCATCAAATCATGTGTTTTCATTAAAAAAACATGTGTTTATTTATTTCTTTGAGCAAATAGATTTGTCCTTTGAAAATATATACAAAGAAAGACCCAAAATGCCCAAATAGAAGAACAATTGCTACCAACAGTTGGATGAGTTATCATTGGATTGATAACTCTCCTCTGAATTGATAGGTACAACTCCCTCTTATGATTTACAATGAATGAAATAAATATTATGCCTTTAACCAGAAGGCATGGAAGGCACACTAAAATCTACTCATAAACATGATGTAAATGTGATTTTCAGATTAGAGGTGGAGAAAGAAATGAATAAAGACCAACAGACCATTGATCTAACTTTCCCAGCATAGAGAAAAAAAAATTTAACATCTTTTTTTATGAATATATGAGGTATAAAGCCTACACACTCCATAACACATACTTGAACTTGACAAAATGAGACAGGACAATGTTTAAAAATGATTGGAAACACCAAAAGATTTATTTCAATCGGGAAAAACATATACTAAAACCTACTGATCAAAATATACATTTCCCCTTTATTCTTAAACATTTGATAAAGTGACCAATAGATCAATTATATCCCTGCCATGTTCACAAGTCTGTAAAAACAAAATATCATTCCTTTTCATCCCTCTGCCAAAATTACAGAAACTTCACAAAGTGGAAAATCCCCTCTTGTAGCCAACTGACTACTAGAAAGAAGAAGAACCCCATGTTCATAAAAATATTCCCAATAAATAATATTCAGCCCCTTTCCCAGTTAACTGATTCTTGGATACTTTCACCTTGTTTTTTCACTTCCTGTAACTTTTCGCTTTTATCCAATAACTCATTCTTGATTTTAATTTTCCCTTTATTTCTAATGTTTTTCTTTTTCTTAATTTGATATCATTATAACCTATAGATTTTAAATTTTATAACGATATAACTTAGTATATCAAATGAAATTTGGACAAGTGGCATTTGAATATGTTAATCTTGAATAAAAATATTTGTTATGCTGGGCAGACTGAAAATATCTATGACAGAAACAATATGTCTCCATGTGGGGGGCATAACATTTTATTCCACTATTGGATTGAGCTCAATTTCAAATATGTTTCAAAAATCCTTGTTTTCTACAACTTCACTGGAGTGATTGAGAAAATTATGTCAGAGCTCGAAGTTACGCATCTCGGAGTACATGTATATAAAACTACAAAAAATCTGATTTCTTCATTTTCTCTTACATTCTTTCATTTGGCTTATCTATCAATGTTGAGCATAAATGGAATTGAATTATTTATTAAAATAATCATTAATAAGGTACTTATATCTATAGGCACCTCTTTGGATGATTCACAATCATCAAATCATGTATTTTCATTAAAAAAACATGCATTTATTTCTTTAAGTAAACTAGATTGCCAAACTTCTGCAACTTTTGAACTCTGAACCTCAACTTGAATCATTCTGAATGCTTGAAATTGAAGCACTACCCCTTAGTAAATTTACAAAGAAATTAAGCATCATAAAAAGGCATGGACTAGCTACCACCCAAGGCTTGTTACAATTTACACCCGACGATTGAATCTTAAACTTTGAACTAGAATAGTTCAAGATTTGTAGGTCAACGAGAGGACCGACTTTGCAACACATGTCTCTTACTTCACATAACTCAAAACAAAGAAAAACATGGAAGCCAATAAATGATGAGAAAGAATAGGTGGTAACAATGGCTCTGACTGGGGATGTGGACTGAAAAGGACATGAAGAATCTAGCATCTCTGGTTAAGAAAGAGTAGTGCCTAGCCATTGGGCAATGGAGTCAAAGCCAATAACATGGAGTTGCTTGTAGAGGGCAGAGGGGAGCAGGGAAAAACACAAGAAGACAAAACTAAAGCATCAAAAAATAAAACATACCAAGACACCTAAAACTAAAGCACAACAAAAATTATTTACAAGGGATAGGCATGTAGCCCATACCTTCGAAGATGCATGTGTTTCTTAAGTGAAGCCATTTACCAGTTGAGAGAAGTACTTTCCAGCCCAGAAAAGTGGCTGAAATATAAGAAGTACCATTCCTAAAAGCCATACAGCAACCACTGTGAGGGAAGGCCCAACAATAAAATTTGCAAGCCTCTTAAATAGGATGTCAGACCCAAAACGCCACTCCACATTGTAAACTTTTGGCTGCAATGTGTTTACACCATGTTGAATAAATTGATCAGCATAAGGAATACCAATATCTTCCATGTGACTCTTTGAAAAATAAATAAGAGCCTTGGTAGTATAACCTTCTTCAAAATTGTGAGTATGATTAGTAACAAATTCCACATTTAAATCTATATTTGGATCTACAATAATTTTACTTCCAAAAGATGCATCACTACCATTATCTTAAAAACCAAACGATTCTAGCATGGGATGAGTATCAAATAGCTCATTTTCACAATCAAATTCGAATACCTCTAATACATCTTGTGTATGTGATATTAAAATAGAGGTAAACAAGTTATCCTTACTGCCATGCTCTTCTAATGATTTGGGCTGCAAATATTCATCATTATCTTTCACATGATCAAATTGGAGAGTGTTGGTTGTATTTCCTATTTTTTCTAGTTCTCCTGGTTCCTTGTCCTGCTCTTTGAAGTTCTGAGGTGCTCAAATTCAGCTATCTCTCGTTCATTATGCCCTTACCTCTGTCAAGTTTCAGGTTTTCAAGTCTAAACTTTGCTCATCATGCAAAAACCCTGAAAACCCTTAGGCTATCCAAGTGTTAAACGATGAATTTAAAACCCTAGGTCATGTCTTATGTTTCAGCGTTACTTTTTCATTCACTTAAGGCATGTGTTTTAAGTTAAGTCGCCTTGTCGCTATACCCCGAGCAAATATTCCAATTGCCTTCCCGACTTTGCATTTTTATTGTGTCGCGTAGTCTTGTTTAAAATCAGAATATTCCTTTTGCCTTCTGAGACTCAGCGATTTCTTTCAGTTGGGTAGTCGCAAGATATCCATGTTATAAAGCTTTGTAAAGATGGGACCCACTTCTTAGTAGGGTGATCGCGGGACAAATTAAACAGTTATGAAAATGTTCTCAGACTTCGCGATTACTTCATGTCGCGTTATCGCCAAATCAAGACAAAGCTAACAGTTAAGTTTTCCTTCAGTCGCGTGGTATCAGAATAGAATGGCGGTTAAGAGATTTCAGCTCAGACTATGCGACTAACTGTTTGAAGTTTGCAGTAATGTTTAGTCAGGTTGTCGCCAGAACAAGATAATGCTTCAGTTTTCTGTTATGCAGCAAGTAAACCAATGATTGTGTGTGGCTGTTGAGAGAAGGTTATCGCATGGCCGCCAGAAAGAAGAAATGGATTCAGCGATTTTGAGACTAAGGTGCTTTGCCTTCAGTCGCAGTGTCTGAGAAACATTAAAGGGTAAGTATAAACATTGAGCGATTAAGCGACTGCCGTCAGATAAAAGAATCAGAAGATCCAACAGTTGTCACAAATTCTGAGAAGAAAAGTTCCCCAAGAGAAAATTCCTCCCGACTCGGCAATTAGGGTATGTCGCGCAGTCGCCATAAGTAAAGAAAAGGCGCATATAACCTGTTAAGGTAAAGTTGAATGCTCAGGATTTGATTCTGCGATCAGGCGACTAAAGGTTTTTGCATAGTCTTGAAACAAAATAAAAGCATTTAGCGACAGGGAGATAACTAAGAAGGTTAGTGATAACGGCTAGTCGCCAGGTCTCAGAATGAATGATGAGTTAAGGTTAACTGCGTGCGACTTTGATTTCAGTTGGGTTGCATGATCGCCAGATCATGACTCAGGTCAGCCAAAGTTAAGAAAGAATATTGTTGCCAAGTCTTGAGATGGAACCATGGTTAATAAAAGAGGCCCACGATAAAGAGACTTAATGCAGTCGCGCAGTCGCCTGATTACAAAACCTAAAAAATGGCGGCAGTTTTTTGATGTGACAGAGTAAATCTCCTGGCAACCAATCAGAGGCTCGTAATTTGATTACTAAGAAAAAAGAGTAGCTGATATGTGAGACAGACAATGAATTAGAATGTGACATGTCAGCTCTCTTAAATGTTATATGATTGCTCCAAGGATTCTTTTTTGAAAATTTGATTTCTTGTCAACTTCAGCAACTACGGCTAGGTTTTTCAAGTTCACAGCATGGCGAATTAATGGCAGAACTGATGTTTCTGAATTATAAGATGCATACTCTGAATCATGGCTATAAGGAGTTGATAGTGCATTCATTCTCATTCACCATGCCTTCATTTTTTAGAGCCAAGTTGCTAGTTTTCATAAGAGAGATATTTTTCTCAGCTTGCAGTGTTTCCAGAAGTGATCAGAGAGTTCTAAATTGTAGGAGATTGTGCACAGAACAAACAGCTGATATTTTAGATTAGATTTGTTTCAATATCAGTAAAGGAAAAAGAGATTCAGGGTGTTGCAAGGATGAGCAGAGCTGTGAGTGTCACTTCAACAAGTGGAGGGAGTGGAGAAGAACAGAAAGGAAAAGCAAGTTTCTCTAATGAGTTTCTCCATCTCCTGCCAGGTTCAACACAGAATAAGAAAGTTGATGCTAGTGTCCTCCTGGATGAGTACAAGAACATTTGAGATGATGTAACCCTAGGCACAACAGGTTTCTCTCTTTTCAATTACTTCTATAAAAATTCTGATAAGCCCATCCCTGTATCAAACCCTTGGACATGTGGTCTTGCTAGGTTGCTTGTTCCTGATCATTTCTTAGATGTAGACCTATTTCTAGACCTAGAAAATCACTATGATGCCTTGACAAAGACCATCAAAAGGGATGATGGCACTGCCCTGCTAATTTTAAACAGGAACTCATTCATGCAAGCCTTTGGCTTATTCAGCACCATGTCTACTAAAATCGACATGACGAAGTAGGAGAAGAGATATAGTTCTAAGCCCGGTATTGCAAAAGGCTTAATGCAGAAGCATATGTTAAAAGAATTCAAAAATTAATTAGGTCCTATGGTTGAGCCCTATCCATATTATTACAAGGACCTACACTTCTACATTAAGTATAATGCTTATGCCCTATGTAGAGTGCTAGGGATAGATGGAGATGCAGAGAGAATCAGTGCTGGCATCTTAATGATGGTACTAGACCTGCAAGAGGTGCATTCAAGCACCAGCTATGATTACATACAGCATATAATTGATGAAATGTATGAAGGTTTTTTTGCAACCCAGAAGAGATTAAAGAACCCCAAGGAGAAGGAGCCTAAATTTTTGCATTATTCAGTCCTAATGCACCTTCTCTTATACTTCAAATTTTTAATCATGGATGTGCATAACTTGTCTCCTTAGAGATTCTATCAGACAGCACCAAATCCTATGCAGTTTTGGGTTAGGGTTTGGAATTATACTTCAAGGGAGTGTGATTACTATACCTTCCATAATTGGATTGTGTATCCAATTGTGCAGAGTTTGGGGACAAGCAGGACTAGAGTTCCATTGAAGATCATACAACTGCTCAGGCCCTGCAATTATAAAGAAAATTAGTCTGGAAACCACAATTGGGGTGATTTCTTCTTGGAGGAGAATTTTACCATTATTAGAGTATATGGGTGTATTCATCCACCCTATTTGTTACCATATCATGTGCCTGTGCGAGTAGCTGCTATGGAATTCATTTGGCAGCTGATGCTAACAGATAATGAGCACTTTGCACCTCACAAAAAGGGGACTATAACCCCTAGGCAGTTCAAAATTGCAAATTTTACAATTGGTAAGAATGC
>MU224538.1:429296-468471 GCA_018584345.1 Thuja plicata | reverse complement strand
ATTAGACTATGAGATCAATATTGATCTAGCTACAAGTGCAATTGAGGCACTGCTCAATGAGCCCATTGATAAGAAACAACCAAGGTTTGGTACATATGAGGAGGCCAAATCTAAGATAAAACATGGCTTAGAATTTAAGAAGACTATAAACAAGAAAGATAAAATGGTTAAGAATTTCAAGAAGATTCTATCGGTTACTAAAGAGGAAGAGTAGGATCAACATGACGAAACCTATGAACAGGGCAACATCGGTGAAGAAATAGAAGAAAGGAAATCAGATACAAAGGCTACTAAATCTGATGCACCTCCATCTCCACCTCCTACAAAGAAGCAAAGAACAAGAAGTCAGACTACTTCAATCGACACCACACCACTTAAGAAAGGTCAAGTAAGGATATACATGAGGAAGCAGCCAGCAAAAAGAACAAGACAACAACCTGTCAAAACCACAACACCAAAGAAGAGAAAAAGGTTTGTCAGGACACAGGCTAACTTGGATGACACCAAAGATGATGAACCAGATGTAGTGAAGAAGAACTTCATAAACCAAACTATAGATGAAGTTACCAAATAAATTGCTACCCATGGCACAATGACTGATAAAAAGATCAGGCAGTGGGATACACTGAATCCAAAGGATCAGAACAAAATATAGGAAGCAGTAATAAAAGCAATGATTAAAAAGAAGTATGCCCCTGCTGAATTTGTAAATCAAA
The DNA here is from genome assembly GCA_018584345.1 of Thuja plicata. NCBI lineage: Eukaryota > Viridiplantae > Streptophyta > Pinopsida > Cupressales > Cupressaceae > Thuja > Thuja plicata. The sequence goes on along the minus strand of MU224538.1, from coordinate 467,755 downwards.
TACCTGAAGAGCTAGGTAAAAGGGTATACCAACAGTGGTCGTATGCCTTGAAAATAGAAAGAGAAGCAAGAGAAAGAGTTCTTGTAAGACTGATGCCTCCTGAATCCAAGTTTGAAGAAATACAAGAAGTACTAAAGAAACACTCAAGTAAATTTGTAGCCAAAATAAGGGCTTACAAAGTACTAGAGAGCAAGTTTATAGAACTGGATTCAATGACAGAGACCAAATGGAGACATCTCCTAGATCTACTGGCGAAGTCAACAAGTGTTGAGAAGAAATTACTTCTCACAAACATACCTCACAAAGAGGAGACAAATAATGCAAGTCCTCGGCATATTGCTCTGGACAATCAAGAAAGTAATGATGAGCCTATTAACTTAGATATAGGCTTGGATGATAATATCCAAGATATCACTCATTATGATACCAACAATGATCCAAAGAAGAAAGATGATGTGATATTTATCACACTTAAGGAACAACAAAGCCATCAAGTACTGAATACAGCAAATGACAAGATAGTTGACATTGCTGATGAACAAGTGTAGGACACATCAATCCTGCACCCACTTATGCAAGACCCTGCATGAAATATACAAAAGGATGAGGATGTCACTGCTGACAAGGAATTAACCAACAAGCAGGATACCAATACTGACAAAGCGCAAGCAGCAACTCAAAGTAACATGCCTATCCTAATGAAAGAAATAAACATTCTAGAGGGAAATGAGGGATCAAATGAGAAAGAAACAAGTACACCCAAAGACAAGGGTGATGAAGAAGCCAAAGGGAAAACACATAATACTATAGAGCAAGCTGCAATCAATGATCAGAAGAATGCATCTACTGATCAGAATAAAGAAAACACTCAAAATGGAACATAAGACAAGCCTTCAGAGAAAGGTGAAGAAGGGAAGAAGGATGAGATTGAAAAGAAAACTGGAGCACATTCTGTAGAAACACCCAATGTTAATGAAGAGACATCTTCACATAACCAATAGGTGCCGACAGAGTAGAAAACACAAGATGCATCATCAAAAAAACCTTCCCCAAGCAATTCAGAGCGAACAAATGAACTAGCTATGGTAGTTCATACATCTACACCCCCTCAAATCTCAAAGAAGAAAGGAAAGAATAAAAATCCAGTAACTCTAGATGAAATCATTGAGATTCCAGTCTATGATTTTAGAATATTGGATCCGAAAGCATTGAAAAAATATGCAAAGCTATGTGAGAGAAAATCCATTCAAGACAAGCTTAAAAGAGCGGCAAAAGAGGCCAAGGTACTGGAAGTAGAAAGAAATATACTTCAAGAAATTGTACCAAACATAAATATTGATCGACAAACTCCAATCATTGATCAAATGGTCACACTCATAGATGCAATAACATCTTAGAATATATATGCTAAGAAAACAATGGAAGAGAGACTTGAACAAAAGTATGAATTCAAGCTCGCAGAAAATATAAGCCAAGAAGTTGCATTGAAAAAGGTCAAGCTATCTGAATTGATAAGTACAATTGACCCAATCTTATCAAAAGTTGTTACCTTAATCAAGAAATTGTGCACTTTATATCAACTCACTAAAGAGTATACCGACAAGATAGCAAAAATAGATGTCAATCTTCAGTCCAGTGCACAAAATCTAGCCAACATAGAAGAAGCACTTAAATTGCACAATCAACAAATCATACAGGCTAGGAAACAGAGATAGGACATTTAGTTTGCAGAGATGAAATATAGAGATGATGTCAATGAGCTCCAAGTTAAGCTCTTACTGACACTTACACTCCTGCAACAAAATATGACATAGGCAAGTACTCTAATTGCCACCCCTAAAATGTCTGTCCTAGACAGCATTAATGATATGCACGCCAGACTAGAGTTGCAACACATGGCCCTAGAACAGTTGAGAGAACATTGGGAGAAACTAATGGAAGATATCAAAATTACCCATTCTAATGTATTTGACACATTGTAAGTTACACATTTTTGTCACAATTTTGGCATATTATAAGTTGTACATTTTTGTCATCAGTATCAAAAAAGGGGAAATTTGATATGCACATCATCGCAGTTAAAGGAGGAAATCATATGTATAGTGGAAGAAAGGGGAAATATTGTACACTCAAAGAATAGATAGTATACATGTATATATACATACACTATACTAATGCACACAGTAAGGGGGAGTCATATTATGACAAGGATATAAACATGTTGTAATAATTTCAGTATTATGCACATATCATTTTTTTGATACTAATGTCAAAGGGGGAGATTGAAGGCATTATATTTTTCCATTAGTATACTTAGAGAAAAAAATGATCTGCACCATCTATTTACTCTACACCCACAGACAGGGCACAACACTATCCAATACCAAAGTTACCCGACAAACACTGTTAAGTGTTACCCGATAACAAAAAGGTAAACGATACCCGACAAGTAACAATAGTGCTACTCGACAGTACAGTAAAGAGAGGTACCCAAAAAATATAGGGAACCCGAAGAATAGTTCAGTCAAGGAACGCCGATAGACTGCAAGTTAAAACTGACAACCAAGAACCGACAGTCAGTTACATCCCGCAAAAAATGGATGTGACTTTCCACATCAGATAAATCACTGAAGTTGTATTTATAACTTCTTGATTTTCTTTTAAATCCATTATGTGTAGAGGAAGCAATGTAATTTTTATTATTTTAATTAGTTTTACTATTTTAAAACATGCAAACTAAAGATCAAGGTCAAGTTGTAAACCTTGGATTTGAGAGTTAACATTGTAAATCATGAATTCCAAGATAGGTCAATACTTGTATAAATAGGTGCTCAATACATTGAGAATAGTTGTTGTTCAATGAAGATAGTAGCCATGAAGAGAAACCAAAATACCAGACAGAGAATTCATGCACAAGAACACAAACATAATCAAATCAACTTTCAAGAACAGAATAGAGGCTACCGACAAGCAGAGAAAAGGTATTCATCAATCACTTAAGGTGATATTATTATTGTAGAGATTTTAATGGATCTGTAAATAAGTAATGGTAGATTGCATATAGTCAGGTCAATATTTGTACTCATTCTAACAAGTGAAGTACACTAATGAAATCCTTTTAAGAAAGGTGGGCTTAACTGTCCTATTGTAAATCTCATTACTAAGTGCACACTTAAATTAGTGTTGCTAAAGCTCTTAACAGAGTAGATCTTAACATGTCTCTGCCTTAATACTCTTAACAGGGTAGATCATCAGAAGTGATCAAATTGTAAGCCATCCCCACCATAGTTTTTACTTCCTAACAGAAGTTTTCTGCAATACCATATCTTGTGTTATGTGTTTGTCAATTTCATGAATGTTTCTATGGATGATTATAAAGATTGTGAATAAACAATAGATGCATAGAAAGAATAACAGTAATGGTTGGTAAATCAAAATTGAATGATCATTAATGATAAATTGAGTAAAGTGTTAAAAGTTTTAGAGGTATTGATTCACCCCTCCCCTCTTAATACTACTTCCCATTAATTCCAACATCACAATCATCAAATCATGTTTTTTAATTAAAAAAACATGCTTCTATACCTTTCAATAAATTGGATTGCCAAACTTCTGCAACTTTTGAACTCTGAACCTCAACTTGAATCATTCTGAATGATTGAAATTGAAGCATTTCCCCTTAGTAAATTTACAAAGAAATTAAGCATCATAAAAAGGCATGGAATAGCTACCACCCAAGGCTTGTTACAATTTACACCCGATGGTTGAACATTGAACTTTGAACTAAAATAGTTCAAGATTTGTAGTTCAACGAGAGGACCAACTTTACAACACATGTCGCTTACTTAACATAACTCAAAAGAAAGAAAAACATGGAAGCCAATAAATGATGAGAAAGAATAGGTGGTAAAAATAGTATAACCGAGATACAGAGACTACACTGAGCACCAAGAGACAACATTAAACTAGTGGACCATAGGCCACATAAAAAAAATTTATGACACACCATTCTAGGTAACAACTTTTTTCCAACCTAGATAACGGTTTACACGATCAAGGAGAACATTGATTATGGATTCACAACATTAATTGTGTATATCTCCTATGTTTAGATGATCAAGGTAAATTATGTACACCATTGATCTTAGGTTAGGGATGTTATTGTTAAGCCCTAATTAGGTCATAGAGTTTTTATATATATAATGTATAGATGTCACTTTGTAAGTATCTTGATCAAGGAATGATCAAGTAGCTTCCATACTACAGAAATCAGATATCAAACAAGGGTTTTAAGGACTGAGACTACATTACAGTAATCAGTTATCAAAAGAGAGGCAAGGATACCAAGCAGAACAGAGGCAAGGCTACCGAGAAGAACATAGCAGAAGGTATTATCATTCACATTGAGGTGATATATTTTGTATGCACTTAATGGATCTGTATCAACAATATTGAGATTTTATATGTTCAGATCACAATTCTGTTACTTTCTAACAATTGTAATAGACCCCTAAATCTCTTAACAGAGTAGAATTAACTGTCATTTTTTAAATCTCTTAACCAAGTGCTGTTAAATCCTCACACGAGGTAGATCTAATCGATCTCATTATTACTCCTAACAAGGTAAGATCATCAGAAGTGATCAATATTTGTAAGCTTTAATAGGATACATTATTTACTACAGTACTGAAGTTTTGTGGGTCTCATCCCCACCATAGTTTTTTACCTTCTAACAGGGGTTTTTTGCAATACCAAAATACTAGTGTCATGAGTACTTAATTTCATATATGTGTATTGTTTACTTTATATGCATTTACATTTCAGCAGTGACATTATATGTTTGGTGTATGAAATTTACTCACTCAGTTTTAACAAAACAATTGGTTACAAAGATTGATCTAAAAGTTTTTAAGGGTATTGATTCACCCCTCCCCTCTTAGTACACACCTCTCCATTATCCCAACAATTGGTATCAGAGCTAGTTATTTTATTTAGAAGGTTTAATCACTGAAGAGAAAAGATCTTATAATGGAAAGGTATACACTTGATAAAACCATTAAAAATCAGAAGTTACAGTTGCAGATCTATGTCAAATAATACAAGGAAGCCAAAGAAAAACTCAGGGAGATGTTGATTAAGAGAAAGGACATGGCACTTCTCTATCGTGAGATTGATTATCAAGAAGAAGAGATTCATGAGGCATTTGACACATCTGGATCTGAATCTGGTAGCATAATTGATGCATCTGAATGAATCATATGGAATCTATCTGAGAGCAATCAACAATTTACTAAACACGTGAAAGCACTACAAATCGGTCAAGATACACAAATGGTTAGAATGGTTAAAGTCTTGAATGATGCAAAGAAGGATGAACAAGATAGAAACATGGTTGTTGATGACAGAAGATAGATGACCAAAAAGTTACAAGAAAAAGAATCTGAGATATTGAGACTTACTGAACATTAATTTGAGATCACCAATCAACTGGTTGCTATGAATCATGAGGCAAACCGAGTGAATACTGAACTTGCAAGAAGAATAGAATATATTGGTGTATTGAAAGAAGAAAATGAAAAATAGAGAAATGAAGTGAAGATTTTACAACAACATAATGAAGTGATTAAGAGATTTGAAGAAAGCACTAAGAGAATGGATGAATTTCTAAACTATCAAAGAAGACTGAACAACAATACCAGATTAGGCTATACCGAGCAAGGAGAATCATCAAATCAAGTTGAACAAAGGAATGTATACTCAAATACGAAGCCTAAGAATCCCTCTTGACATCACTGTGGAAAACCAGGCCACACAAAAAATGTTTGCAGGAGTAAAGCAAAAGGTATTCCTAGAAACCCTCCTAAATTTAATGGTATTTGTTATAGTTGTAATAAGCATGGACATCAGGCACATGAGTGTAGATCCAAGTTGAACAGACCATAGAAGAAATCATACATGGATAAATACTGTCAAAATTGAAACATACATGGTCATACATCACAAGCATATAGGAAAAACACAAAGAAAATCTAGAAGCCTAAAGGAAAAGAAAAGGTAAATCAACTGAGAAGACAAGGAAATGCTTATGCATGGGATTATAACAATTGGAGTAGTTGTAAAACATGTGGTAAATTTGGGAATATAGAAGAAACTTGTATGAGACAATAGAAAACCAAGTCTAGGAATTTGTCAAACTCTGGAATGACATGTTCTCACTATCACAAAGTTGGTCACTTAAGAAGAGATTGTGCAGACCAAATAAATACTTATGGAAATGAAAATACAATTGAAGAAATTGTGAGAATCAAAAATCAAATGTGGAGGAAAGCATCAAATGGTAATGTGGGACCAAGTACAACAATTAGTAACACCTCATCCAAGGGATCAGGTGGCTCCACCGTCTCCACCTGAGTAATACAAGCAGGTAAGGAACTAAGTTTTGCAAAGCTATATCTTACATCAGTTCCTATATTCATTGCACAAATGAAAAATTAGCATGAATTGAGATGCACTATGGTATTATATATTTTATTAATTTGATCTAGTTGAGTCAGTTAATATGTACTGAGTTAGAAATGCCATTCGGTGAAAATGTGTGAGACAGCCGAGTTGCTATGGCAACCGAGCATTTGGTATACTCACCAAGCTGAAGTATTGTTAGTATTAACCGAGCATAATGTTTGTTCACTGAGTGGTTGGTGACGAGAATTTATTGCACCACCCTAAGTCATTTGCTATAAATTTGATGTATGTGAACTCATGTTTTCACATTGTGATCATAGAGCAAAGAAGAGGATTTGAGAGAAAAGTTGCAGCAGAGCATTTCAAGCATTCTACAGAGATTCAGAGAACATTTTGAGTAGCATAGAGGTTATTCATTTTATATTCTGCAAACCCTAAAATAGAAATCATGGCATCCTCATCTCAAACCATGAAGGTAAAGATGGAGAAGGATAAAAAGTTGTTTTGGTTAAGAACTCCACTTGCACAGAGCCAAACTACAAGATCCATCTGCAGGTTGCAGCCCAACCCGATGACAAAGGCTCATTTTCATTGATTCTGCCTAGGGTTTTGTTAGTCCAAGACATGTGTGCTTACATTCACTGTAAGATAGATGAAATAGGGGATTTCAATCTGATTTCTACATATCAATCGCTATGTATAGATGGAAAATTAAAATAAGATCATAAACATCTAGATGTTAAAGGGTTAACCAATGCCCTAAATTTTTTGAAGGTCTTTCGCACCGGGTGGCTCCGCATTGTTCTGAGAAGAGTACATGATGGAAAGCTCTGGCTAGATGAGCCTAAGAAGATAACAAAGGATTTTATTCACACCATGACTAAGTATCCAATATCAGATAAATCAAAAGCCCTCAGGCACCCGCCAAGAACCGAGATAGAAAAGTTAACAGGAGCCGAGTGGGACAAAAGAGGTCTGAAGATAAACTCAATTAGTGATCCTAAACTCAGGTTCAGTGCATATGTCATTGGCTACAAGATATTCCAGTCCAGCAAACTGAACAACGTTGCATGCGGAGCTGTTGACATAGCTTGCAATATTGTTAAGAAAGGATTACAACTTGATCTCGCCAAGCTACTGCAGAGGCAATTTGAAGAAAACATGAAAACCATCAGATCAACACAATCAAATACATGTAATTTTGATTCACTACTACTATGCATATTCTTCTACCTACAAAATTTCTTTCCCTTCATCGGTACATTTAAATGGAAGACCAACCGACCGATTACAATGCAAATAAATGATTTGATTACAATCTTAGGCACAAATTTTGAACCAGCCATGAATGATTATTTTGCTAAGTTTAAGGCTAGGATGGAAAAGGGAACTCAAATACCATTGCAGTTGGTAGATAAATACAAAGATGAAATATGTTTTGTAGTAGACACTGATACTACTCTTATCAAGGTAGCACAACCAAGGACATCATGGCTACCTCCGTTGGAGTATGAGTAAGATATTGACATTGTTTCAGAAGATATAGAATTTTTTTTTGAATTAACCAGTTAACGAATCTGCCATGAGATTTGGCACATATGATGAAGCCCAAAACTGAATATCTATTGGTCTATAAGTTGAGAAGATGGGAAGGAAAAAGACTAAAATAGTTAAGAAATTAAAGAGAAAATTTGGAATCACATATGAATAATTAGACAAATCAGTAGATGATATCGAGGAGCAGACTTCAATCAGTCAAGAAGAAGAGCCTGAACATGATGTTGATGCCACTGAATCCAATGAAGCACAAGAAAAGGAACCTAAGGCCAAAAGAGGCAAAAGCATAAATAATGAGTCTCCACCTCATACCATATCACAATCAGTGACTATAGAATAACCACCTTTGAAGAAAGGCTTGGCAAAGATAACAAGATCCTCACCAAAATTTACATACCAAACAAGAAAATAGAAGGGTACTACCGAGAATCTAGCACCGAGACAAAGGAAGAAATATGTAAGGAACAAGGATGATTCTGACCACAATCCTAATCAATTCAAGGTTGCACAGAACAAGGCACCACAAACTATTGATGAGATTGCAGAGGAAATCCAAACAACTGAACAATTAAGCCATCCTAAGATACATACATATGTCAATCTGACTACCAAGCACAAGGATAAACTTGAAGGAGTAATCATAGGTATGATGATCAACTTCAAACAAGTTCCAGTTGAATTTTCTACTTACCTTCCATCTGAATTATATGATAAGATATCAGCAAGATGGTCATATGCACTTACCACTAAGAAACAGATGAGAGAGGTAGCTCTCACTCCTATTAAATCTGATTGTACAGTAGAACAGATAAATGATGTAATGCAGAAGTATGCCAATAAATTTTACAAGAAGGAAAGAACATTGAATATCCTGCAAGGAAATTCAAAGGAAGTGGATATTGAGAGCACCCAAATATGGAATAAACTATTGAATCCACGTGCACAAATCAAGGACACCGAGGAAGAAACAGACATTGCATCCACAGTCGATACCAAGGTACATCAAACGAGTATAGAAACAATAACAATTGATGTTGATGATGCAGATGTTGACAATGCATGGATGGTATTCGTGAACTATTGACAAATCTAGGAGATCTAGAGATCACAATAAAGACATAGTTGAAGGTGATCTAGATGATAAGGCTAAGGAAGATGAGTCAATCGGAGCTACCGAGACTATAGATGAGCAAGACACATCATAGGTCACCCAAGAAAATGTACCATACCAGTTACCTATTTTAGTACAAAATATTGAAATAGAAAGTGTTCAACACAACAGAAGACACCCAAGAAGGAAACAAACACAAATGAAGATAAGGGTGATAAGCAAGGTACACATACCGAGCATAGTGGTGGAACAACACAAGGTGATGCAACAAAAGATACCACTAATGCAGAATAAAAAGGTGAGGTAACACGGAAAAAAAAATGGTAGACACTTCTAATACTAACACCAAGTCATCTACTGAGGCACCTCACCAAGTCATCACACTGAGTATCAAGCCCGCAAAGCAAGAAACTGAGCAAAAGGCTCGATTGGCATTGACACTATCTCCTTCATCAAGTGTTCAAGGAAAGAAAAAAAAAAAAGAAAGAAAGGAAGAAAGGACACAGTAACCTTAGATGAAATCATAGAAATTATTGCATGGGATCCAAGGACACTTGATCCAGAAACATTGAAGAAATATGGTGAATTATGCACCCAAAAAGAAACACAAGATAAGTTAAGGCAAGAACACAAAAATACACAGGTGTTAGAAGTTTCCAAGGAGATTCTAGAGAAAGTTGTTCCCAACTTAGAAATCAATGAATCGACCCCAATCATTGATCAAATTGCACTCCTCACCGCAACAATTAACAAACCTAACAGTGATGCCGAGAAGAAATTGGAAGAACGAGTATAGAAGAAGATACAATACAAAGTTACAGAGAAGATCATCCAGGCAGTGGCAGTATATAAGGTAACTCTGTCTGAATTTGTAAGTGGTGTATAAATTATCATATCTGAAGCCATTACAATTCTACAACATTTGTGTACTTTAGATCACTTCACTACCAAGATTAGTGAAAAGATGAAGAAAATAGATCAAGATCTAAAAGATAGTGCAAATAGTCTATCAACCGAGCAACATGCATTGCAGATGAATTACAACAAGGTTCTCCAAAACTAGCGATTGAGACTAGACTTGAAGAAAGAAGAGGAGAAAATTAGAGAACAGGTAACTGAGCTACATGTAACGTTACTACCGCATTTGGTTATGATGTAGAAACATGTGATATTGGAAAATAATTTTATTGCCACCCCAGAATTTTCGGTCACAGAAAGCATATATGATATGCATGTTCAGATAAATATAGAACTATTAACCCTTGAGCATTTAAAAGAGGAGTGGGAGAAGCTACTAGAAAATCTCAAGAATGTCCATCCTAATATTTTTGACAAATTATAAGTTATGTTCCTTTTCTCATTATTTTCAAAAAAGGGGGTAGTATATGTATATAAGTATAGTAAAGGGGGATGTGATACTATAACCAGGAGGAGTTCATATACATATACTGAACATGTACAAAGGGGGAGTCACTATGTATATTAATTTATAAAATGATAAGTTTTTTATACTAATTCCAAAGGGGGAGAATGTTACTCCAAATGAGCATTAAAGGTTATCATTAGTATTCAAGCACTCAAATGGATAGTCGGTAACAGAGTCACAAACAAGACAATCAGTATAATCACCAAAGTGTAGAGTTAACCAAGAGAACTGATCACGCCCAGAGTTAACCGAGTGCAATGATTACCGAGAAGACAGACTTTACCAAGTAGTATTCTACACCGAGATACATAGTATAACTGAACAATAGTATAACTGAGATACACAGACTACACTGAGCACTGAGAGATGACATTAAACGAGTGGATAGAGGCCACATAAAAGTTTGTTATGGCACATCATTCTAGGTAACAAATTTTTTCCGACCTAGATAACGGTTTACACGATCGAGGATAACATTAATTATGGATTCACAACATTAATTATTTATATCTCCTATGTTTAGATGATCAAGGTAAATTATGTACACCATTGATCTTAGGTTAGGGATGTTATTGTTAAGCCCTAATTAGGTCATGGAGTTTAATATATATATATAATGTATAGATGTCATTTTGTAAGTATGTTGACCAAGAAATGATCAAGTAGCTGCCATACTACAAACATCAGAGATTATGCAAGGGTTTTAAGGACAGAGACTACATTGCAATAATCAATTATTAGAACAAAGGCAAGGCTATCGAGTAGAACAAAGTAGAAGGTATTATAATTCACATTGAGGTGATATATTTTGTATGCACTTAATGGATCTGTATCAACAATATTGAGATTGTATATGTTCAGATCACAATTCTTTTACTTTCTAATAATTGTAATAGACCCCTAAATCTCTTAACAGAGTAGACTTAACCGTCTTTTTGTAAATCTCTTAACCGAGTGCACGCATAGTTTGTGTTGCTAAATCATCACATGAGGTAGATCTAATCGATCTCATTATTACTCCTAACATGGTAAGATCATAAAAAATGATCAATCTTTGTAAGCTTTAATAGGCTACTTTATTTACTGTAGTAGTGAAGTTTTGTGGGTCTCATCCCCACCGCAGTTTTTTACCTTCTAACAAGGGTTTTCTGCGATACCAAAATACTAGTGTCATGAGTACATAATTTCATGTATGTGTATTGTTTACTTTACACGCATTTACATTTCAGAAATGACATTATATGTTTGGTGTATGCAATCTACTTAGTCAGTTTTTATAGAACAATTGGTTACAAATATTAGTCTAAAATTTTATAAGGGTACTGATTCACCCCTCCCCTCTCAGTACACACCTCTCCATTATCCCAACACTACTATTTTATCCCCTTGAATGAGAGGGATTGAATCCCTCCTTATACTTTTCTTGTTTGAAATGATGACTCTTAAAGGATACATCCTTTACTCTTCAACACAACCTTTCCTTTCATTCGTACCTTTCCATAATGCTAACCGATCAATTTATTTTCTTCATGGTAGTAATAGCTGCCCCTAAGCGCCACTTAATAGCATATTTGATTTTCTATTGCATAGTAATGTCAATCATTCTTGCTTCCATATTATTGATAACAATCTCCTTAATTTCTCATGATACTAATCGCTGACTTGACTGGCTGGTAAATGTTGAATGGAATTTTGAATGTCTTTTCCCTATGTTTGATACTTTCTATTAAATCACTGAGTAGGCCCCTCTACCCGTATATGGTCTAGTTGTCAGTATTGTGTCTGACTATAATAATTTATACTCTCTGATTGGCTGCCTTTGTTTTTCCTTCTACTCCTAGAATGGTCGATATCTGATGTGTTATACACACTACTTTCAATGCTGCATTCTTTTGTTCAGTGATATGACTCTATGACACTTGACTATCTTGATTATTATGCCACATAATATCATCATCTCAATCGTTACCTTGATTGCTTTCATGATCGTTGTTCATGTTCAGATGTGATTTGTTGTTGATCACTTCATACTAAGTGCCTTCTTAATGATATGGAAGTTGATGTCCAATTAACTAACATTGACATTGCCTTTTAGCATGGTGTTTAAATATATATTTGTATATATTTCAAAGAGAAGAGATTTCCACAATCCATGATAATAACAAATTAACAATTTATGGATTTGATTTGTGCTCTCTTATTGCTCATCCACAATCAAATCCAGAAATTGTTAATTTGTTTGTATATCATGTTATCCTTAGATATTATATTGATCTATAATATAATATTATATTTGATATATATAATATATATTTAATATGTCTATTGATTAAATTACATTTTAATAATGATAATATTTTATTTATTATTATTATCTATTATAAATATTTATATTTATCTTTAACTTATTTATTATAAAATTATTATTTATTATATTATATTATAATTTATTTCTATTTATTATTATTATTTATATTAAATTATAACTTATGAGTAGTAAACTAGTAATATATTATTATTGTGTCAATAATATTATATCATTATTTTAATAATATATTATTATATTAATATTTCAATAATATAGGATGGATTATATTATATTATTTTTATTTATTAAATTCTATTGTTTAATTATTATTACTATTAAATCCTATTTCAAAATGGGCACATCACAAGAAACCTAAATATTTTTGTGCTTTCTTATTAGAATATTCAAATTTTTAGGCTTTTCACATTATAAAAGGAATGAAATCAAACAAATAGCATGTGGGAGAAGGTATACCTAAGGTTACCTATGTGGAAATGTTGATTCAGGTTAGAAGCACCAAAGAATGCAGGCATCAGAAAGTGAAAATGTTGATTTAGCCTGTTGAAAAATGGAGTCGAACTTGCAAGCAAGTTAGCTTTAGAAAAATGTATTTTTAGTTACTCCAATTGCACATTGAAGTTGTCATAAGTTATCAAGTAGACATAATAGATAGTCGGTGACAGAGTCAACACAAGACATTCAGTTTATATCACCGAAGTGCAGAGTTAACCGAGAGCACTGATCATGTTCACAATTAACCGAGTATAGTGATACCCGAGTAAACAGACTATACCGACCATAGACAACACTGAGCTACACAAGCACAACCAGAACCAATATAACTGAGATACACAATATACACCGAGCACCAAGGAACAACATTAACCAAGTGGAACAGAGTCCACATAAAAGCTTCTTATGGCACAATAATCTAAGTAACAACTTTTGAGCCGGCCTAGATAACGGTTTACACGATCGAGGAGGACATTAATTACAGATTTCCAACATTTATTGTTTATGTCTCCTATGTTTATTTGATCAATGTAAATTTTGTAACCGTTGATCTTAGGGTAAAGAAGTAAATGTTGAAACCTGATTAGGTAATATCATTTTGATATATAATTGTATAGATGTCAATTTTGATATGTATGTTGATCAAGAAATGATCAAGTATATGTCATACTACAGACATCAAAGATTAGACAAGGGATTCAAGGACAAAGACCACATTGCAGTATTCATTTTACAGAACTAGGGCAAGGCTACCAAGCATAACAGAGTAGAAGGTATTATCATTCACATTGAGGTGATATGTTTTGTATGAACTTAATGGATCTGTATCAGCAATTTTGAGATTGTATATGTTTCAGATCAACTTTCTGTTACTCTCTAACAATTGTAATAGACACCTAAATCTCTTAACAGATTAGACTTAACAATCTTATTGTAAATCTCTTAACCGAGTGCACACATAGATTGTGTTGCTAAATCCTCACACGGGGTAGATCTAGTCCATCTTTTTGTTACTCCTAATAGGGTAAGATCATCATAAGTGATCATTTTGTATAGCTTTAATAGGCTACCTTTATTACTGCAGTAGTGAAGTTTTGTGGGTCTCATCCCACCGCTATTTTTACGTTATAATAGGGGTTTTCTGAGATACCAAAATACTAGTATCAAGAGTACTTAATTGTTTGTATGTGTTATGTTTATTTTACATGCATTTAAATTTTAGTATTGATACTATATGTTTGGATCAAGCAATCTACTCAGTCGGTTAATATAGTACAGTGAATGCAAAGATTTGTTTAAAAAATTTTAAGGGTACTGATTCACCCCTCCCCTCTCAATGCACATCCTTTCCATTATCTTAACATTGGGCCATCAATTGGTATCAGAGCTTTCTCTCTTATTTTGAAGGTTTAATAGCTGAAAGAGAAAATATCTTACAATGGAGAGGTATACACTTGAAAAAACTATTGAGAATCAAAAGTTATAGTTGTAGATCTATGTCAAACAGTTCAAGGAAGCTACAGAAAAACTCAGGGAGATGTTTATTAAGATAAAGGACATGGCACTTCATTGTCGTGAGATTTATTATCATGAAGAAGATATTCATGACCCATTTAAAACATCTGGATCTGAATATGGTAGTATATTTGATGCATTTGAAGGAATAATATCAAATCTAACTGAGAGCAATCAACGACTTATTGAACAAGTGAAAGCAGTATAGATCAGACAAGATACACAAATGGTTAGAATGGTTGAATTCTTGAATGATACAAAGAAAGTTGAATAAGAAAGAAACATGGTTGTTGATGACAGTAGAAAGATGACTGAAAAGTTACAAGAGTTAGAAACTGAGATATCTAGACTTACTAAACACTACTTTGAGATCACCAATCAAGTGGTTGCTATTAATCATGAGGCTAACCGAGTGAATACTAAACTTGCAAAAAGAATAGATGATATTGGTGTATTGAAAGAAGAAAATGAGAAACTGAGAAATGAAGTGAAGATGTTACAACAACATAATGAAGTGATTAAGAGATCTAAAGAAAGCACTAAGAGAATGGATGAATTTCTAAACCATCAAAGGGGACAGAATAACAATACCTAATTAGGGTATACCAAGCAAGGAGAATCATCAAATCAAGCTGAACAAAGGAATTTCTACTCAAATCTTAAGCCAAAGAAGCCCTCTTTCCATCACTATAGAAAACTAGGCCACACATAAAATGTTGCAGAAGAAAAACAAAAGGTATTACTAGAAACCCTCCTAAATTCAATGGTATTTGCTATAACTGTAATAAGCATGGACATCATGCACATGAGTGTAGATCCAAGTTGAACAAACCATAGAAGAAACCATACATGGATAAATACTATCAAAATTGCAACATGAATGTTCACACAACTCAAGCATGCAGAAAGAATACAAAGCAGATGTGGAAGCCTAAAGGACAAGAATCGGTAAACTAACTGAGAAGACAAGGCAATGATTATGCATGGGATTACAACACTTGGAGAAGTTGTGAATCATGTGGGAAATATGGACATATAGTAGCAAACTGTATGATACTATGGTAAATCAAATCTAGGAATTGGTCAAACTCTAGCATGACATGTTCTTACTGTCAAAAAGTCAGTCACTTAAACAGAGACTGTGCAGACTGAATAAATACCTATGGGAATGATAATACAATTAATGAAATTGTGAGGATCAGGAATCAAATGTGGAGAAAAACATCAAATGATAATGCAGGACAAGGCACAACAGTCGGTAACACCTCATCCAATGGGTTAGGTCACTCCACTGTCTCCAAATAAGCAATACAAGCAGGTATGGAACTATGTTTTGCAATGATATATCTTACATCAGTTCCTATATTTATTGTACATATCCCAAATTAGAATGAATAAAGATGCACTGTGGCATTACATATTTGATTACTACGATCTAGTCCAGTCGGTTAATATGTATCGAGTTAAAACTGTCAATTGGTAAAAATATGATGAGACAACTAAGTTTTTATGACAACCGAGAATTTGTACCATTTACCGAGCTGAAGCATTGATAATGTTAACCGATCTTATTGATTTTTTACCGAGTAGTTGGTGAAGTGCATTTAATTCATCACCCTAAGTTATTTTCTATGAATTTGGTCGACACGAGCTCATTTGCTCACATTACAATCACAGAGCAGAACAACAAAGGTCAGAGAGAAAAGTTGCAGAAAGGTTTATTTTGAGCATCCAACAGAGATTCCAGCGTATTTCAAGCATAAAGAGGTTAGTTATTGTGAATTTTGAACTCACCACTTGTCATTTGATCATCATTTTACAAAAGCCCTAAATATTCAGAACTATGGCATCTTCATCTCGCACAAAGCAAGCTAAGTTGGTCAAGGATAAGAAGGTTGTTTTGATCAAGAACACCACCTGCACGGAACCTAACTATAAGATCCATCCACAAGTCACAACATAACTAGATAATCAAGGTGAATTTTTGTCTATCCCACCTAGGGTTTTAGTAGTGCAAGACATTCGTGCATATATACACTGCAAGATTGGAGAAGCTGGAGATTTTGAGATCATGTCTACTTATCAAAAAATGTGCACATATGGAAAGTTGAAAGAAGACCACAAACACTTAGAGGTTAAAGGGTTAACTCGTGCACTAGATTTCCCAAAGGTCTTTTGGAATGAGTGGATCCAAATTGTTCCTAGCCGAGAACATGATGGGAAGATATGGTTGGATGAACCTAAACAGATAACCAAGGATGTCATTCATGCAGTTACATGATATCCAATATGTGACAAATTCAAAGCCCTCAAACACCTACTGAGAACCGAGTTGGAGAATCTTACATTAGCCGAGTTGGATGGTAGAGGCTTGAAGTTCAACTGCATCAAGGATGTTGAATTGAGATTTGGTGCTTATGCCATTGGGTATAAGATAGTTCAATCTAGAAGCCCTAATAGCGTACCATGTGGAGCTGTGCATATAGCTTACAAGATAGTGAAGAAGGGTCTATAATTTGATCTTTCTAAGCTATTGAAGAAGCAATTTGAGGATAATATAAGAACCATCAGGTCAGCAAAGACAAACACATGTACGTTCGGTTCCTTAATGCTATGCATATTCTTCTACAAGCAAAACTTCTTCCCATTAATTAGTAAATTTAAATGGAAGACAGATAGACTGGTTACTGTACAAATAGATGAAATGAGTACTAGTCCAGGTAAGAATTTTGAACCAGTAATGAATGAGCATTTTGCCAAGTTTAAAACCAGGATAGAAAAGAGATCCCAGATTCCACAGCAACTTGTAGATAAATACCAAGACAATATCTATGTTGTAGTAGATACAAATACAAATTTGATAAAAGAAGTAGATCCAAGGACTGCATGGATACCTCCAATGGATTATGAGTTAGATATTGATGTTGCCTCTGATGCAATTGACAAATTATTGAATGAGCTTGTTGAGAAATTGGCCATGAGATTTGGCATTTATGATGAGGCAAAGACCTGCATACAAATTCAGTTACAAGTACAACAATTGGGTCAGAAAAATACCAAAATAATAAAAAAATTGAAAAGGAAACTTGCTATCACATACAAGGACTTGGATAAATCTAAAGAGGAAACCAAGCAGCAGACCTCAGTCGGTCAAGAAGATGAACCGGATCATGACACAGATGCCACCGAGTCAAATGACACACCAGTTGAGGCATCTAAGGTCACAAAGAGAAAAGGTACAAAGACTGTGTCTCCACCTCATACAAGATCACAATTGGTGACCAGTGATTCACCACCTTTGAAGAAAGGTGTAGCTAAAATTACAAGGCCCTCACCAAAATTTACTTATTAGACAAGGAGACTGAAGGGAACAAATGAGAATCCTGCACTGAGATAATGAAAGAGGAGATATCTTCAAAAAAAAGATGACAAGGATGATTTTGATGATAATTCAAAACAATTCAAGGTTGTACAGAATAAGTCATCATAGTCTATTGATGAGATTGCAGAGATAATAAAGACAACCAGACAATTAGGACATCCGAAGATACAAGCATATGAAGATCTATCTACCGAGAACAAGGAGAAACTTGACTAAGAAATAATAGGTATGATGATAAACTTTAACTGAGTTCCAGTTGATTTTTCTACTTCTATTCCATCATAATTGTATGATAAAATATCATCAAGATCTGGTCATATGCACTACAAACTGAGAAACAAATGAGAGAGATCGTTCTTAGTCTTATTAAAGTAGATTATATAGTTGAGAAAATAGGCAGTCTGATGAAGTAGTATGCCAAATAATTTTTGAAGAAGGAAAGGACATTGAATATCTTGAAATGAAACTTGAAGGAAGTGGATATTGAGAGCACTCAAATATGGAACAAATTGCTAAATCCATCTAAGGACACCTAGGACACCAAGGAAATAATTGATGTTGCATCTACTGAAAAAAGTACATACCCTATGACAATAGATGATGCAACATTTGATAATGTGTTAGATGATATTCCTTCACTCCTGACCAATTTAGGTCACCCGGATATCAAAATTATTGATGTAACAGAAGAAGATCTGGATGAAAAGTCCAAAGAAGATGAGTTGATTGGTGCAACCAAGACTATTGATGAACAAGATACATCATAGGTCGCTTGAGCTACTACACCAGGCCAGCTACCTATTTTGGTTAAGGCAATTGAGATGGATACAAAACCACAACAGAAGCCACCCAAGCAGGCAATCAATACAACTGAAGATAAGGGTACATATCATGGTAAGGACACAGAGCATAGTGGTGAGATGACACAAGGGGATACACAAAAAGACATTGTTGATGCTACAAAATAAAAATGTGAAGGTAACACCGAGACAACTGATAAAACAATAGAAACCTCTACTACCGACACAAGGTTAGTTACCGAGACACCTCACCAAGTTCTCACACCGAGTATCGAGCATGTAAAGTTAGAAACCAAGAAAAAGGCTCTACTCACTCTAGCTCTATCACCGTCTTCAAGTAGTCAAGGAAAGAAGAACAAGAAGAAGAAGAAGAAAGGAAACAAGGATCTGGTTACACTGGATGAAATCATAGAGATACCTAGATGGGATCCTAAGACACTTGATCCTGAATAACTGAAGAAATATGGTGAACTTTGCACCACAAAACGTTGATGACAATTATTCAATTTATATTGTCATTGATGTTACACAAATGTAATGACTTGTTGTATTAACCGAGCTCTGTCAGTTAATGAAGGAAGTTTTGTACTAACCAAGTGCACTCAAGAAATATAGTAAGTTTGGTTTCAGTCAAGTATCGGTCGGGCATCGAAGGATTACAGTGTCAACCGAGTTATGCATTTAGTGTCAGCCGACTAACAACAGTTTACACTTTATGTTTAATTGGTTAATTACAGCCACCAGACTTAAGTTTTGTTGTTTAATTGGAAGGTTATTCAAGCTTACTTGACAAGGCCTATCATATATATACAAGGTCAAGTTTGGATTGAACGGTATGAAGTAGAGTTCTTTGATATGAAGAATGAAGGTGAAGTAAGAGGGAATTCTGATTAAGGAAAGAATATCCAGACCAAGCTGCAAAAGAATATTTGATCAGTGAGGATCCAATTAAAGCCATAACAGAGATCTGAATCAGCAAAGACAGTTGCTTCTTCAAATAGGTTAAACTCATTGTTACTCTCTAACAATTGTAGCAGTGATCCAAATCTCTTGCCATAGTAGGTTCTTTTCATAAATCCTCTCACAAGGTGGCATTTCTATATTGAAGTTTCTGAAGACCTCTAACAGGGCCACTCCTAATAGGGTGATTAAATCCTCTAACAGGGTCACACTTTACAGTGTGTTTTGTAACCTTTAACAGGGTTGGCTCCTAACAGGGCTCACTTAAGAAGAGTGAAAAAGAGTAACTAGTTGCAATTGGTGGTTTTCCCAAATTGGGTTTCCATGGTAAATATTGGTGTCATCTGTGTACATGTTATTTTCTTTATGCTTTATGTTTTTGCACTTAATCACTAAACATTAATCACATTTAATATCTTAAGATTTATTTGTTAACTGAGTAACAACAGAATATCTTTGTTAACCGAGTAACAGTGACGAGTTTGATTAAGACATCTAAAGGACTTGAATTATTTTGTAGTAACTAATTCACCCCTCCCCTCTCAGTTACTCAACTCATTTCCAACAATTGGTATCAGAGCATATGCTTCTTTGAGGGGATTTTTCAAGGCCTAAGCTAAAGATTAAAGATGTCTTACAGAAGGGAGATCCCCAAGCTTAACAAAGACAACTTTTCTGCATGGCAAGAGTTGATGAGGCTACATCTATCTACTATTGGAGATACTAATTTTCATTTCTTGGACCATAAGTATGTGGAACCACCTAGACCAATGTCTATGGATCAGATGGTGGACATGAAGAATCATAACATAATGATGATTGGCATAGCTTCTTCACTCAGCTATTCTAAATTTGATGAAGTCAAGGACTCTCCTACTGTCTATGATATGTGAAAGAAACTGCATGATATCCATGGAGGAGATGACAATGTTAAGAGAGCCAAAGCAAAGAGTCTCATAGGTTAGTTTGATCAGATGAAAATGAAAGAAGGAGAAGACATTACAAAATATAGTAACAGGATCAAGAAAAGTGCCAGTGCCATTAGAGTTGCTAGTGGAATGATTGAAGACAAAATAATGGTTAGTAAGATATTGATAACTTTGCTTCCTATCTATGCAATTAGAGTTTCATCTATTCAAGAGATGAGGTGCAGTAATGATATAACTCTAGATGCATTGGTTGGAAGGCTGACAACTTTTGAGTTGGACAATTTTGACAATTATTCTCCTAATCTTAGCAATTTTGAGTTTGCATTCAAAGCCAAATTAAGTCTTGGTAAGATGGATAGAAACTCAAGAGGAAAATAGATTGACAGTGATGGTGATGATGAATATGATGATGAAGATCTAGAAATCATTGAAGCACTACTTGCAAAGAGAGCTGCCAAAGGAAAAGGAAAGTACAAAGGAAGAATACCATTGATTTTCTTTTCATGTGATGAGGTTGGTCACATTGCTACTAAGTGTCCAAACAAAGAAGACAAAGATGAGAAAAAGTTCAAAAAGGACAAAGGTAAGAAATCTTGTTATATTGCAAAAGATTCTAATAGTGATGAAGATGAAGATGAAATGGTTTACATTGCTATTAAGGTTGAGTCAGATAATGAAGAAAATGAAAAGACTGCACTTTTCTCACATGTTAATGACACTTGGATAATTGATAGTGGTTGTTCTCACCACATGACATAAAACAAAATTTGAACATATTGAGCACTATGATGGTGGGAGTGTCAGATCTGGGAATAACAAACCCTGCTATGTGAAAGGTAAAGGTTTTATTTCTCTAACTGAAGGAATCTTGAATGTGATAATGCTTATTGGGTTCAAGGACTAAGGCATAATCTACTAAGTGTGGCACAACTGAATAACATTGGTTTCAAGGTAGAATTAATGAATGGTAAGGTCGAGCTCCTGGATGGTAAAGGAAACCTAGTTGTCCAACTGGAAAGCAAACAAAAGGTAATCTATTCTATCAAGCTCTTGGATGGTAAAGGAAACCTAGTTGGAACTAGCAAGTAAACAAAAGGTAATCTATTCTATCTTGATCTCAATGAAAATTCATACTTTATTGCACAAGTAAAAGAAAGTTGGTTATGACATAAAAGGTTGTGTCATGTGAATTTTGATAACCTAATCAACATAAGAAAGAAAAAAAGAGAGTAAGAGGTGTTCCTATTGAAGAAACCTAAATTGGCAATATGCAAACAATGTCAAATTGGGAAGATGGAAAAACTAGTTTCAAGAGAAAGAAATATTGAAGAAGTCTTGGAGTTGGTACATATTGATCTATGTGGACCAATTGGAACAACAAGTTAAACTGGAGAGGAGTATTTCATTCCATTTGTTGATGATCATTCCATAATGATGACTGTTATGTTTCTCAAAGAAAAATCAGAAGCTTTTCAGAAGTTCAAGTGGTACCTTGCCAAAGTTGAGAAGGAAATAGGAAAGAAACTAAAGTGCCTAAGATTTGATAGAGGAGGTGAATTCATTTCTGATGAGTTCAATGAATTTTGTAATGAAAGAGGAATCAAGAGACAAGTATCTTCCCCTAGTACACCACAACAAAATGGAATAGTAAAAAGAAGAAACAGATCTATTATAGATTGTGCAAGAACCTTGATGATTGAAAAGAATGTTGCAACCAAATACTAGAATGAAGCTATCAGAACTACAGTTCACACCTTGAACAGAGTTCAACTAAATAAATGTACTGATCATACACCCTTTGAATTATGGTATAGCTATAAACCCAATGTTCATTATTTCAATGTATTTGGAGTAAATGTTACATCTTGATGGAAGAAAGAAACTGAAAATTTGATGTAAAAGGTGATGAAGGTATATTCCTTGGCTACTCCTATAAAAGGAAAACATATAAATGTTTGAATCTCGCCACTCATAAATTTATAGAAAGTGTACATGTAAATATTGATGAGTTTGCATAGAGAAGTGAAGAAAAGAGTAGTAAAGAGCTTGAGGACTACACAAAGTTTGTGTATTATGAACCGGATACTATGCCTAAGACACAAGCAATAGTGATTGGACAGAAACCATGTCAACCACTGAATTCATCAACACAAACATTGTTACAACCTGTGCAACCCGAGCTGCTAACAGAGGTAACTGAGTCATAGACAGAGGATATCGAGTCTCAGACAAAAGAAACCAAGTCTCATGCAGAGGTAACTGAGTCTTAGACAGAGGAAACTGAGTCTCAGTCAGAAGAGAAGAACAAAATGTTTGAGCATGGTGAACCAAGTAATGCAAGTCCAGAATCAAAAAGGAAGGAACCTGTACTTTCCAAATATGTCAGAAAGCATCATGCACCCGAGAAAATAATTGGAGATCAAACAGAAGGTATAATGACAAGAAACAAAATTAAAGGTACATGTTTTCTTAGTAAAATTGAACCTAGATCCATTAAAGATGCTTTGAATGATTAAATTTGGATAGAATCCATGAATGAATAGATTGAGCAGATAGAAAAGAAAAAAACCTGGACTCTTGTGCCTGACCAAAAGACAAGAATGTGATTGGTACTAAGTGGGTTTTTTAGAAACGAGTTGAATGAAAAAGGTGATGTTTCTAGAAACAAGGCAAGATTAGTGTGTAAAGGATATGCTCAAGAAGAGGATGGAGAAACTTTTTCTCTTGTTGCAAGAATTGAAGGAGTCAGAACTCTTCTAGCATATCTAGCTAATAAAGGATTCAAGGTATACCAAATGGATGTAAAATCTACATTCTTGAATGAAATTCTGGAAGAGGAAGTCTGCTATATTGAGAAACCTAAAGGTTTTGTTGATCCTAAAAAAAGGAATATGGTTTGAAAATTGCACAAAGCTTTGTATGGACCGAAGCAAGCTCCTAGAGCTTGGTATGAAAGACTGCATGGATACCTGATAAGTATTGGATCTCAGAGAACTAATGCCAATAGTATCTTGTACATCAAAGAATGACCTTGGAGCAAGATACTATTAGCAGAGATATTTGTTGATGATATACTATACACTAGACATGATGATTTATGCAAATCATTCTCTAAAGCTATGAGTAAGGAATTTGAGATGTCTATGTTTGGAGAAATAAAATTCTTTGTTGGTTTACAAGTTCATCAGATGAAGGATGGTATCTATATTACTCAGTCTAAATACATCAAAGAGATACTAAAGAAATTTGGAATGGAAGATTCCAGACCAATTGGGACACCTATTTCTACTGGACATAAGTTGTCTAAAGATGATGACTCAAAAGAGGTAAATCAGACTACCTATAGATCCATGATTGGTAAACTTCAATATGTTGTTCACACTAGGCCTGATATTGCATTAGCATTTGGTATTGTTGCAAGGTTTTCAGCTAATCCTAGAGAGAATCATTTGATGGCTATCAAAAGGATTCTAAGATATCTTAAGGGCACTAAAGACTATGGATTATGGTATAAGAAAGGAGGAAAGTTTTATTTGAAGAATTTTACAGATGTCGATTGGGCAGGAAGTGTTGATGACAGAAAGGGCATCAGTGGTGGAGCGTTCTTTCTTGGAAAGAGGTTAGTCTCTTGGACTAGCAAGAAATAGAATTGCATCTCTCAGTCTACAACAAAGGCAGAGTATGTTGCTGCAGTAGTGAATTGTTCAAATATCATATGGTTCAAACAGTTGTTGTCAGGTCTGAAGGAGGAAATAAAAGAACCAGTTATCATCTATTGTGACAACACTAGTGCTATTAACATTTCAAACAACCCTATGATGCATACTAAGACCAAGTATATTACAATAAAGTATCATTTCTTGAGAGAATTGGTTCAGGACAAGGAAGTAAGGTTGGAATATGTGAAAACTAAAGAACAAATTGCAGACATATTCACAAAACCTTTACCTAAGGATGCATTCTTGTATCTTAGAGGAAAGCTAGGGGTGATTCCCCTAACTTAGGCTCACTAAAGCACAGTTTAGTGATGCATCAACCGAGCTACAGTGAAGATCTAACAAGTTGATGCAGATTGTCAGAGCTTATTGCATATGAATTAGTACAACAGGTACAGTACAACTTCATTAGATAGAGTCTTTGACATTGGTTGTCAAAGAGGGAGAGATTATTGTTTTCATGCCAAAGAAATTATTGAGGAAGAGATTATTGATGTCAGAGGGATAAATTTTATCAAAAATAATGATTGTGAAGACAAAGGGAGTTTTCTGGATGAGAATAAGAATGAAGCCAAGGACATTAATAATGAGAATCGGAATGAATCTAAGGACATTAATAATATTACTCTTGTTTCTGTTGCTCTAGAATTCTTTGTATAATGACACGTTGTGTTTCCATCAATGCCAAAGAGGGAGATTGTTGAAAACAATTATTCAATTGTATATTGTCATTGATGTTACACAAATGTTTACACAAATCTAATGATTTGTTGTATTAACTGAGCTCTTTCGGTTAATGAAGGAAGTTATGTACTAACCGAGTGCACTCAGGCAATACAATAAGTTTGGTTTCAGCAAAGTATTGGTCGGGCATCAAAGGATTACAGTGTCAACCGAGTTATACATTTAGTGTGAGCCGACTAACAA
Organism: Thuja plicata; assembly: GCA_018584345.1. Lineage (NCBI taxonomy): Eukaryota > Viridiplantae > Streptophyta > Pinopsida > Cupressales > Cupressaceae > Thuja > Thuja plicata. The sequence goes on along the minus strand of MU224538.1, from coordinate 442,149 downwards.
CAGTTTACACTTTATGTTTAATTGGTTAATTGCAGCTGATAGACTTAAGTTTTATTATTTAATTGGAAGGGTATTCAAGTGGAATTGACAAGGCCTACCATATATAGACAAGGTCAAGTTTGGATTGAATGGTGTGAAGTAGATTTCTTTGATATGAAGAATGAAGGTGAAGTACGAGGGAATTTTGATTAAGGACAAAATATCCAGACCTAGTTGCAAAAGAATATTTGATCAGTAAGGATCTAGTTAAAGCCAAAACAGAGATCTAAATCACAAAGCCAGTTTCTTCTTCAAATAGGTCAAACTCATTGTTACTCTCTAACAATTGTATCAGTGATCCAAATCTCTTGACAGAGTAGACTTAACAGTCTTTTCATAAATCCTCTCACAAGGTGGAATTTCTACATTGAAGTGTCTGAAGACCTCTAACAAGGCCACTCCTAACAGGGTGATTAAATCCTCTAACAGGGTCACACCTTACAGTGTGTTTTGTAACCTTTAACAGGGTTGGCTCCTAACAGGGTTCACTTAAGAAGAGTGAAAAACAATAACTAGTTGCACAATTGGTGGCTTTCCCAAATTGGGTTTCCACGATAAATATTGGTGTCATCTATGTACATGTTATTTTCTTTATGCTTTATGTTTTTGCACTTAATCACTAAAGGTTAATCACATTTAATATCTTAAGATTGCTTTGTTAACCGAGTAACAACAGAATATCTTTGTTAATTGAGTAACAATGATAAGTTTGATTAAGACATCTAAGGGACTTGGATTTGTTTTTGTAGTAAGTGATTCACCCCTCCCCTCTTATTTACTCAACTCATTTCCAACAGAAAAGTTGTACAAGACAAGCTTATATTAGAAGCAAAGCATGCACAAGTACTAGAGAAGGAAAAGGAGATCTTAATGCAAGTTGTACAAGACATTAACATTGATGAACAAGCCCCCATAAAGGAACAACTTGAGCTGCTCACAAAGGCCATTGATAATCCTGGTATAGATGTTGAGCAGAAACTAGAAGAAAGAGCAAAGAAGAAAATCCAATACAAGGTTACAAAGAAAATCAGCCAGGCAGTGGCAGTACATAAGGTAACTCTGTCAGAATTAGTAAATGGTATACAAACTATCATATCCCAAGCCATTACTATTCTACAACAGTTATGCACACTAGTCCATTTCACTATCGAGATTAGTGAAAAACTCAAGGAAATAGATCAAGATCTATAGGCTAGTGCATAGAGTCTATCAACCGAGCCAACTGCATTACAAATGCATTATAAGAAGATACTTCAGAACCAGCGGTTGAGACAAGACTTGAAGAAAGAAGAGGACGAAATCAGAGAGCAAGTAATCGAGCTCCAGGAGAAATTACTATAGCATTTAGCAATGATGTAGAAACATGTGACTCTGGCAAAGAATCTTATTGCCACCCCGGATTTATCAGTAACAGAGAGCATATATGATATGCATGCCCAGCTACAATTAGAGCTACTCACCCTTGAACACTCAAAGGACGAAAGGGGGAAATTATTGGAAACTCTCAAGAGTGCCCATCCCAATATTTTTGACAAACTGTAAGTTATGCACCTTTTGTCATTATTTCAAAAAAGGGGGAAATGTATGTATATATGTATAGTAAAGGCAAATACTACAATTAGATTATTTATATACATATACTGAGTATATACATAGGGAGAGCATGTACAAAGGGGAAGTCATCATGTATAGAATATTATGTACAGTACTAATTTTTTTATTCTAATACCAAAGGGGGAGAATGTTACTCCAATTGCACATTGAAGTTTTCATTAGTTATCAAGCAGACATAATAGACAGTCGGTGACAGAGTCAACACAAGATAGTCAGTTTATATCATCGAAGTGCAGAGTTAACCAAGAGCACTGATCATGTTCACAGTTAACCGAGTATAGTGATACCCAAGTAAATAGACTATACCGAGCACAGACAACACCAAGCTACACAAGCATAACCGAGCACCAGTATAACTGAGATACATAGTATACACCAAGCACCGAGGAACAAAATTAACCAAGTGGAACAGAGTCCACATAAAATTTTCTTATGGCACAATAATCTAAGTAACAACTTTTGAGCCGACCTAGATAACGGTTTACACAATCAAGGAGAACATTAATTAAGGATTTCCAGTATTTATTGTTTATGTCTCCTATGTTTATTTGATCAATGTAAATTTTGTAACTATTCATCTTAGTGTAAAGATGTAAATGTTGAACCCTAATTAGGTCATATTGTTTCGATAGGTAATTGTATAGATGTCAATTTTGATATGTATGTTGATCAAGAAATAATCAAGCAGACGCCATACTACAGACATTAGAGTATTTGGTTTACAGAACTAAGGCAAGGCTACTGAGAAGAACAAAGTAGAAGGTATTATCATTCACATTGAGGTGATATGTTTTTTATGAACTTAATGGATCTATATCAGCAATTTTGAGATTGTATATGTTTCAGATCAACTTTTTGTTACTCTCTAACAATTGTAATAGACACTTAAATCTCTTAACATAGTAGACTTAACAGTCTTATTGTAAATCTCTTAATCGAGTGGACACATAGGTTGTGTTGCTAAATCCTCACATGGGGTAGATCTATTCGATCTTTTTGTTACTCCTAACAGGGTAAGATCATCAGAAGTGATCATTTTGTAAAGCTTTAACATGCTACCTTTATTACTATAGTAGTGAAGTTTTGTGGGTCGCATCCCCACCACATTTTTTACCTTCTAACAGGGGTTTTCTATGATGTGCAAAATACTTGTCAAGATTAATTAATTGTTTGTATGTGTTATGTTTATTTTACATGCATTTACATTTAGTATTGATACTATATGTTTCGATCAAGCAATCTACTCAGTCGGTTAATACAGCACATCAAATGCAAAGATTTGTTTAAAAGTTTTTAAGGGCACTGATTCACCCCTCCCCTCTCATTACACATCCTTTCCATTATCTTAACATCGGGCCAACATTTTTTACAAACACTCAAGAAAAAAATATGATAAAACTACCAGAAATGAAGTTTTAACACTACAACCTTGCAAAACACACCTGAATGTGTGAGATTAAAGAATTATCAATCTACAAAAATGGATGTGTTAATTCAAAGGTGGAGATGTCAATTCATAGTAGAGATGTTGAAAATTGGAAATGCTTTTGTGTTCAACACATACACCATTCCACAACCTGGGCTTGCAAACTTGACAAAAACACTAAAAAAATATATTAAATTTTAGGAGATGTGGGTCCCACTGGGTGTGCCAAGATGTATATGGGCAAATTTTTATGTTAGTTTTTTATTAAGGTAAAAACAGGTTTTGAAGGGGCCCCGAAACCCTGTACATAGCAGGAACTTAAGATAGAGCAATAATAGTTCCCAAGACAAAACAAAATAGCCAAAGCGTAAGAGAAACACACTCATTGAAAACACAGAAAAGACACTCCCAACTCGCTACAAAAAATGAAACATTAGAGAGCAACAACGGGAAGATAGAGAGCTATCCTGTTGTCCCCTCCTTATGGGACCGAAGGGTCATGTCAAAAGAAGAAGAAGACCTCTTAAAGTTTTTTCCTTTAACAGTGACCTAACCATCTGCAACCCTTGTAGCTAGATCCTTCCAGTACAAATAATTCAAAAGTGAAGACCCAACAGTGGAATAGAATCATCCAGCGACACTCCTAGCATAGGGTCATCTTTCACCCCAACCAAATTTCTATTAGTCAAAGGATCTGCCTGACCAAAGATATCATGAGCCAATACTCCAGTAGAACCAGCCGAACTAGCTCCCCCATTCCCACCAGAAACATAAACCAACAGAGAAGGAGCAGGTTCAGCTCCAGCGGGCACAAAACCACCAACAGACCCACCAGCAACAACAACCAACAGAGAAAGAGAAGACCTAGTAGGGGCTACTGGAGGATGAACAAAATTGTCCTTCTCCCCAAGCTGAGAGTAGCTTTGAACATAACTGTGTAATGTTGTGTGGAAACACCCTTCCACCAAGAGGGATAAGATTTCTCTTTCTTGAAATCCAAACCACATTGGGCTGAAATGTGGCTTGTCTTAGAATATTTATGATATTTGAGGGGAATACCCTTGTAGTCAACCTATTGGATCCAAGATCCTAAGATTGATTCAATTTTGATTTCAACTGGGAGACCCTTTAAAGTGTCAAGTTCAACTAAAATTCAAGAAAAAGTGGAATGATATATGTTGTAGGAATCATGATCCAATAGAAAAATATCCCCCAAAACCTGACCCACTTCCTCAAGGATGGAATCTTTCCAGAGATGAAGAGGGAGTTTATGGATTCTAACCCATATAGGGATCTTACTGAAGACTTCATATGAAGGATTAAAACCTGGGTACCAGGGCTTTACCATAAGCATAAATTTATCATCCTCCCAGCAAAAAAAGTGATCACACAGGTTCTTAGTTCTATCCTCAGCAAAATAAAACTTTTCAATGAAAAACCATTTTGCCATAGGAAAGATGTGAACAATACCTGATAGCAATGGTTCCCATTTATGAGTGACCCGTTCATGCAATAGGGGAAGGCTAGGCCAGAATCCCCGAAAGCGGAAAATCAGACCATGAGATTTAAAAATCTTTGTGTTGTTCTCCAAATCCCCGTCAGCCTCAGATGAAAGCCTGACCGAAATAGAACCACACACAAGAACCAGAGTAGAAACCCTAGATCCTTTCTCAACCGTCGTTGGCTTGGACATAATCTTAGAAAAAGATTCCCCTGGACCCTTAGAGACCACAAGAATAGAAGCCTGGATAGAAGGAGAGCTCACTGCCAAAACCCTAGCCACCACCTCATCAAGCACAGTCATCCCCACATCCCCAGACGGGGCAGGGAGGACTGAAGGAATAGGCTGCACTTCAGCAGGATGAATCTGCACTGACGAGGATGAACGCATCAAAGAGGCTCCCGCAGCATAAGGATCAGGGAGGGTAGTGCTTGTAGAAATGGTTGCACGAGCAGGAAGGGTCACGCTTGTAGGGGAAGGAATCACTGCATCCTGCACGAGGGAGGGACCCGCTGACTGAATAGAGGAGGAGTCCACATTCAGCACATGGGAGGGAGATGTTGTTGATTGCGATGCTGTCAACCGAGTTGCAGTAGACCACATCATCACAACTATTATTCAAAATAACTATTTACGTTAGTTAATGCAAAACAAATCCAAATAAAACGCTAAAGTAACTAAATCTACTCCCTCTAATTGAGTGGAATGGAGGCACCCTACTCCATCAATTTTCTCATTTAATGCATAAATGTGGACAAATCTTTCCAAAACACAACAATATGATCCTCAAATAATTCCGAAACAGATGATGGATGGATAAATGAAACTAAGATGAAATCTATATGGAGATCTAAATGCAAACCTAATGGATTACTATACACAAAACTATACTAAGTATGCAACAAGATTATGCTATATCGTAATTATATGAAAACTATGATAGCAATATTGAAAGCAATGAGAAAAGAGTGGACACAAATTGGCATGATAACATTACTCAAAATGATCCATTCGATCTCTCAAGAGGTACAAGTGACGCACTAATACCAATTAAGCACTATTACCAATTTCTTCAAGTGAAAACTTCGGCCACTTTCCTTATAGTTAGTGTCCACTAATGATCTCAAGGAGCTCCAAGATGGTTAATCTTAGTAGCTAAATAATTCAACATGTGGTGATTCATTCTTCTAGTCCTCATCAACATTTAGGCTAGCAAAATTGGTCCAAAACCTTTGACCTAATAAAACATGGAAATAAGAGAGATGGTGGATCATCTTCAGTGAAAATTTGTCCCAGTTCAAAGCTAACAAAGATTCTTCATCCTAGAAGTTCAAACAAATAGATAAATGGTGGAAAAGAGTATACCACCCATTTATAGTGAATAATATTGAAGAAAACTAAGAAATAAAATAAAAACAGAAAAAAAAAAAAAAAACATTAAGAAGATCATTGATCAATTCAGACTTCCAAGGTAATAGAATAAATCTTGTGCAAATTTTCAATTTGCAATAGCTAGGTTTTGATTGTCAACTAATTCATTTTCCATTCAAGGCCAATTTTTATTTTACTACAAGGAGATTTTGATTGTTATTCCATTGGCTTTTTTTGTATTGTGCAAAGTTCATTATGTTGCTAGATTAAGCTTTTTTTAATTAGGTATCTTCATCCACTTCCCATCATATATATCGTAATGTGTATAAATGTATGAATAAAGATTAGAAATAACTCGAACTCAATACAAAAACATGTTACGTATTACTATGCAAATTTATTAGAATAATCTTTCAACGTAAATCTAAAATAATATTACAATCAATATAAATTAATTAATTTCACCATTACAATATCATATGTATGATCCATTTTTCCATTATATATCGGTCACATAACTTTTCTCTATTGAACCCTCTTCAAAAGTTGCACTAGATCAAATTATGAGTACGGATTTTTGTTTGTTTTGTATCAACATTTCATTTAATGTCATAGTCACTTGTACCTCTTAAGAGACTAGTAACATAAGTTTTCTTTAGTGAACTCTCTTCACAAATTACACTAGATCAAATTATGGGTACCTGCTTTTGTTCTATATCCATATTTCATTTTAATGGTCATAGTCACTTGTACCTCCTCTTAAGAGACTAGTAACATAAATTTTCTTCACTGAACTCTCTTCACATATTACACTAGATCAAATTATAGATACCCGTTTTTGTTCACATCCACATTTCATTTTATTCACAAGTTACACTTGATCAAATTATGGGTACCTGTTTTTTTACTATATCCACATTTCATTTTAATGGTCATAGTCACTTGTACCTCTTGACAGACTTGTATAACTCTGGGTGTACTCCAAACGTCGTCCTTCAAGTAAAATATATGGCCATGGCCAGTAATGTCAACACCCTTAGCTAAGGCATTACGTTTTTAACAATATAAATACTAATAAACTAATCTAATCCCATTTGAATACAAAGGGAATCAGTGATTTACATTGATTAAAGTATGTGGGTACACTGTACGTAGTGAAGGATGTTGTCATCCAGTTGACATAACCTTTTAACTGATCAATATATTCACAACTTCCTCACGAAGTGTTCTGTCCACTACCTAGCAAGTTCATATATCTTTCTGCAATTATTTTTCCAGACATATGCCTCCAAACGATACACTATTTCAAAAACGTCACATGGACCCTCTCTCTCAATCATCAAGTTTATTCCCTTTCCTGATCTATAAATACAATGGCTGTCACAGTCTTTTCCTGCCACAGATATCTGATCAACAGTTATTGGTGTTTTTTCTTTTTTCTTGAGGTGAAGTTTGCAGAGGGAAAGGCTGCTATCCAAAGGTAAAGAACTGAGATCATTGTGAGATTTTTATGCATGCATATCAACAGATAGATAGAATTTTTTATCTTTTTGGTTTTTTCTGTTAAAATGAGGATATGACATTTTAAATTTTAAGAACTGTTGGTATACTGTATATGTTGTTGAAGTATCAGATTACTTGTTTTTTTTTGGTTCCATTTTGGTAACAGGTGATATCCCTACCATGTGCTAAGCTGAGCAGTGATGAGATAAAAATTCCAATACTGAGCTCCATGTTATCACATTATATTGGTGACAATCTATTTCTAGTAAATTGTTATGAATTGTGGAATACAGCTTGTTTAGTTAATCTGTGGTTCTTGTGTATTAATAGCTTTTATATATATGTTTGTATATGAAATATTTTTAGCTTTTTGCTTCTTAAATAGCCTGTGAGATTTTTGAGATTAATGTTTTTTGAATGACATCATTCTTTCATGCTTCCTCCCATTACCATTCTGTCCAAAAAAAAGTGGGGATCTTGAAGACCCTAGCCACAAGGGCATTTTATTTCTGTAATGAAGAACACTTTATCTCGAACTTGCTCACCCTTAATAACAATTGCATTTTATTCCTGTAATGAAGAACACTTGATCTCAATCTTTCTAGCTCCTAATAGTTTTTTAAGTGAATAGATATTACTTCCTTCCATCACAATCTTGTCCAAAAAGTTGGGGTTTTGAAGATCCTAGCCACAAGGGCATTTCATCTCTATAATAAAGAACACTTGACCCCAAACTTTCTTGCCTTCCAATAGTTTTTAAATTGAATGGATATTAGTTCCTTCCATTATCATCTTGTCCAAAAAGTGGTAGTTTTGAAGACCCTAGCCACAAGGGCATTTCATCTCTATAATGAACAACACTTAACCTTAAAATTTCTCGCCTTTCAGTAGTCTTTTTAAATTGAATGGATATTACTTCCTTCCATCACCATCTTTTCCAAAAAGTGAGGGTTTTGAAGACCCTAGTCATGAGGGCCTTTCATCCCTGTAATGAAGATCAATTGACCTTGAGTTTTCTCGCCTTCCCAAAGTTTTTAAATTGAATGGATATTACTTCCTCCTATGACCATCTTGTGCAAAAAGTGGGAGTCTTGAAGACCATAGCCATGAGGGCATTTCATCTTTGTAATGAAGATCAGTTGATGTCAAGCTTTCTCACCTTTCTAGAGTATTTTAATTGAATGGACATTATAACTAGCACATCAATAGTGTATTTAAGCAAGCCAAAGCTCCTAAGAGCTCTAAACCTAAAGTTGGTGTCTCTTGCAAAGATCTTATTGCCACAGGTCTTATATTAAGGGTGTTTCAATTAAATCTCTAAAATCTTGTGTAATAAATGCCTTTGGTGTGCCTTCAATTTCTTTTTAATTATCAAAAACTTCATCCTTCCTACCAAAGATCTTAGAGACTTTTGCCTCAATTCAAGATTCTATAAGATCAATTTGACCTTGTAGTACACTATACATTGGACATAAGAACCAATGAGCATGGTGCAAGCATTAGGTATGATTATATCGATAGATCTACCCTACAAAACACTCATCCGCCACTAAAAACAGCATTTGCCTTGAAAATGTACAAATCATTTCAAATGAAGATATGTTTCTTGAAGAGAAAAATCAAGAAAGCTATTTTCATTAGAAATCACACTTTCAACCTTTGTTTTTTATGGAGAGTTTTATATCAAACCCAAATTTTTTTGGCTACCTAATACAGGAGCACGAGCCATAAGTTGAACCTCTTTGGCTATGAGCCAACGACTGAGGAGAATTCATTCTTCCAAATTTTTTCTCAGAACCACATTAGCCTTGAAAATGCACAAATCCTTTCAAAGAAAGATATGTTTATTCAAGAGAAAACTCGAGAACTATTTTCATTAGAAACCACACTTTCAACATTTTTTGTTATGGAAGGTTTTCTATTAAACCTAAATTTGTTTAGGTACATGATATTGATGTACAAGTCATAAGTTGAACCTCTTCGGTTAAGAGCTAGGGAGTGAGAGGTATCCGTTTTGCCATTTTTTCTCGGAACCACGTTTGCCTTGAAAATGCACATCTCTTCAAATGAAGATGGGTTTTCTTCAAGAGAATATTCAAGAAAACTATTTTACTATGTTACATGGATACTCGTGCCTATACCCCTAGTATGCGTATCAGGTACGGGTACACGTACCCAAGTACCGGGTACTCAGTTGGTACTCGATGGAGAGCATCATAGCTAAGGACCTTGATTAAGATTTCTGATTTTTGTTTCAGTTTTTTGTTTGCGTATCAGCTTGTTGTTTACCAAGCTTAATTCATATGTAATCAGTTTGAAACTTTGATACAATACTGATTAGTTCAATAAACTTTATCATTGTTCAAGCTAGAAGTTTAACATTTGCAATATGTCATTGTTATATGGTTTATAATATTCTTGTTCATGTTTAAAGTTTGCCTCTTCTGTTATGCATCTAAACATTTAGCATATATTATTATTACAAACACATTGCAAATCTGAAACTGAAAATGTAATATATATATTAGATCAGCAAACTTTATCACTATTCTTGTTTTGAAAACTCATTGTCATGACTCATATTTTCAGATTTTCTATAAAATATTAAATTATATCAAGAAAAAAGTTTTGACATATCCAAGTACCCCGGTCCCCTATTTTAAAAAACAGTCGTACCCGTACCCAAAGTACCCAAGTACCCCCGTCCCAATGCAACCTTGCTATTTTCAATAGAAACCACAGTTTCAACCTTTTTTATGGAGGGTTTTATATCAAACGATTTGTGTAGCTACGCGATACAAGAGTACGAGCCATAGGTTGAACCTCTTTGGCTAAAAGCCAAGGACTGAGCAGTCTACATTTGTCAAGTTTGCACGGGCACAATCCAAGACTCATCCTCTATAATGTTGGAGACTTGCACTTAAACTTTATTTTCAGTAGACTCATTTAGAACTATTCAACTTTACCAATTAACTAAGAACCCACTGACACACCCAGCCTTAATTGAGATAAAGGGTGAAAATTGAGTTATGCTTGGTATTTGTTATTAGACTCCAGCTGATCCAACCCTCTTCATTTTGAGCTTCTTCCTCTTTCCCAATGTGATTTATTATCAGAATAAATAGTGAAATGTGTAAGCTCCTTGACTGTATGGGTTGGGATAAGGCAGGCCATGGGGTGCTTGATTGTCCCCTGTTGTTCAAAATATTTTTTATGCATGGATCTTAATGTAGCTTCTAGTCTTTACATCTAACTTCTATAGTTTTATCACCTATTGTTTTTTTTGTATTGCTCTGTTTTTCCTTTGCTTAAGACAGTGATTAAGACAATGATTGCCTCATTTGCTTATACATAGTAAAGCATTTTATGTTCATCAATCTTTTAAAACTGACAGGTGATTTTGGGGCTACCCTCAATTGACACTTTGTATCTTCTTGTTCAGAGAAACAACCAACAGGATCTATTCATATTATTTTGGATCGAGCTATTCTTATTAGAATACATTAAGAGATTCAAGATGTCTTCTACCATCTCGATAGTGCAGAACGATAGACCAAATCCTACTGCTTCCTACTCAGAAATATCTTCAGAGTTTCTAGTGGAACGCATAGTACAATTGTATGGACAAATTAGTGTGCTAGAAAGCCTGAAACCATGCAATATAGTGAACACCCTCTTAACTCAGCTTGTCCATGTCTGCACAATGCCCATCTACATAGACATCAATGAACTGAGCAAAGATGTAAAGAAAATCCGCTACAATCTCATACTTCTCTGTGCAGAAGCAGAATACTTGCTAGAAACCCATTTCTCAGTTCTAATTGGCAACCTCCCTCAGCCCTTATCAAATCTTCATCTCTTCCCATATTACTCAAACTACATAAACTTAGCCTCCATGGAGTTTAATGCTTTGTGTGAAAAAAACATCCCTTCTCCCATATCAAAACTTGCATTTGTGGGCTCAGGACCAATGCCCCTGTCATCCATTGTTTTAGCAAAACAGCACATGCCTTCCACATTATTTGAAAACTATGATATGGATCAGGAGGCAAATTCCATGGCAAGTAGACTTGTTATCAGTGATCCAGAGCTTTCGAAGAGAATGATCTTTCATACAAGTGATATAAATGATGTGGGTAAGGATAAGCTTGCAGAATATGATGTGGTTATTCTGGCTGCTCTTGTTGGATTGAAAAGGGAACAAAAAGTGGGGATAATTGGAGTTCTTGGAAGGAACATGAGAGCTGGTGCTGCATTGTTGCTGAGGAGTGCCAAAGGTGCAAGAAGCTTTCTGTATCCTGTTGTGGAAGAGGAAGATCTTGCAAATAATGGGTTTAAAATCCTCTCTGTTATCCATCCTAACAATGAAGTTATCAACTCAATCATCTTGGCCATTAAGCCCTAGGCCTCAACTTATTTTACAATATCATGATTGTATGAGTTATAGCTATAATTAAGACTCTGCTGATGTAATTTTATGTGGCAATTCGACCACACGGAGAGGTGATTCATTCATTCTGATCCTTAAATTGAAAAGGGTCAAGATTTTGCCATCACTTTCTTTGGTTGTAATCCATGAATTAACTAAATAAAATGAATGATTAGATATGTTCTCATTTTGTATCAATTGTGGAAATATGCGTCCCAATCAGAGGGGTAACTATATTGTGGTACTGAAGACCGAAAAAAATAAAATATGATTACTGTTTTCTTTCTCATTCAATCAGAAATGACAGCTGATATTTCAATTTGATAAATCTCAAAATCTTCTACATAAATTATATATATAATATAAATATGCTAGTTATACAAAGAAATGACAACTATTAGATTCAAAACTTTTATATCAACTCACACTTTGGTCTTGCATGATAATGTACTTTCTAACCATAAACTAGTTTACTTTGTATTGCATGAACTGAAGTTTACTGTAATTTTATTTTGTGATGAGAAGTATATTTTTTTTTTTGTTAAAATGTATAAATATATTAATTTAATTTTAATCTGATGTATTGTATTTATAGTATTTAGTATTATAAATATAAGTTGAATTGCTATACAAAAGATATTTTTGAAAAGTAGATTGAATTCAAAAAAACATTGTTTGAGAAGAAATATTTTTTAAATAATATGACAATATTAATAGTAATATAGAAATCTTAAATAGAGCTGTCATGGTTGAGATGTGGCTGTGTTAATCTTTTCATAAGATTCAAATAATATTGGCACACGTTAATGCTGAATATTTATATTGAGAATGAGATATCTTGTATGCATCTCATAAAGTGTTGAAATAAAACAGATATCTTAAATACATCTATCTAAAAAAAATGTTGATAGATAACAATCTTAAATTAAATTTTTTTAAAAGAGAGTATATATATATATATATATATATA
>MU224538.1:410026-429246 GCA_018584345.1 Thuja plicata | reverse complement strand
TATATATAGCCTTTCTTGTATTTGAAGATTTTATTTAGTTATTTAGAGTTATTTTATTTTATTTTAATTTTTATTTAGAAATTTATTGAGTCGTTATAGAATATTTTTAACTATGTAATTATTGTTATATTGGTATAAAAATAAATTAAGTGTATAAATAGGAAGGAAAAATCAATTGATCGTGTAGAATAATTACAGTGAATGCAAATAGTGTATTATAATAACATGAGTATGTTAACAAAAATTGTTAAACTCAAATTTGACACTTATTTACACACCAAATTACTAAAATTAAATAATAAATGTAATAAGTATCAATTACATATTTAAATAGATATTAAAATGTACTCGTGTAGAGATATAAAATACTTAGATTCATTTATTTTTTAAAACTTGAACATAATTTTTAAGATTTACTATTTTATTATCGACAAATAAAAAAATTATTTAGTAAAATATAAAGTAAATAATATTTACATACAATAGTTACCAAATAAAATTAAAATAAATGAAAGATATGTAGCTTTAGTTCACAAGCACTTGGGAAGAATATCTCATACAAAGCCCTTTACCATTGGTCTCAAAGTCACCACTACTTGTGTAAGCTAGGTCTGCACAGAATGCGTCTTACATGTGACCATGTGACCACCTCTAGTAAAAGGTCACTCAAATACATTATTTTTCCAAGTTCATGCCCCCTATGCACTTGAGTGACACACTTGCATAGACAAAGCCAATCTCAACCCCCAAAAATAATTTCCTTTGACAAATTATGTTGTTAAGTGCCAATGGAGAATATCTAGGAAGAAAAGAATCATGTAAGCCAAAACATGGTGGCAAGGAGCTTTGGTTGACAAGCTCTTGAGAAGAATATCTTGTATGAAGCCCTTTACTTGAAAATCTTAAAGCCAACCCTACTCACAATGTGGCTTCTTGAATAGGGGACACCATATGCACAACCACCTCTATTGAAAGGCTACTCAAGGCGATCCATCTCCCACACATATACCCTCTAAACCAATGTATGAATAATTTCCATTTGAATGTGACTTCGATAACCATCCTTTTGTGTCCAATGCAACATTCCCAAGGGGAGAACATGACCCTAAGTGGACTAAAGCATGACAACAAGGAATTCTAGTTCATAGGAGCCTAAGAAGAATATCCTATTGGTAACCCTTCACTTAAAAACCACTAAATTCCACGTGCTCAGACAATCATGTCATGAGAGGATGTGTCATGCACACAATCAAGTAAGGCCACTCAAAGAGATCCATTTCCCACCTATATATGCCCCCTACACACTTTGAATGATGCACCTTCCACTAATAATCCCACCTCAACTAGCATAAACAATTTCCCTATCAAAGCAAGGCCTGGACCATAGTCATCTATGAAAAACATAGCTCGATAGACATGAAATGTCTATACAAGTAGAAGCTTGACAATATAGAGCCTCAATTCACATGAGCTTGGGAAGACACAATTATATACAATCAAAATTAGTTTACTCTAGTCTATTAATCAAACTCAACTCATTAATATATTTATTTTTAGACTTTCTTTAAGTATACACTATAAATATTTGTAAGAGGTGTTTATTTTCTATATAGAAAAAATAACTAAATTTATATGTGTGTGCGCGGGTGTGTGCATGTGCATGCGTGTGTATGTGTTTGATAATACAAAAAATTGCACTTGTTGGTCCACAAAACTTTTTTAAAAAATGTTATTTATTAAATAGGACAATGAAAATAATAACAAATGATATGAAAATAAGTTTGCACTACTAACTATTATAGTCAAGATGAGAAAAGTTAAATGACAATATAGCTTACATCACACTAATATTCCTACTCTCAACCATTATTAAAAAATATAAAGAAATTTATTTTGATATTTTAAAATAAATTTGAAAAGACATATATTAATTTATTTATCAAACTATTTAAATTTCATGTAAAAAATTATTCCAACCAAAGGACAAAAAAGAGGATTCCAACCAATAGCAAAATCCTTCTTAAAGATGTTAATCCATAATACTAGGCTAGAATTTAATGTAGAAAAAAAAATTTAACGTCAACGTTCAAACTCTGCAATCTATCATCAGAATCGTACAGATCTATAAAAATAAAATGATAGATATTTACCCAAAATATTGATACTAAACAAATCTCACACAAAAACAAAATGATAGATATTTACCCAAAATATTGATACTAAACAAATCTCACACAAAAACAAAATCAGAAACTACTTATGAACAAAATTATTTTTAAAAATTCCATACCCACCACACATGAACAAAAAAAACTAATAGCTGTCGAACTCCAATTCCGAACTCCAATTCCAATCGATTGCATACTCAAATTTGAGTCCGCCGCCCAAAAGAGAATTTTTCCACAATTTCGTGACAGATCCTTTTTATAAACACGTGGAAGAAGCAGAGCTCTCTCTGCGCCTTAACCATGGATGACAACCACTTTCCCAACGTCAAACAGGTTTATGGCTCTGTCGCCAAAAATTACGCCAAGTTCAGACCCCGCTATCCTTCCCACCTTTTCTCCTTCCTTACTTCCCTCACTCCCCACCACGATCTTGTCTGGGATGTGGGCACTGGCAACGGCCAAGCCGCCATTGAGGTAAGGAACCTGTTACTCATTTCTTTATCACAAATCTTATCTTTATTGGATAAACATTTCCTGTGTTAATGGATAAGCAGTTATCAAAGTACTATTCGAGAGTGGTGGCCACAGACACGAGTGAGGCCCAGATTCAACACGCGGAGCGCCGCCCCAACATAACATACGCCGTCAATGACCGACCAACAACTGCAATCCATTATCCCCGATTAGTCTGTGGACATCGTGACCGTTGCTACGGCGATCCACTGGTTCGATTTGGATGAGTTTTATCCGCAGGTGAAGCGCGTGTTGAAGAAGCCCGGCGGCGTGATTGCCGTGTGGACGTACTTGAAGCCGATCGTCGATCCAGCAGTGGACGCCGTTTCTGATCGATTTTTTGGCAGAGCTTCACCGTTTTCTCATCCGGGTGTGAAATGGGTGGAGGAGAAGTATAAGACTGCCGTTTCCTTTCACAGCAGTGGAAGGAATAAAGGTGGAGATTGAAGAGCAGAGGACGTTTGAAGAGTATTTGGGACTTTTCAGAACCTCCTCTGCTTTGGTGGGCAGGGAAGAGATCTTGGACGAGTTTATACCAGAATTTGAGGCCGCGTGGGGAGCTCCGCTCCATGTGACCAGGGCTGTAAAGTTTCCGCTCTGCTTAAAGATTGGAAAGGTTTGAAACAGAGCCTAGATTCCGTTAGTGTACGGCGGATGATTCCCAGGTGTCCTATGAACTCTATGAACTTACTGGTGCGTTCATTTTAATTTTAATTTTTTTTCTTTATGTTCTCTTGCATTCTTAATGTGGTTTCTTGATGTTAAAAAAATTTACACAATTGAACTTCAGAAAATTACATAGCTTTGTTATGGATTGTGGAAATCTAACAGCTTTGATAGTACTAATACTAGTGATATTAAAGTTTTAGTAACCAGCAGATCATGTGATGTCATATCAACACATCAGTAGAACATGACTTAGTATACAATTCCAAGTCTAATTTTTTAAGGATCACAATGCGCCTCTTCATTTTTTTATGTCTATTAATTAAATTAAAAAATTCAAAATTTAGTGGTTTTCTGGATATATATATATATATATATATATATATATATATATATATATATATATATGTGNTTTTCTGTATATATATATATATATATATATATATATATATATATATATATATATATATGTGCATTGTTGTTCTCCATAAATTGATAATAGTTTTTTGGACACCCAACAAAATGTATGGTGATGTGGCAAGGGATTAGCCAAGTTAGTTGTAATAAAAAAAATTGGGAATGATTAGAAATTGACACATAAAGTATTGAGAAGTATGGAATTACGGTGTGTGCTCAACTATAAGTTCAAATTTATTTTTAAGTTAGTTTGTCAAATATTTTGTCACTAACATTTACGTTCAAAATCTACACAATTTTAGATGAATGATAAACAACATCTACTTATTTTTGTAATATTATAAATAAATAAATGTATTAATTTGTAAAAAAATATGGTAGTAGGTGGATACTTCACATTTTATTGATGTATTAAGATTCATATAGATATCTTTTTTTTTTTTTTAAATGATATTGAGATTGTTTTATCAGTAGATATTATATTAACGATAAAATTCTTTATAAATTTCTTATAATGCAAAATAATGTGGGCAGAGAAAATAACACCCTAAAGTTTAAGCGAGATAGAGCCTTAAACATTAAATCCAAAAGAGAAAAATAAAATTGGTATGTACCTAGACAGTGACTAAAAGGACCTAGAAAGTGACAAAAGATAATAGAAAGACCTAAAATGACTAAAAAGAGACAAAAATAATAATAAAAAGACCTAAAAGGAGAGAGAGAGAGAGAGAGAGAGAGAGAGAGAGAGAGAGAGAGAGAGAGAGAGAGAGAGTTAATATCTTTAGTTTTAAAAAGAAAGTTATGGAAAGTGCTTACTACTCAATGAGAGTTAATATTCCTAAAATAAAAGGTAAAAGATTATACAAATGAAAGAGGGGTCATTCTAGTAACCTCCACTGGGGCTATGGATGCCTAACTAATAGTGGAGCAAGGCTAAGAAAAAATCAGAGGTAACTCTTTCGGGACTATGGGCGCTTAATTGGAAGAAAAGCTATGACCAAAAGACCTTCAAGGACTCATGCTGAAATGGATCATTATCACCCAAGTCCTCTCACGAGGTTGTCAATCTCATGCTCAAGAGAATATGTCCACATTGCACACACATTAGGAGATCATGAATAGAAAGAGTCTCACGAATCTTATGGATGGAGTTAATAAACCCATATGTCAATGACTTCTCGTCCAATATTGAGGGTAGTCTTGACGATGTTTCTTGATGAAGAAATGCTTTGGTCATTTCTCCTTTTGTCGAGGCTATTTTTTGTGCCTGACAACCCACGCCCCATATGCCGATTTGGACAAGTTGCAACCCCCCTTCTTTGTTTTCCTCCTTGTGTTTCCTCATGTGGTATGGTTGTAGAAATTTTCATTATTCAAAGCATTGGGGAAGTCATATTGTGAATAAACATCGATACTTCGATGCTAATATGACGAAGTCCCCTTAGCCTTTGCTTTTTCTTTTGCATTTTGTTTTTCTTCCCCCTTTTTTAATTTTTGATTCCTTTTGTCTCTTTGAGATTTCATAGTTTGAGGGCTCGGGAATGGTTGTGGTCCTTAAGATACCCAACCCCCAAACCCCATTTCTTCTCTTTAGGACCTCAAAAATCTAATTTTGATCTTTTGAGGTTCTTGAGACCCGAAATGGGTCATAAATCTCAAAACTATCCAACCCCCGATCACCAAAAATGATGTTGGCATCATCCACTCAGTCTATAAAAGGTTGCCCCACCAATCATTCCGGCTTATTTTTCTTGCGGCCTAGTGATTTTTCAATGTGATCACTGACAATTTAGACAACCCAATTGCATCCTTTTGTCCACTTTCTTGAGTGCCTCTCATGCATTCGACTTCCAAGATTCTTCTTCATATCACCTTCAAGGTAGGGGTTTCTTTTTTTTTATTTTTTTTTATTTTCCCTAGTAGCTGATCATTTTTTTTGTTTTCTTTTATCCCTAGTTTTGTTTTGTGTGTGTTGAAAGGTTTGAATTCCTGGCTTTTAGGCATGTTTGTTTTTTTGAATAAAATTTCAGTGCTCAACAATAAAACCCCCCAAGATTGTAGATCTCAGAATGATCGGATTACTAAAACCCTAACATATTGAATTTTGAGGATCAACATCCCAGAAACCCCTTTAAAAATTTTGTCAAAATTTTGAACATTTGATACCATGTCGGGTGTCAGGGATATGATGGTTTCTGACCCCCAAAAGGGGATCGGGGATCACCATACCCCATCCAAAATTTTGAGATAAATGAAAAATGATGTTGGGGAATCACACCCAATCCCTGAAAGAATCAGGATCACCATACCCCTCATTCCTACATACTCTCATATCTGCATTCAAATAAATTTTCTAGGTGTCAAGAGTGTGAACACCCCGTACACTCGAAAGGATTCAGGGGTCTTCATACCCCTGATCCCCTATATGAAATGCATTGTGTGTTTTTCAACCCCCGACCCCTGTAAGTGTTTCTACTATGTTGATAGTGTGAAGAATCCATCTTATGGGCTTTAGGGATCATGATCCCCAATACTCCAAAGGGTTTTCAAGATCCATGACCCATGAAACTCTGTGTCTTATAGTGTTTTCTTCGAAGAAGGTTTTTTACAACATCATAATGGTTATTTTCCCTAAAGGATTAAATAATTGACATGATCATTTAATTAGACATGTGGTCAAGGGAAAATCAATAGTCCATATGATGCAATTAGAGGACGGACATTAGTGATTAATTAAATAGTTTTTATTATTTAATTAATGATAGAATGACATGATGTTGACGAATAGTAAAAATCAAATGTCTGACACAAATAAATAATCTAAATGTGGTGTAAAGGTGTTCGAAGATTATAGAAACCCATAAAAGAGTGGCACAAGCATGTTAGAAGGTGGTGTCAAGACGTTAAAAAGGTAAAACTGCAAGCATTGGCCATTTTTTACTATCTACACTTAGAATTTGAATATGCAATGCAAAAAAAGTCGTAGATCTTTGAATCTACTTTTGAACTAGCATTTTTTTAATTGTGGTGATTAAGGGGCTCTAGTATGGGATTTACATAAAGCTAATTTTTTTATAAAGAAAACACAGTATAAGATCTAGAATTTATACAAGGCTAAGGTCTAGGAAATGAAACTGCAACTATTTCTAAGTGTTCTTCATGGTAGTGAACAAAAGACTCCAGTACCTAAGAAAAAAGATCCTTTATTACAATGTGCCTGTGGACTTTTATATAAGATTACCCTCTAACTAGAAAAGGTTGTTGTTCCACATTTTAGTTTTGGGTGGGAGGGTAAGCATGTTGATAGGAGGTAAAATAAGCCTCCTATGGTTGATAAGCATAAGCAGGTTACCAAGAAGGCTGCATAAGGGTGGGTGGGAGATAAGCACTCAAAAACTACTCATGATTTTATGTAGCGGGGGAATATGGAGCAAAATTGGAAGCATTTATGGCTTGATATTGTTGATAGTGAGGCAAAATGCTTGTATTTTCATGAAAAGGAGCAGGGAAGTTTTTTTTTCATTAATATCCCTCCATACTAAAGTATCAGGAAAGCAAAAGATCTGCAGATACTTTTTCAAATAAGATGAAAGGGCATGTGAAGGATCAAAGTGTACCAAACTAGGCCCATAAGTAGCAATGGAATTTCAGAAAATCAAGGTTAGGCAAGTTGACGTGAAAATTTGAACAAGTTATCAATCTCATATAAAAAAAATGTAACACGAGAATCTGTAGAGAATTGAATGTAGTTTCTAAGCTAATAGCCCTTTTTGAAAAAAAAAATTGATATGGTGAAAATTTCAAATTGCAATGCAACACTACGAAAATTTCAGGAAAAGATAAGAAGTAGGTGTATGTCTGACCACGTTTAACACAATCAAATAATGATATTTTTTTATAAGATTCTAGATATAAGTAGTAGACTCATGTCCAGATGTGACACATATTTTTTTGTAATTTTCTTCCAAAGAAATAATTAATTATGATTTTTTTGATACAACTTTTCCAGAATAAAAAGAACTCACGTGTTTGACAACCTTAACTTAGTCTAAAATTCATAAAATTGATTTTTTTTCTTGTACTAAGCGAATCATAGAATGCGACGCATATTTCAGATTTCAAAAATGTTATACCATTTGAAAGCTATAGTTGTTTTTCAATAAGTCTATCAATCAAAACTTCAAAGTTAACTCAATTAGAAAATAAATAATAATTACAAACATAACTCAAAATTTAACAACAATTATATTGATGGAAAGCTGAGAATCTTCTTAAAAAAACCTTTTCGTTTCATAAAATTTGGGTGAAAAAAAGTCGTCAGCTACATGGTCGAAGTTTCGAGATCAGAGGAACCAGGGAAAACAAGTTTTATGGGTTGACAATGTAGGTTTGGCATCGCAAAGAAAATCCCAAAGTAAATGTTGATTGTGTCAGAGGTAATGTGTATCAGATAGCCATCATAGCTATCTGATACTCAATACCTATCCCATACCCAACATCTATCGGATACATGATACCTAGAATAAGCATAAATAATAAATTTTTATATTACACTATATATATAATATGTGTTATTATATATAAAATATAGTGTTATAGTATATAATATAATGTTATAATATATTATAATATGATACTATATATATAATATATGTTATTATATATAATATTATGTTATGTTATATGATATATTATATATTATATATTGTTAGTAATAACTGAGAGGGGGTTGAATTAGTGGCCTAAAAAATATTCCAATAATCAACCCAAAAACTTAGGACCACAATATTAAGCCTCTACTTATCTTCACTCCTATAAGATGAATGCCTCCAAATAATTTTATCAAATTACTACTGCCCGAAATGCTTTGTAATACCTTCTATTTTATGTTTACCGAATAACAGTCTGTTAATTTACTGAAAGACGGTAAATTATCTAGAGTATACTGATCAATCCATTTAAGTTATGTGTAATGAAAAACACTAAAGTAATGAATCATAAACACATTGACACGTGAATTTTTAACGTGGAAACCCTGTTAAGGGATAAACCACTTGGGACTGGTAACCCAAAATTTTCACTCTTCTGAAGTGAGCTCGGTGAAGAGCCAACCCTGTTAAAGGTTACAAACACACTATTAGGTGTGACCTTGTTAGAGGATTTAAAAGTTTAATCTGTCACTTGATATCGAGCATCTTTATGCTACCTTCCTTGATCAAAACTCACTTGGCATGTCAATAGGTATCTGGCATCTCATGATATCTTCATGAACAAACTTTTTGATACTCCTTGGGATGTATCTCAATATAGAAAGGATATTTAAATCCTGCTCGGTTAAGAGAATTTATGAATCAATGGTTAAACTGAAAACGTATGATCTGTTCACATATACAACTTATACTTGCAGATTTTTAGATCTATTGTAATCTCATAAAACTATTCTTATCAATATTTCTTAGTTTATACCTTTGCTCCACTTTGATTCTGCTCGGTGATGCTGTGCTCTGTTGCTCGGTGTCCACATAAAACTTTAGCTCTTTCCTCAGCTTGATTGATCAGGACTGTATGAAGTTGCTCTTCATCAGTTTCTCTTCAGCATCCTCTTTTCATTCATTTACCCACCACACCAATTCGTAATGAATTGAGCTGTCTCTTTATAGACATGATATCATCATTGTTAGGTTCTTGATTTTCTTGATCTTGGCGTGATCCATAATTCTCGCCAATTAGATTTAAATGAAAAATCATGTTTTATCTCGTTGAGATCTTCTTAACAACTGGACAAAATAGCTTTAAATCCATTACTTATCTCTGGCTTTATCTTGTTGATGAAAACAAAGATAACTACCAGTTAAGTCTATATTTAGCTCTGCCAGCTAGATATTTTGTCATTTCTGAACTCAAGTTAATTTCAATTTTTAACTCTTTGATAGCTTCGGTCAACACTCCAGTTCTCCTCGAGGTTCTCCATCAGTTTACACTATGTTTTTGGCCGTCGGTTATGCTTGTGATTCTACTCGTCGGTGTTCTTGCTCGGGCATCACTATGACTTGACTTTCGGTGATCTTTGTCCATCAGTGTTTGAATTCATATTGTGAATGCTTGTCTTCTATGCATTACTGAAAGCATAATATTTTTCTCTTTGATTCTCTGAAGTCTTTGACACTTTGATTATAACCGATTAGATTATATCAAGTTGACATCAATGACAATACAATCCATTAACTGATTTAATGTCTTGCATTATCCTTCTACATTTTGGTGATCAACTTAACATCTTCAAACATTCAATCAGTTGCATGTCATCAATCTCTCCCTTTGGCATTGATGGAAACATACTACATTATCATACTATACTATCACTAATACAATATGAAATATATAGTTTAATCAAGCTTTCCTAATGTAACTATTACAAATGTTTGGCTCTCGGTAAGCTCAAAAATAGCTTAGATTTGTTTCATGCAAAAGGTTGTCTTCAAACTTCAATCCCTTCAATGGATAGATGTATCATCTAATATCTCTGTTCTGATATGTGCTCTTCCTTGACTGTTCCTCTTCTTGATAATCTCTTTTTCCTTTGATAGCAATCTTTCTCTTTGTCTAAATTCTCTCCCTTTGTCACTTCTCTCCCTTAGATGGATATTTCATATGTAATCAATTTCTCTCCCTTAGAATATTGATTAACTCTTCCTTCTGGTTCTCAGGAACTTTTACCTTCATGGATAATGATATAACCTCTTCTTTTTATCATATCTCTCTTTTATGACAATGGACTAATCTCTCCCTTTGTATGATAATGAGATCATCTCTCCCTTTGACAACAATGCCAAACAAAAATACTTCTCCTTGTTTTTATCATCTATATCATGTTCCATCCTTTTGCATAATATATTCCTTGAATTTACCTATCGATCAGCAATACAATGTTCTTATTTTTAGTGCAGATATGTACCTTGCTATGTACAAATATATCTGTTGATGTCCATCTTAGTGTTTGTATCAACATGACTAATTATCATATTTGGTATAGGCTGATGCAACCTCCTTGTCAGATTACTGGCCGATAAACAAGGGTTGGACCCCTAGTCTCTATCTCAGGTACTCAAATGTATCCTTCGGTAATGGCTTGGTGAATATATCAACTAATTATTCCTTTGATTGAACATATTCTAGTGTCACTTCCTTTTCTTGTAGATGTTCTCTTAGATAGTGATACTTGATAGCAATATGCTTAGTCTTAGCATGCATGACTGGATTCTTAGAAATGTTAATTGCACTAGTATTATCACAATAGATAATTACTACTTCAATGATCTTCATATTCATACCTTCCAGCAATTATTTAATCCATGCAATATTGGAGCAATTTGCAGCAGCAACCACATAATCTGCTTCTGCAGTTGACTGAGAGATGCATCCTTGCTTCTTGCTGATCCACGTGACAAGTTTTTCACCCATGAAGAATGTTCCCCCAGTTGTGCTCTTTCGATCATTAATGTTTCCAGCCCAATCAACATCTGTATAGACTTGTATCTCAAATTTTCCTTCTCTTTTTAACCATAGGCCATAGTCCTCGGTGTTCTTCAGATATCTCAGAATTCTCTTGATAGCAATCATATGTGATTAGCAAAGAATCTTACAACTATTCCAACTTCATGTGCTATATCTGGTCTCGTGTGAACAACATACATCAGTTTGCCAATCATTATCTATATAAGGTCTAATTTACCTCATTGGATTTGTCTTCTTTTGTCAACTTACATCCTGTAGCCATAGGTGTTCCAACTGGTTTGGAATCTTCCATCTTGAATATCTTTAGCACTTCCTTGATGTATTTCTAGACTGAGTGATGTATATGCCTGCATCTTGTTGAAGAATCTGTAGACCAAGAAAAAATTTGATCTCTCCAAACATAGACATTTCAAATTCCTTTCTCATTCCATTAGCAAAGGATTTGCATAACAATTCATTTCCCCCAAAAATGATATCATCAACAAAAATTTCAGCAATCAGAATATTACCATCGGTATCTTCTTTTAAGTACAGATTTCTATTTTCACTTGTTCTAACAAATTTTATGCTAATGAGATATGAGTGAAGTCTTTCATACTAGGCTCTTGGTGCTTGTTTCAATCCATACAAGGCTTTGTGTAGTCTACATACCATGTTTCTCTTGTCTGGATCGACAAACCCTTTTGGTTGTTCAATGTATACCTCTTCTTTCAATATTCCATTTAGGAATGCAAATTTGACATGCATTTGGTATACCTTGAATTTTTTTAATGCAGCATAAGAAAGTAAGATTCTAACTCCTTCCAGTCTAGCAACGGGTGCAAAGGTTTCTCTATAAGCAATACCTTCTTCTTGTGCATATCCCTTGCATACTAATCTTGCTTTGTTTCTAGTGACTTCTCCATTCTCATTCAGCTTGTTTCTGAATATCCATTTGGTACCAATGACATTCTTGTCATATGGTCTCGGTACTAGTGTCCATGTATTATTCTTCTCAATCTGTTCTATTTCTTCATTCATAGCACTGACCCATTCTTGATTCTCAAGTGCATTATTAATAGATTTAGGCTCAAAATCACAAAGTAAACATCTGGTGTTAAGTGACTTACTTCTTGTTCTTGTTCTAGCCTTTTTGTCTCCTATGATTTGGTTCTATGGATGATGTCTTCTGACATACATGGAAAGTTTCAGTTTAGCTCTATGTTCATCATTCTAATCATCTTCTTCACCTTCATTCTCATCTCCAGTGTTGGGAACATCATATTGAGGATTATCTTGATTGTCAGTAATTGTAGCCTGATGCTTGGGTGCAATGTTCTGATGCTTGGGAGCGACACACTGTTGCTCAGGTAGAGTGTAAGGTTCTGTATAAACAAACTTGTAGTAGTTCTCTGGTTCCTTCTTGCTTTCCTTATCATTCTTTTCTGCAAATTCATCTATTTTCACATTTGCACTTTCAATGATTTTTCTAGATGACTTGTTAAGACATTTATAAGCCTTGCATTTGGTTGAATACCCTAGGAAGATACCTTCTTCACTTTTGGAGTCAAGATTTCCATTTCTATCATCCTTCAATATATAACATTGACTACCAAAGATTCTGAAGTAACTTATATTGGGTGTATAACCATACCAAAACTCAAAGGGTGTCTTCTTTGTGTCATTCAATTGTACTCTATTTAATGTGTAGACAGGAGTACTAACAACTTCCCTCCAGAAATTTTGAGTGATGCTTTTCTCAATCATCAATGTTATTACACAGTCAACAATTGATTTGTTTCTCCTTTCAGCAATTTGATTTTGTTGTGGTGTTCTCGGTGCAAAAACATGTCTTTTAATTCCATGCTCATTACAATAGTCAGTGAATTCTTCTGAAGTAAATTCCCCTCCTCTATCTGACCTTAAGCATTTCAATTTCTTTTCACTTTGTTTTTTCTACCATTTAAACATCTTAAATGCTTCTGATTTATCTTTCAAAAACATGACTGTCATTATTCTAGAAAAATCATCAACAAAGAGAATAAAATACCTATCTCCATAGTAGCTCTTTTTCCTTATGGGTCCACATAGATCTATATGGACTAATTCTAGAATTGTAGTATATGTATGAGTTTTACTCTTGAAACTAAACTTTGCCATCTTACCTTTTTGACAATTCTTGCACATGATATGCTCAGGCTTAGTCATGCTCGGTAAGCCTCCAAAATTCCTTTTTTTGCTTATCTTTATCATGTTGTCAGAGTTCACATGACACAATATTTTGTGCCACAACCATATGTCATCATTTATAGCCATTAAACAAGCGGTTTTAGTATCATCTACATAGAAAAGGTTACCTTTTGTCTACTCACCGGTACCAATCAATCTTCCTGATTCATTGTAGATCTTTGCCTTTTTTTATTTTCAAATGCTACTCTGTGACCTAAATTGTTCAGATGTGAAACACTTAACAAAATATAATTCAGTCCTTTTACCCAGTAGGCATTTTCACATTTTATCAGGTTATTCAACATTATGGTTCCTTTACCTTCAACTGGACAAGGTGTATCATTTCCCATTCTCACTGAACCACCATTATGGTATTCAAAAGTCTCAAACTTTTATTTATCACCGGTCATATGGTGAGTGAAGCCACTATCTATGATCCAGACATCATTTTTACTAACTTTAGATATGATTGTAGTTTCTACATACCTTTCTTCATCTTCATCTGAATCATCCTTCATGGCTACAAATACCATCTCAATGTCTTCTTCTGATTCGGTGTCAGTGTCATCAGTTCTATTCTCAGCTAGGTAACAAGCTTTCTTCCCTTTGTCCTTTTAGTCTTGGGTATCTCTCTTGTCAAATTTTTGGTTGCTTCGGTAATCTCTATTATCACCTTTATCAAACTTCTTCTCATATAATATGTCATTTCCTCTGTCATCTTTTCTGCGGTTTGGACATCTTGCAGCAAAGTGTCCAACCTCTTTACAATTGAAACATACAAGTGGTAATTTACCTTTGTATCTACATTTGCCTCTCTGGAATCTTCTAGCCATAAGTGCTTCAATCTCATCAAATCCTTGATCCTCATTATCACTATCACTATCATTTCTAACAGCATGTCTATGACTTGAGTTACCTATCTTTAGAGAAGATTTGAATGCAGATTCTATAGATGGCGAGACACTATTATCAAAGTTTTTCATCTCAAATGAAATTAGTCTACCAATCAGACTATCTAGAGTAACTGTATTGTTTGCAATTGCTCTCATTTCTTGAATAGCAAAAACTCTAATAGCATATACAGGAAGAAAGGTTCTTAAGATTTTACTTACCACTATCTCCTCTTCAAGTATACTTCCAACTCCTCGGATATAATTTACTACCTCTTTGATTCTACACCTATACTGACACTACAACATTTGGGGTCAAATTTTGATGCCAATTTGTGACGGAACTACCCTTTGTGTGTGTTTTTTGTGTTTTTTTTTCAAGTGCCCTCGATGTTGTCATAATAGTGATGATACCATTGTAATTACGACACCCTCTTGATTTTAAACAAAAAAGAAAAGAAAAAGAAAGGCTCATTTGTGATCGAGTTGTGCATGCGAGCAGAAGAGGGCCCTAATTAGTAAACTATACCATTGTGCGAAGAGGTCTCTTGTTGTATTGAATCCAACAGTCACAAATTAAGAATCCAACAGCTTGTTCATCACTAGTTAGCACTGGTGTTACCCTTGGGTTTGCCATTCAGCTGGTTTCCTTCATGTTTAGGGTATAATAACTTGTAATTTCTGAATTTTGTGATGTTCAAATTATTTAATTTGCGGTAGCAGTGTATTGAAAAGTCATTTTTTTTATTCTATCAGTGACTTCAAGTATAAGATCAACAAGCTGCCGCGTACTCATCAACAAGCCACCACGTACTCACCATTTGAGGTAGGTCTTATTTTTTTATCCTTTGGTTAAGAGCATATTACATGACTAGAGGCGTATACCCTAAGATGGCCTAATTGATATTATTCAATATGATGAGCATATTACAACTTTTTTGTTCGAGGACCTAATGTAAACATACGCCGTGATTTCATCAGAGGTAGGGATCCCTTTAGTGTATATTAGTCAATATGATGATCGCCTACATTAATATTTAGAAAGATGTATAGGTGAGTCACAACATTTTGATTATTTGGCTAGCATTGCAAAACCTAATCCATCTACTAATCATTTTTCTGTTGAACATGTCAATTAACCATGCATGTCCATATCTCATCTCTTTCCAAGTCAATGTCACAATTCTATCCCTGAGCAACTTGAGAAATTTAGCGTTTGATATCTCTATCATTACTGTGACTTGTGGGGCAATATAAAAGTGTGTGTCTCTTATACGACTCGGTAAGCTTTCTTCTTACCCTATTAAAGATCTCATTATTTCTTACTTTCCAGATGTTCCATAAATATTCAATAGTAAAAGAAAGCCAAAAAAAATTATGCGTTTCATGCCTCCAACTTAGCCAAAAAAATCTCAGTACAAATATTGTTATAATTGTTACTCCAAACATGGAATCCATTACAAAATATAGCATGTATCTTTAGAAAAGAGACAATAAAAAAAACGTGTCTAATGATATTAGTTTTCCTGCATATAGAGCACAAATAAGAATTAAAACCATGCATTTATATGGCATCCTTTCGAGGATCATCAACCACCTGAAACAAGTCTTTTTAGTTTCCAAAATGTTAGTCCATAATATTATAATTTTTGTTTCTGAAAGTGTTTTTGTAATATTATATTCTCAACATTAATATTCCAAGATCTATTAGTATGCTCAAATATAATAAATTTGTTAGAAAGAGTTTTGTATGTCTTCAGCTTTAGTTTTGCACGAAAGGGATCCATCAATCCATTTTAAAGTCCTTGAAATGTTTCTATTCCCCAACATAGGTGATAGGAAGGTTAAAAACCATACAAGCTAAGTATAAGTCCTCCAATTAGATTGAGGCATATGGTACCTCATGCAAAGAGTAGCCCAATCTAGTTGCTGACCATTACATAAGATATATTTAAAGCATTTGATGCCAAGTCAGGGCTGCTTTTTGGTAGAGAAGCCTTATAATAGTGCAATTTTCTTTCCCTTATGTTCCAAGTTCCACTAGATAGACTTTGTTCCATAAACATTTCTCTTATCTATTAGAAAGAAAAATTTAGTAACTTATCTTGACTAAGGCCCATTCCTTAGACTCTAGAATACATTGGGTCATATGTAGATAAATACCTGCCTACAAATAAGGAGGTCACTAAGAGACATGTTCTTCCATTGTTTGGCACCTTTTGGAACTGCCAAAGATATTATTCTTGATTGAACCCTTCCATGGTTCAACCCCTTCAATAGCCCTAAAAATTCCACTTGACAACAAGAGCTATCCCTTGCTTCCTCAAGTCCTTTAACCCCAGACCACCAAGCCTCTTTTCCACATAGCACTAGTCCCATTTGACCGAGTGCTTCCTCTTCTTATCCTTACCATCCAATGACAAGAATGCTCTGATTTTTTTTCCAAATGTCATTGATTTTATAATCACTACTAAATATGCCAACTAAAGGATAGGATAGGCTATATGAAGAAAGTATGTTTGGGCATAGTTGTATTCTTACCCCAAGGGATAAATATTGTTTGTGCCAAATGTCAAGTTTATTTTCAATTTTGGTTTTGATCCATAGCCACATGTCCATTAAATTTGGGTTGATGACAAATGGGACCACAGCACCATACTCCCCAACTTTGAAATTGTTCCAAGCCCTCTTGGAATGCTCTGAAAAAAAAACTTGTCCAATTGGATCTCCATGTCCTCTCATGTCTCTTGCACACTTGGACTTAGTTTTTTGATACCCCATGCTTGCTTGTCTTCTTGAATACCTTTTGACTGTACTTTCTTCCTTGTCATGCTTTTCCATGCTATCCTCTTGCTATCCACACTGATTATCCATGTTCTCATATACCTTTGGGAAGTGTATACCCTGTACCTTCCTTCTACACCTTCGTTTCTTCCTCTTGGGATTATGATCTAGAGACCAAATCATTAGAAAGAAAAGGACATAAAATAGCCCTGCTATTATTGAGCTTTGACACAACCTTGTAAACTCTACCATGCTAGAAATATGTACCACAGTAGGATACACCTGCAACAAAATCAGATTTAGTATCAAAAACCAAAGTAATACCTTCATACTAGTAGAGGTTGTCCCCATACACATGCTTGGAATAGTTTCCACATGACTTTTTACCTGTATGCTGTCCTCATCTTCAGATTCTTCATACATGGATACCTCTACCTCTGTCAACAACTTCTCATCATCATTTTTCCAATCTCCTTGGTCTTTCACCATTCCCTTGGTGTCTATCTTGTTACTCTCCTTCTTGGTTATCCTTGTGAAAATTTTTTTCCCAATCTTCAATGGACACAAAATGGTACCAACTAGTATCATTCCTTCTTCAAGCTTTGCTTCATCTTTGTCTTCTTCAGCAACCTCATTCTTTACCTTTGTCCTGCATCCTTGAACCTCTCTATCATGAGATTCAATCTTCCCCTTGCAACCTATCTGCTACAACCTTTCCTCTTGTCCTTCAGATGGACCACATACCTTATCTTCAACCTTTGAATCTACCTTCTTTATGGTTGCTTGCTCCAAAGCACCATCATTCCTCCTCAACATTGTCTCTTTGCCTTCATGCTCCTTACACCTTAGGAACTCTCTTTTTCCCATAAACCATGTCTTTGACATTCCCCATGCCATCTTATCATCCTGTAGTGAACTCAATACAAATTCTTTTCCATTCTTGTTAATAACATAAGTATTCTCTCTGCCATCATACAAGGCCTTAGTATCAACTTGCCATACTCTACCCAAGATTACATGACAATCACTCAAGGGAATAACATCACATAGAATAGTATCAACATAAGAACCAATACTGAAAGAAATATATGCTTGTTCTTTGACGTCAATCCATTGATCATTATTCATTCCATACACTCTATAAGGTGTACTATGTGCTATCTTCTCTATATTTAACTTGTCAAGCATTTCATCTGAGAAAATATTAGTAATGGAACCACTAGAAACAACAACCTTGCATACCTTACCCCTAAATTTGCATTGTGTCCTAAATATGTATGATCTCTGAATGCACTTTGCATCGATATTATCCTCCATGATGACCAATGTACCTGCTATCAAATCACCTTGCAATCAGCAACCACTGAACTCACCTTCAATCCAAGATCTATCTAAACTACATAAGGTACATTCTAGGCATCTCCCACCAAATGATAGTTAACATAGGGGTGGGAGTGCCTTCACATGTTGAGGGTTACAACTAACAATCGCTGACTGTACCCCTGTAACTAGCCACTGTCACTACACCAGTCAAATCCTTGGTGTTCTCAGTGAAAAAGGAAATGAAAAGATAATAGAACCAAGTAAAAAAAAATGCAAAGAGATGTTCCTACATTCCAAACCAAGCCAATATCATGTTCAAATCAAATACAACAGTTTGATGTTGTTTGATTGTATCCGTAGGCCAGTGGAATACACAGTTTGCAAAGAAATTTTGATTTTATTGATTCAAACTATTACAGACTTGATCCATCTTAGATCAACACCTCCCTACTTCATGGATCTCCATCTCAAGAGACATTAACTCTCCAAATACCTGAGAGTAACCATTCGACTAACTGTAACTGTCACATAACAGTCTGACTGTTAGTGGCAAAACACAAGAATTAGTTATCAAGTTGACAACAAAAGTTGTTAAATCGACAACACAACACCCTTTGCCCATTATAAATACTCATAAAAGGTTTAGAGACAACCTTAGAAATCTAACTTAACCTATAACCCCTACTAACCCCAACTAACTCCAATTAAGCCCTATTTGGCTTATATTGCCAATATA
>MU224538.1:300666-330423 GCA_018584345.1 Thuja plicata | reverse complement strand
GTGGTTGCAATATCTTTGTTAAAGTAGTTAATGAATCTGTAATTGTAAGGATTTAAAAGAATTTGCACAATACTTTCCTATAGAGATTAGCGTAGGAAGCTGTTTCCGCACCTGAGTTTCCTTACAGTAATACATAGCCAAGCACAAGTTACAATCAAAGGACCTCCAAAACCAACATCAACATCCAAGGTTCCTATTGTAACTATTCCTAAACCAGCAGCAAAACACATAGTCACTATTCTTGGAGCAAAATATGACTTGGTAGATCAATTGCAACGAACCTCTACCAAAATTTCCATTTTCGAGTTGCTCAAGATATCCACAGTGCATAGAGAAATCCTAGAACAAGCTCTTCACGCTGCTAATGTTCCAAAAGATAACTATATAAACAAGTTCCAAGTGATGGTCAATCACATCTCAGCACCACATTACCTCTCCTTTTCTGAGGAGGATGACAAGTCATTGACGCATCCACATAATCAACCCCTCCATATTGAAGTCCTTATTCATAAATCCCGTGTTAGACCTGTGTTGATAGATGGAGGCACGGGATTGAATATCTGTACACTAGATCTAATCAAGAGACTAGGTCTCTCAGAACAAACAATTGACTCTAGAAGCAAGATAACCATCAAAGCTTATGATGAGGAAGAAAGATCATCTAGAGGTCTTATTGTTCTACCTATCAGAGTCAGACCAATTGAGAGGAACGTCATCTGTCAAGTTCTGGATCTACCATTGGCCTACAATATCCTACTAGGGAGACCATAGATTCATGAGATGCAAGTTGTACCATCCACTTACCACCAATGCATAAAATTCCCACATAATGGGGTGCAAGTGATGATTCCTACAGATGCTAAATACACTTGCAACAATATCAAAGTAGGTAGCATGATCCCACACAACAAAGAAGTTATGGATACAGGTGCTCTTGAAACTACCAAGGACATGGTTATGAAGAGTTTTAGCAAAACCTTGAAACTTGAAGAAATAGGTATGGGAGAGTACAAGTTGGACCCGACTCCCTCACTGAAAGAACTTTCGGTGTCATCGAGATCATACGAAAAACCTTCATTGACATTCACACCTCTAGCTTCCAAGGAGATAGAAGTACACAAAGCAACTGGCATGATAAAAGCATCCACATCTTCTTCAGATAACACAAAAGAATAGGGAATCTTGGACTAGCTTTAAAGAGAACCAATGGAATCTGAGGTCAAACATGTGAAGATATGCCCAGAATAGTATGGAAAGGGATATGATTTCCTCACACAAATGGGATACAAAGGAAAGGGGCCTCTAAATGACACAGGACGAGCACTCATTGAACCTATACGCATGGAGTTCCGGAACACCAGAGATAAAATAGGTCTTGGTTTTAATACTCAATCCAACAAACCTACTTCAAAAGACAGCCCAACCTCTGAAAAAGGGAGCGATGAAACATATGAGATAGTACTAGAACCATGGCCTGATGAAATATTGTTACATATTGGTATAGAGAATCATGAATATCAAGGAGAGCGCTATATACCCAGCTTTCAGGTACCACAAGATCTTCACACCCCTTTTCTAGCATAACCTCTCATTCAAGAGGTAGGAGACACCATAGCAAAAATTACCCAAGAGGTACCCCAACCATGGAACTTACATCCTAACTGGGGGAAATTGGTCACAATTTCACATGTCCTTGATCTACCCCACTTTGATCTACAAGAAGCTAACAAAGTACATCAGATAACCATCATAGAATACTTAAACAGATCTAATGATGATGTAATAGACTCTCATGACTATGAATGGGATCAGCTATCTATCACCTTTGAAGATATTGGAATAGATACAATTCACATGTTTGCAGCTCCCTCAACTCCTAGTAAAGGTAACCAAACATAATAACCCGACCAAAATAACCCTAGACACAATAACCCTGCCATAATAACCCAGGGTCACAATAACCCATGGACAAAATAACCCATGGTCAAAATAACCCGTGGTCATTTTAAATCAATTTAGTATGCTAAAAAGGGGATTGTGAGGCACTATAGAGGATATTTAGGTCATTTTTAGACCATATATCCATTATATACACCTAAAATAGCCTTAAAACATCTTAAATATGCTTAAATAACTTATAAAATGGTAAATAGTTATCAAAATAAAGACAAATTCG
Source organism: Thuja plicata (assembly GCA_018584345.1). Classification (NCBI taxonomy): domain Eukaryota; kingdom Viridiplantae; phylum Streptophyta; class Pinopsida; order Cupressales; family Cupressaceae; genus Thuja; species Thuja plicata. The sequence goes on along the minus strand of MU224538.1, from coordinate 328,247 downwards.
TGGGAATAAGCTAAATAAGAGTTATTATGAAAAGATATAAGTCAAAAGGCATTATGAAGAGGCGTTAAGAGGAAATATAAAGTGGTAGAATTAAGAGAAGTAAAGGAAGGAAGAAGGGGAGAAGAATTAAGAGTGTGTAGACTGATAAAAAAAAGAGAAATCAAAATTCATAAAAAAATATCGGTTAGCTCAATCATCACATAGCTCAATCTGGAAATTCTTCAAACCAGTGAAAAAAGAACAGGGTCTCCAAGAGAATAAAACAGAGAAATATATCGTTGGACACACTACACAACCAAGCAGGAAAAAATACCGTGAACTTAAAGAAATACTAAAAAGACTAGTTGATGGTTATGACAATAATAATATTTTAGATTATATAAGAGGCATTGCTCATAATTTGACACTTTAATTTAAAATTTGAATTTTATTTTTTTTAGAAATATACTTGTAATTTATAAATTTTGTTTTCCTTTCTCTATAATCTTATGGGGTTATTTTTTCCATGGGTTATTTTCTCCATAGGTTATTTTGGATTGGGTTATTATGACCCTGGGTTATTTTGTCCTCAGCTTATTGTTGTTGGGTTATTTTGGCCAGGTTATTATGTCCTGTAATCCCTAGTAAACAATCTGACACTCCTCTCAATAATACTGATCCTCCTGAAGCAGAAAAAGAGTTGCTTCCTTTGATCATTGATGAAGACAATGGTGAATACATAAGTCTAGATGAATTTCATGGGCCACAAGAAAGAAACCTCCATTTACGGAGAGATGATGATGAGATTTCTACTGATGAGTCGCTAGAGTTTGATCCACATATGACTAAAAATGACCCTTTTAACAATGATCTCACTCTTATTGATCTAAATATCAAAGGAATTAACTTAACATATTGTGTCATGTCGGTTAATGGTCTTGATGCTAACACGATGTTGTCCTTCCCAGAGACTGACTCCCTAACATTGGTACTTCCTGACCTAATTGATTGGACTGAAACAAATCCTACTCCTATCCTCGACTTTCCCAATGACCACACCCTAGCTTGTTATCTCAATGCTTCTGAACCTTACCCTTCTTCCACCAATGCAAGGTGTGAGAACATGTCACAGGAGGATATCAAGTTTCTTAGTCAAAAACTAAAAAGTAAAAAGAAAAAGCAAACTGATGGTGAAAACCACTCTGTGGCAGTATCAGATCCAAAAATAGTAAAGAAAAAAGATGTATCTGATAGTGAAAACCTCTCTGAGATGCCAAAGGATGAGACTCTTGATATCCTCCCTAAACACTTTCAAGAAAGATCTTCGGTACTGATTGAACCAACACAGCTAGTAAATTTTAGCACTGTTGACAATCCTCAAATAGTCCACCTTGCACAATCCTTACCAGAAGAGGAGAAGACACAGTTCACAAAGTTCCTGAAAGAGAAAAAGATTAACTTTGCATGGTCTTATACTGATATGCCAGGGCTAGATCCTAATCTAATTATGCACCACTTGTCTATAGCTCTCGGGATCAAGCTTGTAAAGAAAAAACTTAGAAAAATGCATCCTCATGTTGCATTATTGGTAAAAGCAGAGCTGGAAAAGTTGTTAAAAGTAGGATTTATCAGAGTCATTGCCTATGCAGGGTGGATCTCCAATGTGGTCCCCATATCTAAATCTGATAAATCTATTAGGATCTGCACAGACTTCAGAGATTTGAACAAACCATGTCCAAAAGATGACTTTCCTCTACCAAACATTGACATGATCATAGATCTTACAGCTGGCTTCCAGATGTATTCTTTAATGGATGGATTCTCAGGCTATAATCAAATCAAAATTGTTCCCAAGGATAAAGAGAAAACCACATTCACATGTGCATGGGGCACATTTCGCCGGAACATCATGCCATTTGGGCTAAAGAATGTCGGTGCGACATATCAAAGAGCCATGACAACAATATTCCATGACATGATGCACAAGAACATGGAGGACTATGTCGATGACACATTGGCTAAATCCAAAGAAAGAGGTACTCACATTGCTGACCTAAGAAAGATATTAGATCGGATAAAATAATTCCAACTCAAGCTCAACCCAAAGAAATGTGCTTTTGGGGTCCAATCAGGGAAGCTCCTAGGATTCATTTTTTCAGCAAAAGGAATTGAGGTAGACCCTGCTAAAGTTAAGGCTATACTAGAGATGGCTCCTCCACGAAACACTAGTCAAATGAGGAAACTACAAGGAAGACTCCAATCCATCAGGAGATTCATGTCCCAACTTGCAGATAGGTCCCACCCCTTTACTAAGCTACTACATAAAGGGGTTACCTTCAAATAGGATGAACACTGTGATGCAAACTTCTGAGAATTGAAGGGATACCTAGCTGCTCCTAATATACTTATGGAACCTATTCATGGAAAGCCCTTACTCCTATACATTTAAGCTACAGCTACATCCCTAGGAGTATTACTGACATAAGAAGATGAGGCAAAGAAAGAAAGAGCTATTTACTACATTAGTAGAACACTGGTCACTTATGAGTTCAATTATAGCATTATTGAAAAAGCATGCTTAGCAGTCGTATTCACATCACAAACATTAAGGCACTACATGCTCTCTCATACCGTAAAGCTCATTGCTAAGATTGATCCTCCAAAACATCTTTTTAGCAGAACAGCATTGACAGGACGTTTGGCAAAATGGGTCCTGATTCTAAGTGAGTTTGACATTGAATATGTAGAATGAAGAGCTATCAAAGGATAGGCCCTTGCAGATCAATTGGCTGATTCACCACTCCAGGATGATGAACCTTTACTCATTGAATTCCCTGATGAAACAATCATGCATCTCACTGAATATCCATGGAAGATGTACTTTGACGGTTCATTCACTCAACAAGGCTTTGGAGTAGGGGTCCTATTCATAACCCCTCAAGGCTACAAGATTCCCAAATCTTACAAATTGTTGTTTCCATGCACCAATAAAATTTTAGAATATGAGGCATTGGTAAATGGCCTTAAGGTAGCTATGGAATGGAAGATCATAGAGTTACATGTATATGGTGACTGCCAACTAATTATCAACCAAGTCAATGGGGAGTATCAAATGAAAGATGAGAAGTTGATGCCCTACAAGCAACTAGTTAATGACTTGAAGAAGTACTTTGTCTTTGTCACCTTCCAGCAGATACCAAGATCAGAGAACAAAGCTACAGATGTTATGGCTACCTTGGCATCCATGTTACAACTGGAAGAACATCAATTCCTCTATGACTTCTTGGTGGAAGAACTATCCTATGCTGCCTTTGATACCCCTGAATACCAAGTAATATGTGCTTTGAATACCCTAGACCAATCTCGGCATGCCAATATCATTGCTTACCTTTCTGACCAAACTATTCCCAACAATCTATCCAGAAATGAGAAAAGATCTCTGATTAGGATAGCATCGCATTACATTCTCATAAATAACAAACTATATCATCGTGGTCTCGACGGTACACTTCTTTGGTGTTTAGAACTCAAAGAGTCTGATCTAGCATTAAAAGAAGTCCACGAAGGTGTATGTGGATCACACTCGAACGAATTTTCATTAGCGAAGAAACTGCTCAGAGTACGCTATTACTGGCCTAACATGGAGAAAGATGCTATTCAATTTTCAAAGGCATGTCTTAAATGTCAGACACATGGAAATCTTATCCATGCTCCTGCCAAAGAGCTTATACCTTTCATAAAACATTGGTCATTTTAGCAATGGGCCTTTGACTTGGTTGGACAAATATATCCCAACTCTTCAAATGGACACAAATTCATCATTACGGCCACTAAGTATTTCACAAAGTGGGTCTAGGTCATGCCGCTAATCAAATCCATGGGCAAACAGGTGGCTATGTTCATTCTGAACTACATTATTTGTAGATATGGGATACCCTCTTCAATTGTAACAGACAATGGGGGCCAATTTAAAAATCAAGACATTGATGACCTTTGTGAACAGTTTCATATTACTCAACACTGCTCCTCAATCTATTACCCTCAAGGTAATGGACAAGTTGAGGCAGCAAACAATAATATTCTCAAGATTCTACACAAAACTGTAAGCAAGTCTAGCAGAGACTCACATCTACAACTAAATTTGGCACTATGGGCCTACAGAACAAGAATAAGAACACCAACTGGAGCCATGCCATTTGCTCTAGTCTATGGCGCTGAAGCAGTACTACCCATTGAGGTTGAAATCCCATCTTTGTGGATATCTTTACAAGGTCTTGTTATTGATGCGCAATACCGCATAGATAGGGTGAATTCTCTGGATTTTCTAGATGAGCGCAGACAACAAGCATTCAAACACCTCAAACTATATGAAGCATGTATGTTCAAAGGTTACAATAAGTAGGTCAAACCAGGCAAATTTGAAGCAGGAGATCCTATTCTCAAAGAGAATCCTAAGAATCAACCTAATAGGGAGCAAAAAGGAAAATTTGAACCGAATTGTCTAGGACCTTATATTATCACTGCTACTTTTGGGACTGGAGCTTATCAAATAGCTACACCTAAGGGAGACGTTCTTCTAGATCCTATCAACACTCTACATTTGAAGCAGTTCTACACGTGATATTTGGCTAGCAGAGCCTGTACAGCAAAAAGTTCTTGCAAAATACCAAAAACATTTAGAAAATTGATCCTGAAAAAAATCCAAAAATAGTCGAAAAAGGTCCTACAAAAAGGGTATCCTTGGTGAAAAGCTGGTAAACAGGCGCCTTGATACTACAAAAACATTCAAAAAAGAAAAAATAGCAAAAAAAATGAAAAAGAGAAAAGTGCCTTGATGAGCACCTGGTAAAACAGGCATCTTGGTAGCAAAAGGAAAGAAAGGATCTTGCCAAGTGGTGAAAACTTGGCAATTAGGCATCACTTGTGTTTTGTGCTTCATCTATCAATACACTACTGATACTAGGCCTTCATAATTTTTTATGTCCTCATACGCTGACTTCATTTTACTACATGACTATCTTATCCTCGCTTGGGATTTGTCTACATTTACATCTTAGAAATAAGTCATTCTGCACTGGGGGCATCTTTGCTGGCATAGTAGGTTGCGGTTGCTAGGTTGCTCTAGGATGGTTTGCCTCAGGGACACAATGTTTCTTGATACATGCGACACAATTTCACTTTCCAAAACAAGGGTTTCTTTTCCAAACATCACATATCCAAATATGACATTTACAATGACAGTGTTCCTACGAGGCTATATTGGATCACAAACATGAATGGATTATCCTATCAATGCATAGACGTGGAACACCATATTGCTTATTCCACTTTTTTGATTGATGAATCTTTACTTTGGTTGACATATGAATAAACAAGTAATACTTTAACACACAGTTTGATAGTGGTTTGATTATGATTCTTTTATGTCCTAATGATGTTTTCAACTAAGGGCATCTAAGTAATTATAAATTTTATTTGATGGATTATAACTTGTTATGTCTTCTTAGTTACTCAATGACATCTGCACAAACACAAAGAGTGACAAGGATAGGGGGCATAATGTTTTCTTGGTTTTCTGCATATGGTGATTGTTCCAAATGATCCTATAAATTTCACCTAACTTAGATGTTTATGGTAAGAGCTGCCACTATGGGTGGATAGCAGCATATATCTCGATCTTCGTTATGTGTAAACTACGGTGAGGTTGAAACAATTTCCTTGTCTATTTTCTGATCACAGTCCTTACTAAGGTATACGAATCATAATGTACCCAAGGATATGAATTTTCAAGGTCATTGCAGGTCCAATATCTTGCCTTACTCAGAATCTGGTATATTAAAATAAAAGGTGACTATTTTGTTATCCCGGCTCCTATGCCTTGATGCCTAAGTCTATTTATGACATTTCAATAAAACATAATTTTCATACTTTCATAATATCATTGGGTATTAGTGATTGTTGTACTATCAGGTGGTATCCATTCTGAAAGAGTGCCCAATGATGATAAAGAACTATACATTTGCATACCAGTGACAAAGTCCTAAGAGTCTACATATAACTGCATTTAGAGATTGCATGAGACATAAAAGCATAAGGAATTTTGTGCTCAAAAATGATTTCTATCTTCTTCTCAAAACCAAGTTAAATGCATCATCAATATTACTAATATATCTATCATTGCACATCCATAGCATACATTTTGCATTCATTGAAAAAAAGCAATGGAAAAATACAAAAATAAAGCATTCATGTATTGCATTTTTAATTTTCATCCTAAAGTGCATCCATATATCTACCAAAAAATCAAAAGAAACATACATTTGCATTTTCACATGAGTATCATTCAAAACATATTTATATCAGTAATAACTCATTCCATCTAATCATAAAATGATGTTATCATCTAAAAACTAACTCATCAAGAGACCAAGATATCATCACATGTGAAAGATACATTTATCACATCTATGAAAGCAAAAGGAACTCATGAAACATGTCAAAATCAGGAAGCTGCATCAGATATATATATCATCACAACATGGTACAGATCAAAATATGGAACAATATGCATAAAGGGTATCTGAGTATCAGTGAGCCAAAATGAATCAGATACACATGTATAAATATCATATACAAAGGCGGGAACTCAGCAAGATCCAGATATACAAAATGTAATGTCAAGATATACATATAAATGGTAAAAAATATCAACTCTGTCCCACCCCCTCTCCCTGATCAGGAGGATGAGGAGGAGGCGGTACAAAAGGAGATGCTGGAGGTGGCATGGCCCCCTCTGACTGCTAAGTCACTCATGAAAAAGAAGGAGCTCTCTGGCCCTCTATAACTATTGCATGATATAAGGCATAATAATAAGTGGCCCTCTGCCCCTGATGAACCATTGTCCAGGCATGTGCATCCCTCTCAGATCTGAGCATCTCACCCTGCCTATCCCTCTTTGTTGTCAGCCACTCAAGATGTATACCCCTATCCACCAGTAAGGAATCGGCAGTAGTAACTCGGGCCTCCAATGCTGTAATCCTAGCGTGGAGCTTCTCCCTCTCCTACTCACACCTAGACAAAGGATCTCCGTCTCTACCTGTCTCCTACTCCTGAGACCTATCCTGTCCTCTATCCTACAATCTATCATGTGACCCCTACTGTCTATGTCTCTGCTAGTCCTTAGTAAGGAGCAGACTGGGATTTCTCTGGGGAGCTACAAATCTAAACTGGGTATGCCGACCCTCTCCACTACCACTGCCACTGGCTCCACCTATATCGACAGCCTCACCACCACCACCCCTATCATCTTCGTCATCATCATCATTAGGAGGAGGATGCCTACCATCTCGGCCGCCATCCTGACCTTCATGTCTACCCGGGGCCCTGTCTCTCTGCGCTCCTCCTATCCCCCTGGCTGGGAGATCCTCAAGATCATAATCCAAAGGCTCCTCTATGTGAGGAATGATCTCCTTTAGTACTATAAAATGAGTAAATGGGTACTGAAGCATCTCCATAGCATATCCATTAGAGACACCTGCATCAGCAACATCAAGGCGAAGATCCCAGTCTACTCCAACCATATCACGAATCTCCTGGTGAGCTATCTCGTACTATAACTAAGCACCCCATAATGGTGCCTCATCCCAGATCCGTGCATACACAGTGATATCTTGTATCTTGCCCTGACGGCGGCTATATTGTCTCCACACCCAGGTATGGATGAACCGCTCTATGATGTATCTGGTCCTCCCAAGAAGATATCGGCTCTGAAATAAATAGGGTACCTATCATGCATCTGAGGTCCACTCCTCGCAGTCTAAATATGGTTGTCAAATGACCTCAGTCGTATCATCAAAGAGACGGTGCCAGTACTCAACCTTGCCCAGATGGGACTGTTGAAGAAGACCTGCATATATATAAACATAGGGCTGCTCTGGTGCCCTTTGTCTGTCTACAATCAGTCGTGTCATAGGGATATGCTCCTAGGCCTAGATCTAGAGAATAAGAATTCCTACGGTCATGCTCCATGTGTAGTGGGGTACTATCTCATGTAGCTCTCTATACATGTGGGCTAAGATATAGGTAGCCCATGCAAATCTCTGTCGGTGAGTAACCATCTGCTCTATCCTACCCATGCAACCGACCATAAATCCATGCTGGCCCCTATATGGCATAAGGATGTCGTCTACCAGACCTGCTAAATAAATAGATAAATGATCATAATGATCGACCGTGTAGTCCCATGACAGATATCTCCGGTCAATGGTATCATCTTGGGAAAATCTGCATGCAACACCAATGGCCATGCTAGCTCTGGACTCAAAGAATACCTCATGTCTGATCATCAGCACATGCAGTATCCTCCAGAAGTCCTCGAGAGTCACTGTGATCTCTCTAGTCGATAAATGAAAGGTGTTGTACTCTGAGTACCATCTCTCGGCCAGAGCAGTCAAAAACCCATGATTTACCCCGATCTCAGGTAAACCTATCAAGGAACGTAATCCGCATTGGATCACAGTCATCTTCTCATCATTAGACAGTAGTCCAGATAATGCAACCACATGATCAGGGTAAGTGCCGCGAAATGCAACTACCTCAAACTTGGCCTATTTTGGACAAAAATAACAAAACATCAGTATCTTATTTACAATGAAGGGGCAGACTCCTAATCGGCTAAGTGTTTCCAAGTTTGCAGGATGCAAATAGATCAAACCGATTGAAATTCTAAGTCTCCTAACCAGATACGATTCTAAAATAGAAGGGTGCGATCCATTTTGCTAGATGAAATCCTGGAAATATAGGATGCGACTGAGTTTATAGGATGTGATCCCTGAAATACAGGATGCGATCCTAAATGTGAGGTGTGACCCTAAGAAAATAGGATGCGATGTACTGATGGGTTTTCTCTAAAAACAAAACAAAAACAATGAAAACATATGTGATCCTGGGTATCTTGGATGCGACGTGGGAATCCAAAAAAATTGGATGCAATCTAGGAAAAACTCAATGCGACACGAGATTCGCAAGTTGCAATCCAGAATCCCGGATGTGATTCAAAATGGAAAGGGCTGTAAAAGCCACAAAAATACATAAAATTGAAATTTGTAAAATTTGCAGAGTAGTTTGTTGAGCATTTACCAGTGGTGGGTAGTCGGCTGGGTGCTGATGTCGATGGCTCATCTCGAAATGGTGCTTCCTCACATGGACTACCATCTTCTCTGCAGAGCTCTCTGAATTACTATGGCTGAAAGTGAAAATGAATAGTAAAATGGTAAATTTGGAGGCTTATATTGGTCTTTTTAAACATTTAGGAGTTCCGAAACTCCTCTTGGGCAACTACAACTACATTTTTGTTCTCCTTTTGATCAATCGGGAACCAAATCGAAGCTGCATAAGATGCTTTCAGCAGCAAAGTACCATTTTTACGACGATTTCAAAAACTACAGATTTGCTTCATTTGTTCCAAGAATTTGTCTGAATGTACATTTTATCATGAATCTTGGTCTGACATCATTTTATCCATCTCACCACGTACATTTTCACGTAATTAACTTGGTACTCGTGTGTTTATTTTTAAACACACCTTTTTTTCCACTTCTTCTACTCCATTCTTTCTTTCCCTAACCGCTTCTTACAAGTGACACGTTATTTCAACTGAGGGATTTAATCTTTTCCTTCAATTTCATTCCCGAGGGGGCATGATCACACTATCATCAATTAAATTTTTGCTCAAAACTGTATTAAAAATGACTTTGTTATCAAACAAACTAAGGGCATAACAGTTTCCTTGACTAAATTCAGAACTGTTGGATAGAAAGCTTTGGTTCTCATGAGCTAGATATCTTATGTTTCCTCTTTTTAAAATATTTTTATTAAAGCTCTTGGCAGCTTCTTACTGACTTTTGGACGAAAAACAAGTTCGGAATCAGTATTATCAATCTTTGGATGACAACCAAGTTCAAAATTGGTATCTTTAAAGATCTTTATTGATCTTTGGATGACAACCAAGTTCAAAATCAACTCTATCAGTTTGGTTCGATCAAGTGCGAGACTGATCTCATCAGCATTTTGTTCGACAACCAAAAACAAAATTCTCAAACTTTCTGAAGGCAAAATAAAAAAATTTCTTTGAATCAATGTGTTGCTCGCACATCAATTCAAAGAGGGGAAAATGTAACCACCCTAATTTGGTCTGCTACAACTATGGACCCTATTTTCCCTAAGTGTGATCATACCCTCAGTTCTGTCCAAACGACCCTGTTATTGCTTGGCATAATTATTTTGAAATCAATTTAATGTCCTAGGTGATTTTTATCACTAAATTATATTAACTATTATAGCCATGCAAATCAAATAATTCAAAACCAATTAAATCAAATCAAAATCATATATGTCTATAGTATTTAATTATAAAGGAATTAAATAAAGTCCTAAATCAAATACCCACTTGCAAGTAACCCATTTCCCTAGCCTATTTAATTTAATTAAAATGGCTATAGTCCCCTTAATTATTAAAAAGCAATAAAATGCTTAAATAATTAATTTTTATATTTTAAATGAATTAAATAAGTTTAATTCATTTTATTTATATTCGTTTTAACCCCAACCTAACTTATCTCAACCACTTCTACCCTAGGTTCTAACCCATCTCAACCCATTCCACCCTTGCTAATCTAATCATAATCCTAATTCTACCCTAACCCACTTCCTAATGTTGTCACATTCCATTAGGGAATGATTAACAACTCCACCCACTTGAGAAAGTCAAGGAATCTCAAGTTTCGTTTCTCAACTCCACCTTCTCAAGACACCCTCTTAAACCCTTCCCATGCTTCTTTAAGGCTTTCATTAATGCCTCATTAATGAAGATGCCTTAAGCCCATGTCTCCTCCATGCCTCATTAATGCCCAAGGATTTAATGGCTCTTACACCACCATTAATGAGTCCCTCAACTCATTAATGAGCCTTGTCTCCCCTCTCTCTCTCTCATTCTTCTATAAATAGAAGCCATTTTTTAGAGCAAAAGGCCTTCATCCCATATTGTAAATGCATTGTTATGTTGTTGGAATAGACCTAGCTCATACTTCATTTCATAGTTCATGCTCATGCATTGTTATTATGTCCATTTTTAGACTAATATGCATTGTTCATTGAATAATAGTTTGTTTTTAACTAAATATTTCATGCTAAGTTGTTTATGTCACTGGTATTTAGCATAAATCTTAGGGATCTTATGTTATATGCTACACTCATCCTATTTAGAAAGCAATAAGTCGATGTTATGGTTTATATGCTCTTTAACCCTTGTTTTTCACTAACAGAATGACTTATTGAAGTGTTGTGTTGCAGATAACTTGTGCACAAATATACACACACATTTTTGGCACCCACCATGGGGCTCAATTTCCAACTTGGCCTCATATTCTAACACTTTTTAACTAATTTGCAAGCCCAAAATTTTGTTACAATCTCATTTTTCACCATTCTGAATCGCATCTGGGATACGCCATATCACCACAGAAAATGAGGCTCGCATCCGGGATTTCCCAGATCATTTTCAGTTCAGGCTCATATATGGTAAGCATGGAATCACATCTTGTAAGGAAGCTCGCATACAATGTGCTACATAGTATTCAGTAAAATTTTAGGCTCGCATTTGGTTAGAAAGTTTGTGCATTTCGTTTACCTAACTCTAACATTTTGACAAGTTGTGTTTTTGGCATCTTGCATCCTAACAAGTGTTTGCAGGTTATTCTTGAAGGTTTTTGTGGGAGTTAACATAAACAAAACTAACTTCATTTTTCAGGTTACCCAAACCCCCATCTTGACTTCTATTTACTTTCTTTCCAAATTAAGATACATATTCCAATCTATCACTAAACTGACTAGAGGATTATGCTCTTTTCCTTTTAAGGAAAATCAAAAACTCATACATCAGTTTATGGATTGAACAGAATTTGGAGTTAACTGAACAAGAAAACACATCATTTAATTCAATTTGGACTAGTAAATGAATAACTCAACTCACTAAATCTTGTGGTTTAATGAACAAATACATCGTATAATTTCTTTTTGGATTCATAAATTGGACAATCAAAGCACTAAATATGTGGGATCAAAGAACAAGTTCAATCATTTAATTCAATTTGGATCAGTAATTGGAAAAACAACTCACTAAAATTTTATGGCTAATTAAACAAGGCAACTTTCCTTTTCAAGCAATCCTATTTTTCTTAAATAGGAACAAACTAAATTGAGCTCAACATAGCTTGAAGGAATGAACTTTGCTTTACGTGTTTTGGAAGAAAATGACTTAGACTAGGAGAGTATGCTCTTCTTCATCGGGAGAATAAAAAATCCTAACATCCAAAGCTCGCCAATCCTGGTTACATATATTTAAATAGTAGAGGGCCTGCCGGTTGAGGAAAAAATCTCCAAGGAATGACCCAAGTGAGGACAGGTTTTACGCCAACCCTTCCAACTCACTATAAATAATTGCTTCCTCGTAGGCTAAAGCCTCTGAAGATGGAGCTGGTTTTGTTCATGGAATTTTGACATCTTTCCTTGAACATGCTTGGGTGTATGTGGAGCGGAGCCACTTGAAACTTTCTTGCGAGACTACATACATTCAGGTACCCATAGGGCTATACACCTGAATTTGGCCTTTTGCAATTCTATGGTGGACAGTTTTGAATGGATTGCCCAATAATCTACAACAAATTCAACTGAAAGAATTCCTGATTCATCCTCGAAAGGGTGATAATCTTTGGGCAAGGCAAAAAGTAATTTCCCCAAGACACTTGTCATATTGTACCCTCACTTGCGTTTGGAGTCAGCTAATACAACATCATGACTGGAGCCATTGCGCACTTGGTGATGGTTGTACTCTGATTAGCATTTGAGTGTGTACCTGAGTCATTTTCATCTTCCACCTAGAGAATAGGAAAAGATGAGTGTTTGTTGCACCCTCCTAACAATCAAAAAATATTTGATCTATTCAAAAGATCATTAAAAAGATAAGCTCCTCCAAATAATCAACAATTTTCAAACCCTGGAATACAAGTGTTTTTCACTCATTACGACACCTCCTAAAGCAATCTGGAAACAAGCAACTTCACACACTTCAAAAATGAACTTTTCATAACTGACCCAAATTGACAAAGACATCATAAGATCGCATCCCATATTTCCCAAGTCGTATTTGGTGTTTAGAATCACATCCTGTATACTGGCTCGCATTTGGTCAGCACATAGTCGCATCCAAATTCTAGGATCGCATCTGGTATCATCAGAGGCTCGCATCTGGGAGCTCACATTCAGGACATTGGGTACTTGTAAAAGTTTTTTTTAAAGAGTCTTAGTTGATTAAGATACCCTTTCATCTCTTTAGCTGGTTCCTTTTGTCTCTTCTGGTCTCTTTGTTATAATTTCAAAACACTTTTGAAATGTTCACCTTGCATGCCTAGTCAGTCCTTCACAATCAGTTCAATACGTGTGGTCTACCCACTTTCTACCAACAACTTGGTTCCCAGATCACTATCAAGGAATTCTAACCCTTTGACGCTGGAATCATTTACATCCAACAACAAACTATTACTTTTACCTAGACACGCCCACTTGAACAATCTGAAACTCTCACTTGCACTGTTGGAAAACGTTGACAAAAGTTGAGGAACAACTTCATAGTTAACACAAGATGAAATAATTATGTATCTAAAGGATCAAAAGTGCCTCCTAAAACACCACACTTTCAAGGAGAAACTTCTCATAGTTCCCTTCTCAATCTAGATACCCCTCAAATGGATAGCGACACTCATAGATGGAGTGAGGCTTTTGAGGACTATAACAATGGAAAACACAAAAAACCCAAAGATATTGATGAAGAGGAAGAACCCAAGTTTGAAAGTCCTTTGTTTGAATCTGGAAGTGAGGACGAAATCACTAAAGATGAATATGAAAAACTCAAACAAAGCAAGAGGTTCCACCAGATAATGGAAAGAATGATTGACGAGGATAAAGAAAAGTACTTCCTCTATTTAGCTTCCATGGGCATCAAATTGCCTAAAGATTACAATGTGGAAAATCTCAAAGAAAAGGAGGTACCAAATCCGATATCCATTCTCACCAAATAGCTTAATTTGATGCAAACAGAGCTCATGAATCTCAAACAGGAGAAGGAGAAACCTAAAACCAAATACTCTTTGGACACCATTTGTCCATTCCCTTTTTACTAGAGTATTGCTATGGTCCCGTTTCCTCCCAACATGGAAAGACCAAAGCATGAAAAGTACAGAAGATAAACTGACCCACACGACCATGTGAGAGAATTCTGTGCTCTTATACTAGAATACATACATGAACCCACATACCTCATGCGACTATTTTCAAGAAGTCTAGGAGCTAATGCCATAGAGTTGTTCTGAAAACTGAACCCCAAGGTCAAGACATTCGAGGAGTTGATCCAACGCTTCATCAAACATTACTCCTACAACATCCAACATGATGTAACTATGATGGACCTATGTAATACCAAACAATGAACTAGAGAATTATTTACACATTTCCTACAAAGATGGAGCAAGATTTTCACACGATATTCAGGGGCCATTCCCGAAATAGAGAAGATGGAGATATTCGTCAATAATCTAGTACCTGAATTAAACTATGCATTGCAAATGCAAGAATCTCCAAGCTTCGATAGAATGATTAAAAATTCCCTCCGTATTGTGGAAGTGATGGTCAAAAGGGGAGAGATCACCCTTCAAAATGAAAACAAGACCAACAACTCCAACTCCAAGTCTAACTGGTGGAAATAAAACAAAAATGTTGTTAATTATAGAGTGGTTGATGCCTCTAACATTAATCCTAAACCCGAGGTATTCAATCTAACTAATGGCATGCAAGAAAGCAAGGATGCTAAGGTAAAACCTCATGTAACCAAAGAAAATAATGATAATAGCAAGGGGAGTACATGGACATCAAAACCCCAAAGAACATTCACTCCTTTGGGAGAGCCTCTTGAGACTATTCTAAAAATGCTAGTGGATAACAAAGTTCTTACAATCCCAGATTCCAAACCATGGGAACCAATGGTCAAACCCAGGTGGTGGGATGATAACTCTTACTGTGTCTTTCACAAAAACAAGGGACACAAGACTAATAATTGCCTCAAACTCAAGCATGTCATTTAGGACCTCATCGAAGGAGGTAAGATCAAAGTAGATGGACACACTACCAATGAGGATCATACAGTGTTCAACAAACCCTTTCCTAGTTATGATCAAGGAGAAATATCTAATGGAAAGGTAACGAAGTCCACTACACCTATTCCAAAAATGATAATGTGATTAATATGTTAGACATCAAAATCGAATCCGTAAATCTGATCACAATCAAGGGAGTTAATAACACCTCTTTCCAAACCAATGTTGTAATACAGAGCCAAGCACAAGTTACAATCAAAGGATCTCCAAAACCAACATCAACATCCAAGGTTCCTATTGTAACTATTCCTAAACCAGTAGCAAAATAGATAGTCGCTATTCCTGGAGAAAAAATATGACTTGGTAGATAAATTGCAATGAACCTCTACCAAAATTTCCATTTTTGAGTTTCTCACGATATCCACAGTGCATAGAGAAATCCTAGAACAAGCTCTTCACGCTGCTAATGTTCCAAAAGATATTGATATAGACAAGTTCCAAGCGATGGTTAATCACATCTCATCGCCACATTACCTCTCCTTTTCTAAGGAGGATGACAAGTCATTGACGCATCCACATAATCAACCCCTCCATATTGAGGTCCCTATTCATAAATCCCATGTTAGACGTGTATTGATAGATGGAGGCACAGGATTGAATATATGTACACTAGATCTAATCATGAGACTAGGTCTCTTAGAACAAACAATTGACTCTAGAAGCAAGATAACCATCAAAGCTTATGATGAGGAAGAAAGATCCTCCAGAGGTCTTATTGTTCTACCTATCAGAGCCGGACCAATTGAGAGGAATGTCATCTATCAAGTTCTGGATCTACCATTGGCCTACAATATCCTACTAGGGAGAGCATGGATTCATGAGATGCAAGCTATACCATCCACTTACCATAAATGCATAAAATTTCCACATAATGGGGTGGAAGTGACGATTCCTATAGATGCTAACTACACTTGCAACAATATCAAAGAAGGTAGCATGATCCCACACAACAAAGAAGCTATGGATATAGTTTCTCCTAAAACTACCAAGGACAAGGTTATGAAGAGTTTTAGAAAAACCTTGAAACTTGAAGAAACAGGTATGGGAGAGTACAAGATGGACCTGACTCCCTCATTGACAGAACTTCCTGTGTCACCGAGATCCTACGGAAAACCTTCATCAACATTCACACCTCTAGGATCCAAGGAGCCAAAAGTACACAAAGCAACTGGCATGATAAAAGCATCCACATCTTCTTTAGATAACACAGAAGAACAGGCAGTCTTGGACTGGCTTTACAGAGGAGAACAAGTGGAATTTGAGGTCAAACATGTGAAGATATGCCTAGAACAGTATGGAAAGGGATATGATTTCCTCACACAAATGGGATACAAAGGAAATGGGCCTCTAAATGACACAGGATGAGGACTCATTGAACCTATACCCATAGAGTTTCGGAATACTAGAGATAAAATAGGACTTGGTTTTAATACTCAATCTGACAAACCTATTTAAAAATACAGCCCAACCTCTGAAAAAGGCAGTGATGAAATAGATGAGATAGTACTAGAACCATGGCCTTATGAAAGATTGTTACATATTGGTACAGAGAATCCTGAATATCATGTAGAATTCTATATACTCAGCTTTAAGGTACCACAAGATCTTCACACCCCTTTGCTAGCACAACCTCCCATTCAAGAGGTAGGAGACACCATAGAAACAATTACCCAAGAGGTAACCTGACCACAAAATTTACATCCTAACTGGGGGCAATTGGTCACAATTTCACATGTCCTTGATCTACCCCACTTTGATCTACAAGCAGGTAAAAGAGTACATTAGATAACCATTGTAGAATACTTAAATAGATCTAATGATGATGTAACAGACTCTCATGACTATGAATGGGATCAGCTATCTATCACCTCTGAAGATATTGGAATAGATACAATTCACATGTTTGTAGCTCCCTCAGGTCCTAGTAAACAATCTGACACTCCTCTCAATAATACTGATCATCCTAAAGTAGAAGAAGAGTTCCTTCCTTCGATCATTGATGAATACATTGGTGAATACATAAGTCTAGAAGAATTTCATAGGCCACAAGAAAGAAACCTCCATTTATGGAGAGATGATGAAGAGATTTCTACTGATGAGTCGCTAGATTTTGATCCACATATGACTAAAAATGAACCTTTTAACAATGATCTCACTCTTATTGATCTAAATATCGAAGGAATTAACTTAACAGATCATTTCATGTTGGTTAATGGTCTTGATGCTAACATGATGTTGTCCTTCCCAGAGACTGACTCCCTAACATTGGTACTTCCCAACCTAATTGATTGGACTGAAACAAATCCTACTCCTATCCTTGACTTTCCTAATGACCACACCCTAGCTTGTTATCTCAATGTTTGTGAACCTTACCCTTCTTCCACCAATTCAAGGTTTGAGAACATGTCACAGGAGGATATCAAGTTTCTTAGTCAAAAACTAAAAAGTAAAAAGAAAAAGTGAACTGATGGTGAAAACCACTCTATGGCAGTATCAGATCCCAAAATAGTAAAGAAAAAAGATGTATCTGATGGTGAAAACCTCTCAAAGATGCCAAAGGATGAGACTCTTGATATCCTCCCTAAATAATTTCAGGAAAGATCTTTAGTACTGATTGAACCAACACAGCCAATAAGTTTGGGCACTATTGGCAATCCTTAAATAGTCCACCTTGTACAATCCTTATAAGAAGAGGAGAAGACACAGTTCACAGAGTTCCTAAAAGAGAAAAATATTAACGTTGCATGGTCTGATACTGATATGCTAGGGCTAGATCCTAATCTAATTATGAACCACTTGTCTATAGCTCTCGCGATCAAGCCCGTAAAGCAAAAACTTAAAAAAATGCATCCTCATGTTGCATTATTGGTAAAAGCAGAGCTTGGAAAGTTGTTAAAAGCAAGATTTATTAGAGTCATTGCCAATGCAGGGTGGATCTCCAATGTGGTCCCCATATCTAAATCTGATAAATCTATTAGGATCTACATAGACTTTAGAGATTTGAACAAATAATGTCCAAAGGATGACTTTCCTCTACCAAACATTGACATGATCATAGATCTTACAGCTGGCTTCCATATGTATTCTTTAATGGATGGATTTTTGGGCTATAATCAAATCAAAATTTCCCCCAAGGATCAAGATAAAACCGCATTCACATGTGCATGGGGCACATTTTGTTGGAACGTCATGCCATTTGGGCTAAAGAATGCTGGTGTGACATATTAAAGAGCCATGACCACAATATTCCATGACATGATACATAAGAACATGGAGGACTATGTCGATGACACATTGGCTAAATCCAAAGAAAGGTACTCACATTGCTGACCTAAGAAAGATATTAGATCGGATGGAACAATTCCAACTCAAGCTCAACCCAAAGAAATGTGCTTTTGGGATCCAATCAGGGAAGCTCCTAGGATTCATTGTTTCAACAAAAGGAATTGAGTTAGATCCTACTAAAGTTAAGGCTATACTAGAGATGGCTCCTCCACACAACATTAGTCAAATGAGGACACTACAAGGAAGACTCCATTCCATCAAGAGATTCATGTCCCAACTTGCAGATAGGGCCCACCCCTTTACTAAGCTACTATATAAAGGGGTTACCTTCAAATGGGATGAACACTGTGAAGTGAACTTCAAAGAATTGAAGGGATACCTAGCTACTTATCCTATTCTTATGGCGCCTATTCATGGAAAGCTCTTACTCTTATACATTTTAGCTATAGCTACATCCCTAGGAGTAATACTGACACAAGAGGATGAGGCAAAGAAAGAAAGAGCTATTTACTACATTAGTAGAACACTGGTCACTTATGAGCTCAATTATAGCATTATTGAAAAAGCATGCTTAGAAATCATCTTCACATCACAAAAATTAAGGCACTACATGCACTCTCATACCGTGAAGCTCATTGCTAAGATTGATCCTCTAAAATATCTTTCGAGCATAACAGCATTGACAGGATGTTTGGCAAAATGGGTCCTGATTCTAAGTGAGTTTGACATTGAATATGTAGAACGGAGAGCTATCAAACGACAGGTCCTTGTAGATCAATTGGTTGATTCACCACTCTAGGATGATGAACCTTTACTCATTTAATTCCCTTATGAAACAATCATGCATCTCACTTAATATCCATGGGGAGTATCAAATGAAAGATGAGAAGTTGATGCACTACAAGCAACTAGTTGATGACCTGAAGAAGTACTTTGTCTTCAACACCTTCCAGTAGATACCAAGATAAGAGAACAAAGTTGTAGATGTTATGGCTACCTTTGCATCCATGTTACAACTGGAAGAACATCAATTTTTCTATGAATTCTTGGTGGAAGAACTATCCTATCCTACTTTTGATACCGCTGAATACCAAGTAATATGTGCTTTGAATACCCTAGACCAATCTCAGTATGCCAATATCATTGCTTACCTTTCTAACCAAACTATTCCCGACAATCTATCAAGAAATGAGAAAAGATCCCTGATTAGGACAGCATCGCATTACATCCTCATAACTAACAACCTATATCAACGCAGTCTTGATGGTCCACTTCTTCGGTGTTTAGAATTTGAAGAGTCCGATCTAGCATTAAAAGAAGTCCACGAAGGTGTATGTGGATCACACTCGAGCAACTTTTAATTTGTGAAGAAACTACTCAGAGTAGGCTATTACTGGCCTACCATGGAGAAAGATGCTATTCAATTTTCAAAGTCATGTCTTAAATGTTAGACACATGGAAATCTTATCCATGCTCCTGCCAAAGAACTTATACCTTTCACAACACATTAGCCATTTCATCAATGGGCCTTTGACTTGGTTGGAAAAATATATCCCAACTCTTCAAATGGACACAAATTCATCATTGTGACCACTGAGTATTTGACAAAGTGGGTCGAGGCCGTGCCGCTAATCAAAGCCATGAGCAAACAGGTGGCTATGTTCATTCTGAACTACATTGTTTGTAGATATGGGATACCCTCTTCAATTGTAACAAGCAATGGGGGCCAATTTAAAAATCAAGACCTTGATGACCTTTGTGAATAGTTTCATATTACTCAACACTGCTCCTCAATCTATTACCCACAAGGTAATGGATAGGATGAGGCATCAAACAAGAATGTTCTCAAAATTCTACATAGAACTGTAAGCAAGTCTGGTAGAGATTGGCATCTACAACTAAATCTAGCACCATGGGCCTACAGAAAAAGCATAAGAACACCAATTGGAGTCACGCCATGTGCTCTAGTCTATGGTGTTGAAGCAGTACTACCTATTGAGGTTGAAATCCCATCTTTGCAGATATCTTTACAAGGTCTTTTTACTGATTCGTAGTTCTTCATAGATAGGGTAAATTCTCTGGATTTGCTAGATGAGTGCAGAAAACAAGCATTCGATCACCTCAAAGTGTATCAAGCACATATGTCCAAAGGTTACAATAAGAAGGTCAAACCACACAAATTTTAAGTAGGAGATCTCGTTCTTAAAGAGAATCCTAAGAATCAGCCTAACAGGGAGCAAAAAAGAAAATTTGAACCAAACTGACTAGGACCTTATGTTATCACTGCTACTTTTGGGATTGGAGCTTATCAACTAGCTACACCTAAGGGAGATGTTCTTCCCTATCCTATCAACACTCTACATTTGAAGTGGTTCTACGCTTGATATTTGGCTAGCAGAGCCTGTATAGCAAAAAATTCTTGCAAACTACCAAAAACATTTAGAAAATTGATCCTGAAAAAAATCCAAAAATAGTGGCAAAAGGTCCTATAGAAATGGTATCCTTGGTGTAAACCTGGCAAAAAGGCGCCTTGATACTACAAAAACATTCAAAAAAGTGAAAATAGCAAAAAAATTGAAAAAGAGAAAAGTGCCTTGATGAGCACCTGGTAAAATAGGCATCTTGGTAGAAAAAAGAAAGAAAGGATCTTGCCAAATGGTGAAAACCTGGCAATCAGGTGTAACTTGTGTTCTGTGCTTCATCTATCAATACAATACTGATACTAGGCCTTCATAATTTTCTTGTGCTCATACGTTGACTTCATTTTGCTACATGACTATCTTATCCTCTCTTGGGATTTGTCTACATTTATGTCTTACGAATAAGTCATTCTACACTAGGGGCATCTTTGCTAGCATAGTAGGTCTAGGTTGCTCTAGGATGGTTTGCCTCACAGACACATTGTTTCTTGATACATGCGACACAATGTCACTTTCCAAAACAAGGGTTTCTTCTCCAAACATCACATTTACAGACATGACACTTACAGTGACAACGTTCCTACGAGGCTATATTGGATCACAAACATGAACAGATTATCCTATCAATGCATAGACATGGAACACCATATTGCTTATTCCACTTTTTTGATTGATGAATCTTTACTGTGTTTGACATATGAATGAACAAGTACTACTTAAACACATAGTTTGATATTGGTTTGATTATGATTATTTTATGTCCTGATCATGTTTTCAACTAAGGGCATCTATGTAATTATAAATTTTATTTGATGGATTCACAATTAATAACTTGTTATGTCTTCTTAGTTACTCAATGATGTATGTGCAAAGACAAAGAGTGACAAGGATAGGGGGCATAATATTTTCTTGGTTTTCTGCGTATGGTGATTTTTCCAAATGATCCTATAAATTTCACCTAACTTGGATGTTTATGGTAAGAGCTGCCACTATGGGTGGATAGCCGCATATATCTCAATCTTTGTTATGTGTAAACTACGGTGAGGTTGAAACAATTTCCTTGTCTATTTTCTGATCCCGATCCTTAATAAGGTATACGAATCATAATGTACCCAAGGATATGAATTTTCAAGGTCATTGTGGGTCCAATATCTTGCCTTACTCAGAATCTGGTATATTAAAATATAAGGTGACTATTTTGTTATCCTGGCTCCTATGCCTTGATGCCTAAGTCTATTTCTGACATTTCAATAAAACATAGTATTCATACTTTCATAATATCAGTGGGTATTAGCGATTGTTGTACTATCAGGTGGCATCCATTTCGGAAGAGTGCCCAATGATGATAAAGAGCTATACATTTGCATACTAGTGACAAAGTCCTAAGAGTCTACATATAACTGCATTTAGAGATTGCATGATACATAAAAGCATAAGGAATTTTGTGCTCAAAAATGATTTCTATCTTCTTCTCAAAACCAAGTTAAATACATCATCAATATTACTGATATATCTATTGTTGCACATCCATAGCATACATTTTGCATTCATTGAAAAGAAGCAATAGAAAAATACAAAAATAAAGCATTCATGTATTGCATTTTTAATTTTCATCCTAAAGTGCATCCATATATCTACCAAAAAATCAAAAGAAATATACATTTGCATTTTCACATGAGTATAATTCAAAACATATTTATATCTGTAATAACTCATCGCATCCAATAATAAAATGATGTTATCATCTAAAAACTAACTCATCAAGAGACCGAGATATCATCACATATGCAGGATACATTTATCACATCTATGAAAGAAAAAGGAACTCCATAAACATGTTAGACTCAGGAAGCTGCATCAAATATATATATCATCACGACATGGTACAAATCAAAATATGGAACAGTATGCATAAAGAGTATTCGAGTATCAGTGAGCCAAAATGAATCAAATACACATGTATAAATATCATATACAAAAGGGGGATCTTAGCAGGATCCAGATATACAAAATGAAATGTCAAGATATACATATAAATGGTACAAAATAGCAACTTTGTCCCGCCCCCTCTCCCTGATCAGGAGGATGATGAGGAGGTGGTACAAAAGGAGTTGTTGGAGGTGGCATGGCTCCCTCTGACTGCTAAGTCACTCCTAAAAAGGAAGGAGCTCTCTGGCCCTCTCCAACTACTACATGATACAAGGCATAATAATAAGTGGCCCTCTACCCCTGATGAACCGCTGTCTGGGCATGTGCATCCCTCTCAGCTTTGAGAATCTCACCCTGCCTTTCCCTCTCTACTCTCAGCTACTCAAGCTATATATCCCTATTTTCCAGTAAGGCATCGGTAGTAGTAACTCAGGCCTCCAATGCTATAATCCTAGCATGGAGCTGCTCCCTCTCCTGCTCACACCTAGACAAAGGATCTTCGTCTCTACCTGTCTCCTACTCCTGGGACCGGTCCTGCCCTCTATGCTGTGATCTAACCTATGATCCCTGATGTCTCTATCTCTGCTAGTCCTTAGTAAGGAGTAGACCAGGATCTCTCCAGGGAGCTACAAATCTGAACCAGGTACGCCGACCCTCTCCACTACCACTACCACTAGCTCCACCTATATCGACAGCCTCACCACTACCACCCCTATCATCTCTATCATTACCATCATCAGGAGGAGGATGCCTACCATCTCTTCCATCTCAGCCACCATCCTGACCTCCATGTCTACCCAGGGCCCTATCTCTCTGCGCTCCTCCTCTCCCCCTTGCTGGGTGATCCTTAGGATCATAATCCAAAGGCTCCTCTATGCGAGAAATGATCTCATCTGGTACTGTAAAACAAGGAAATGGGTACTGAAGCATCTCCGCAACATATCTATCAAAGACACCTGCATCAGCAACATCAAGGCGAAGATCCCAGCATACTCCAACCATATCAAAAATCTCCTGGTGAGCTATCTCATAATGTAACTGAGCACCCCACAAAGCTGCCTCATCCCAAATCTATGCATACATAGTGATATCATGTATCCTACCCTGACGGCAGCCATATTGTCTTAGGACCCAAGTATGGATGAACCTCTCTATGACGTATTTGGTCCTCCCAATAAGATATCAGCTCTAAAATAAATAGGGTACCTATTGTGCATCTGAGGTGCACTCCTCGTAATCTAAATATGGTCACCAAACGACCTCAGTCATATCATCAAAGAGATGGCGCCAGTACTCAACCTTGCCCAGATGGTGCTGCTGAAGAAGAACTATACATATAAACATAGGGCTGCTCTGGTGCCCTTTGTCTTTCTACAATTGGCCATGTCACAGGGATATGCTCCTAGGCCCAGATCTGGAGAATAAGAATGCCTACGGTCATGCCCTATGTGTAGTGGTATACTATCTCATGTAGCTCTTTGTACATGTGGGCTAAGATACAGCTACCCCATGCAAATCTCCGTCGGTGGGTAACCAATTTCTCTATTATGCCCACCCAACTGACCATAAATCCATGCTGGCCCCTATCTAGCATAAGGATGCTACCTACCAGACCTGCTAAATAAACAGATAAATGATCATAATGATTGACCATGTAGTCCCATGAAAGATATCTCCGGTCAATGGTATCATCCTGGAAAAATCTGCGTGTAGCACCAATGGCCATGCCAGCTCTCAACTCAAAGAATACCTCATGTTTGATCATCAGCACATGCAGTATCCTCTAGACGTCCTCCAGAGTCACTATGATCTCTCAAGTCAGTAAATGAAAGGTGTTGTGCTCTGAGTGCCATCTCTCAGCCAGAGCAGTCAACAACCCATTGTTTACCCCAATCTCAGGTAAACCTACCAAGGAACGTAATCCGCATTGGAACACAGTCATCTACTCATCATCAGATAGCAGTCCAGACAATGCAAGCGCACGACCAGGGTAAAAGCTGTGAAATGCAACTACCTCAAACTAGGTCTATTTTGGACAAAAATGACAAAACATCAGTATCCTATTTACAACAAAGGGGCAGACTCCTAATCGGCTAAGTGATTCCAAGTTTGCAGGATGCAAACATATCAAACCGATTGAAATTCTAAGTCTCCTAACTAGATACGATTCTAAAACAGAAGAGTATGATCCATTTTGCTAGATACGATCCTGGAAATATAGGGTGCGACTGAGTTTACAAGATGCAATCCCTGAAATACGGGATGCGATCCTAAAAGTGAGGTGCAACCCTAAGCAAATAGGGTGCAACAGACTGATGGGTTTTCACTAAAAATATGACAAAAATAGTGAAAACAGATGTGATCCAAGGTATCCTGGATGCGACGCAGGAATCCAAAAAAACTTGATGTGATCCGAGAAAAACTAGATGCGACATGGGATTCGCAGGTTGCAATCCAGAATCCTAGATGTGATTCAAAATGGAAAGGGCTGTAAGAGCCACAAAAATACATAAAATTGAAATTTGCAAAATTCACAAGGTAGTTTGTTGAGTACTTACTAGCGGTGGGTAGTCAACTGGGTGTTGATGTTGATGGCTTATTTTGAAATGGTGCTTCCTCACAGGAACTACCATCTTCTCTGCAGAGCTCTCTGAATTACTATGGCTGAAAGTGAAAATGAATAGTAAAATGGTAAATTTGAAGGCTTATATTGGTCTTTTGAGACATTTAGGAGTTTTGAAACTCCTCCTGGGCAACTACAACTACATTTTTGTTCTCCTTTTGATCAATCAGGAACCAAATCGAAGGTGCATAAGATGTTTTCAGCAGCCAAGTACCATTTTTATGACAATTTCAAAAACTGCAGATTTGCTTCATTTGTTCCAAGAATCTGTTCGAATGTACATTTTATCATGAATCTTAGTCTGACATCATTTTATCTGTCTCACCACGCACATTTTCATGTAATTAACTTGGTACTCCTGTGTTTATTTTTAAACACACCTTCTTTTCCACTTCTTCTACTCCATTCTTTCAACTAAGAGATTTATTCTTTTCCTTCAGTTTCGTTCCTGAAGGGGCATGATCACACTATCATCAATTAAATTTTTGCTCAAAACTGTATTAAAAATGACTTTGTTATCAAACAAACTAGGGGCATAATAATTTCCTTGACTAAAGTTAGAACTATTGGATAGAAAGCTTTGGTTCTCATGAGCTGGATATCTTATGTTTCGTCTTTTTAAAAGATTTTTATTAAAGCTCCTGGCAGCTTCTCACTGACTTTTGGACGACAACCAAGTTTGAAATCAGTATTATCAATCTTTGGATGACAACCAAGTTCAAAATTGGTATCTTTAAAGATCTTTTATTGATCATTGGATGACGACCAAGTTCAAAATCAATTCTATCAGTTTGGTTCAATCAAGTGTGAGACTGATCTCACCAGCATTTCATTCAACAACCAAGAACAAAATTCTCAAACTTTCTGAAGTCAAATTCAAAAACTTTCTTTGAATCAATGTGTTGCTCGCACATCAATTCAAAGAGGAGAAAATGTAACAACCCTAATTCAGTCTACTACAACTATGGACCCCGTTTTCCCTAAGCGTGATCATACCCTCATTTATGTCCAAACAACCCTGTTACTGCTTGGCATAATTATTTTAAAATCAATTTAATGTCCTAGGTGATTTTTATCACTGAATTATATTAACTATTATAACCATACAAATCAAATAATTCAAAACCAATTAAATCAAATCAAAATCATATATGGCTATAGTATTTAATTATAAAGGAATTAAATAAAGTCCTAAATCAAATACCCACTTGCAAGTAACCCATTTCCCTAGCCTATTTAATTTAATTAAAATGGCTATAGTCCCCTTAATTATTAAAAAGCAATAAAATTCTTAAATAATTAATTTCCATATTTTAAATGAATTAAATAAGTTTAATTCATTTTATTTATATTCCCTTTACCCCAACCTAACCTATCTCAACCACTTGTACCCTGGGTTCTAACCTATCTCAACCCATTCCACCCTCTTACACCCTTCCCATGCTTCTTTAAGGATTTCATTAATGCCTCATTAATGAAGATGCCTTAAGCCCATGTCTCCTCCATGCCTCATTAATGCCCAAGGAATTAATGGCTCTTACACCACCATTAATGAGTCCCTCAATTCATTAATGAGCCTTGTCTCCCCTCTCTCTCTCTCATTCTTCTATAAATACAAGCCATTTTTGAGAGAAAAAGGTCTTCATCCCATATTGTAAATGCATTGTTATGTTGTTGGAATAGACCTAGCTCATACTTCATTTCATAGTTCATGCTCATACATTGTTATTATGTCCATTTTTAGACTAATATGCATTGTTCATTTAATAATAGTTTGTTTTTAACTAAATATTTCATACTGGGTTGTTTATGTCACTGGTATTTAGCATAAATCTGAGGGCTTTTATGTTATATGCTACACTCATCCTAGTTAGAAATCAATAAGTCGATGTTATGATTTATATGCTCTTTAACCCTTGTTTTTTAGTAATAGAATGACTTATTGAAGTGTTGTGTTGCAGATAACAGGTGCACAAATATACACACACAATGGGTTCTTCATAGGAGTCCTAGTAGGTCTTATCATGCGTTAGGACCCCTAGGAAGTCCCCATGACCCCTTTTGACACATTTCAACACTCAA
>MU224538.1:212643-243304 GCA_018584345.1 Thuja plicata | reverse complement strand
ATGAAAAAGGAATTAAATAATATTTAATTATTAGATAAATATCCTCATTTCAATAATTAAATTTAATTATTCAAATAATTGAGAAAAAACAATTATGAGGTCATATTTATTTAATTAATTGAATATTTTCTCAAAAATATTTCTTTTATTCAAGAATGGAAACTTTGAATTAATTGAGCTTTAAAGAGAAATAAAACAATTAAATTCAAATAAAACAGTATTAAATCAAAGAAAGAAAACAGTTAAAGTAGGAAGAAAACAATTTATTGTATTCGTTTGAATAAAGCTTTCTATTTTAAATTGGCTTTTCTATATGTTTTATTTCAAAGAGGAAAGTTTCTATTCTGATCATCTCTGAGTCTATAAAAGAACTCTCATTCTTCATTCAAAACCCCCCGATTACTCCCTGAAACCCCCACTCATTTTTACATTGTTAGAATACTGAATTATTGTCTCATTTTCTTGCTAATCTCATATAGAATAATTTCATTTTGCAATAAGATAGTTTTCAATTTCTAGATTAATTGCATTGAAATCATGTCTTAGCTTAATCTCTCATATTTTATTTCTTAGTATAATCTTGCATTGTATTGCATCTATCATGATAAATCCTTCGTTCCTAGATTGGTCCATGGTTGTGAGACTCGTTCTGAGAGCAATTTCAGAAACCCCGTCTGGATAGAAGGCAACAGGTCGAATCATGCAAGCAGACAGGATGAATAACCTCATATTCAGTCTTGTGTGTACCTGGTGAAGGACTATGTTGAAGTTTATGGTGAATTAACAAGGCCAAATTTACCGCATACAGTTGCGTTCTCATAATTGGTTGTGTGTTTTCTCTCGACATCCATCAAATGTATGAAATGAGTGGTTAGTTGTCGTGTCGTTTTTATTGTTTATACACAATGCTTTTAAAATTTGTTGTTGGTCAGAATTTCCCTAACTGTGACGATCTACAGCCTCGTCTGATCGTCTACCGTCTACCATATTGATGTTCAATTCCATCTATTTGTCCCTCAATTAGTTGAAGGCCACCTGTCTTGTGAGAGCGCATCATGATGCTATACTATACATACTCTTACCATCTCCTTTTAGCTTTTGCTATTTTTAATACCATGCCTAGCAAAGAGGATGTTCTTTTATCTCGTAGAAAAATGAACAAAATCCTAATAGTTGTCGTGCATTACTCAAATTTGACTCCGCCGGCCCTAAAGTCTTCTTTTCCCAATTTCATCACACTTCCTTTTATAAATACATGGAAGAGGCTAAGTTCTGTCTGCGCCTAAACCATGGACGACACCAAGATTCCCAATGGAAAAGAGGTCTTTGGCACTGTCGCTAAAAATTACGCACAGTTCAGGCCCGGCTAGCCCCCACAACTTTTCTCCTTCCTTTCTTCGCTCACTCCGCAACATGATCTTGTCTGGGATGTGGGCACTGGCACTGGCCAAGCCGCCGTTGAGGTAACTTAGGTTTTAATCACATCTTTCTCAAAACTCTTATCTTTATATATATAACATTATGTTGTGTGTGAATGGATAAGCAGTTATCAAAGTACTATTCCAGAGTGGTGGGCACAGACACGAGTGAGGGCCAGATTCAACACGCAGAGCGCCGCCCCAACATTACCTACGCCGTCATGCCGCCGTCAACGAGCGAGCAACAACTGCAATCCATTATCCCCGATTCGTCTGTGGACATCGTGACCGTTGCTTCGGCCATCCACTGGTTTGATTTGGATGAATTTTACCCGCAGGTGAAGCGCGTGTTGAAAAAACCCGGCGGCGATTGCCGTGTGGGCGTACTGGAAGCCGAACGTCGATCCACAAATGGACGTCGTTCGTGAGCGGTTTTTTCAGAGAGCTTTACCATTTTCCCATCCGGGTGTGAAAGTGGGGTCGGAGGAATACTACAAGACTTTGCCATTTCCGTTCACAGAAGTGGAGGGAATAAAATTGGAGATGGAAGAGCAGAGGACGTTTTATGAGTACATCGGACTTTTCAGAACGGGGTCTGCCTTGGTGGGTAGACAAGAAATGTTGGACGAGTTTATACCAGAATTTGAGGAGGCATGGGGAGTTCTGCCCCATGTGACCAGGGCTGTAAGGTTTCAGCTCTACTCAAAGATTGGTAAGGTTTGAAATAGAGTAAAGATTCTGTTAGTACACCGTGGATGATTCCCATGTGTCCTGTGAACTTTAACGGTGCCCTTGATTTTAATATGTTTTTTTAAGTGTCTTATTACATGTTAATGCTATGGTTTACTGATATCCCTTAGGGTACTATCATGCTTTATATAGGACGGTGACAGTTAGAGATGGTTGTATCATAATAAGGGCCCTGACTTCCTTTTTTAAGTCGTTTTTAGTAGTTGTGATAGTATTTGCCGATTTAATGTCTAATTTTTTTGAGAATATTGTGGCTTTAAAGTTTTAGTATTGATCATTAGACTATGTATACTTAAATGAAATAATTTCTTAAATTTAAAAAATATTAAATCACTTGATGCTACACCAACATATGACTAGAACATGACTTGGAGTATTTTTTTGGGCCTTTTCATATACCTCAACAAAAAGTATGTTGATGCAAGAGACTTGTTAGAAAGCTCTTATAAAAATTGAGAATTTTGAAATTGACATGAAGAGGCGCTCAACTATTGAATCAAATTTATTTGTAAGTTGGTTGAATTTCTTAATAAACACAAATAACATGACAATAATATCTTGTTTTCTTTTAAAACAGCACTTAAACACATATAATAAAATAGTGCTTATCGTTAAACCGCATGTTTGGGTATAAGAGTTTTTAGCTTAAATTGTGTATGCTTTTTTTGTTCGACATTTTGGACTATATGTAGTGGTACATCATCAAGAAGAGGAAAATATTTTGGATCACATAGTTTGGTTTGTCAAATATTTTGTCACTAACATTTACATCGAAATACACATAACTTTAGATGAATGATATATAACCTCTACTTATTTTTATATCACTAGCACTTGCACCAAAGGGAGGTGCAATGGTTACGCCGATAGTAAGATATAGTTAAATAATCTATTAGAGATGAACTTTAATTGATTGATTACGTTAAATTTTAACATATTAAAAATATTTTCTATATATTTCTTTCAATTCAAACATGTAACGGTTAGTTTTAAATTGGACAATCAAACACAAGTACGATGGTACAATTGAAAGATATATTAACAATAGTGATGATTCGGTTCTTGAATCCCTGCATATAAATTTATGTTTTGATTAGGTTCGCTTTAATTTATTGTATATATTTAAAATAGAATTTTGTGTAGAATTTATCTAAATTACATAAATACCCAAACAAATTTGGGCTAAATTACAATGTGGGTTTTATTGCTGCATCGACGTGACATTCCATCGAAAGATGAATATAGGGGAAAAGACCCAGCCGTTAGTGAGTCCAATAATCATGACCTTTTTATCATTTTGACCCTCCAATTACTAATTAAAGGAGCCCAAAAATAATAACACATGTACCAATAGTCGATCATACATGTACTAATAAGCAATCATTTTTTTAGATTCTTTGGTTGGTAATTGGCCCATTTGTGCATCACTATTGAGACATTTCGTAACGAACATTTGGCCACAAGTACTAGCATTATTGAGTGAACGACTATTGGTAGAAGATCATGGTGGGTATCGGGTGGCACTTTGAAATGACTACTTTTCAACCACTTTGTGACGGTCTCTACAAACAGATCTGTGAATATTCAAAAGCTGAAACCTTAGCTTTAAATAGTTAACTCACATACAGATATAACAAAAAAAAATTGTCGAAATCTAATATACCCTTTACGATCTATAGATACACGAAGTTAAGATGTGCAATCCAAAAAAGAGAACTTTATGTCCAATACCAACATCCCTCTTTTTTAATTATTTGCCTACCGAAGAGGATGTTTTTCTTTTATCTTGTAGAAAAGAAGATCAAAATCCTAATAGTTGTCGTGCACCATACTCAAACTTCAATTTCAATTGATTGCATACTCAAATTTGACTCCGCCGCCCCTAAAGACTTCTTTTCCCAATTCAATCACTTCCTTTTATAAATACATGGAAGAGGCTAAGCTCTGTCTGCGCCTAACCATGGACGACACCAAGTTTCCTAATGTAAAAGAGGTCTATGGCACTGTCGCCAAAAATTACGCACACTTCAGACCCCACTATCCCCCTCACCTTTTCTCCTTCCTTTCTTCCCTCACTCCTCAGCACGATCTGGCCTGGGATGTGGGCACTGGCACTGGCCAAGCCGCCATTGAGATAAGTAACCTGTTAATCACATCTTTCTCAAAACTCTTATCTTTATATATATAACAGCCTGTTGTGTGTTAATGGATAAGCAGTTATCAAAGTACTATTCGAGAGTGGTGGCCACAGACACGAGTGAGGGCCAGATTCAACACGCTGAGCACCGCCCCAACATAACCTACGCCGTCACGCCGCCATCAATTACTGAGCAACAATTGCAATCCATTATCCCCGATTCGTCTGTGGACATCGTGACCGTTGCTACGGCGATCCACTGGTTTGACTTGGATGAATTTTATCCGCAGGTGAAGCGCGTGTTGAAAAAGCCCGGCGGCGTGATTGCCGTGTGGGCGTACATGAATAGCAGCGTAGATCCAGCTATGGACGCCATTTTTGAGCGGTTTTTTCAGAAAGCTTTACCTGTTTCCCATCCTGGTGTGAAATTGGTGGTGGAGTATAAGACTCTGCCCTTTCCTTTCGCAGCAGTGGAAGGAATAAAAGTGGAGATCGAAGATCAGAGGACGTTTGAAGAGTATTTGGGACTTTTCAGAACCTCCTCTGCTTTGGTGGGCAGGGAAGAGATCTTAGACGAGTTTATACCAGAATTTGAGGCGGCGTGGGGAGCTCCGCTCCATGTGACCAGGGCTGTAAAGTTTCCGCTCTGCTTAAGGATTGGTAAGGTCTGATACAGAGCAAATATCCTTGATTCTCAGGTGCCGTGTGAACTTTACTGCTGCCGTTGATTTTAATATGTTTTTAAGTGTCTTATTACATGTTAATGCTATGGTTTACCGATTTGATAGCCATAGGGGTACTTATCAGCCTTTGCATATGACGGTGGCTTTCCTGAAATCATAATAAGGGCGGTGAAGTTCCTTTTCCAAAGTCGTTTTCTAGTAGTAGTTGTGATAGTATTTGCTGATTTAATATTTAATGTGAATGATTTTAATTTTTTTAAAAGTGTCTTATTATATAATAATGCTATGATTAACTGATTGATATTCTTAGTGATACTATCAGGCTTTAATTACGACGGTGAGAGAAAGATGGATGTCTATGAGGGTATTTCTTGGGTGGTGAAATTTATTCGCCCCATCATTTTTCTAGTAATGAAAGTATGTTCATTTTTTAGGAGTTGTGATAGCATTTTTTGATTTAATGGCTGATATGTTTCGTACTAATAATAATTGTGGTTTTAAACTTTTAATGTTGATTATTTGAGTATAAATAATTGAATGATAATGTGATGTCACATCAATATATAAGTAAAACTTGACTTAGTGCACAACTATAATGTTTTTTCTTGGACTTTTTTGAACACCCTAACAAAAAGTATGTTGATGGGGCAATGGACTTGTCAAGTGAGCTGTTATAAAAATTTGGGAGTTTTGAAATTGACATGAAAGATTTTGAGCCACAAAGTTAGAGTGCTCAACTATGGGATCAAATTTATTTGTTAGTTGGTTGAATTTCTTAATAAATAAAAAATAACATGACAATAATATCTTGGATATGATAGGCAAAATATGATCCTTTACAAAATCTATAAAAAAAAACTTCCTAGCTTTAATGTCATTCTTCTTCCATCGAGTTTTTATCAGCCTCATCAGATGGCTCGTACACATCCTTCTCCACGAAGTCTAGAGGATCATTTTCTTTCAAAGAGATAAGAACTTTGAATTTCTAAGAGGTGAAATTTGATGTGCCATCAAGCCTATCTTCAACCTTTAGATTGTTAACCATCTTGATGAATAAAAAAAACTTATACAAATGAGAAGAAGAATAAGAAGGCTTGCTGCTAAGACGAATTTGATCGCTTAACTTGATTAAACCTGCTCTGATACCATGTTGATTTTATAGCAAAAATAGCACAATGCAAAGAAAAGATAACACAAAACACAATTGTTACCTAGGGAAAACCCTCCGACTTGAGGGAAAAATCCAGGCACACCAAAAGAATATTACTTTATTGAATAATAATAATAGTAGTTTGAAAAAAATAAGAATTCTCCTCTTTAAGTCTACAAAAACTTAACAATCAAAACAAAGTATACTCTAAACAATAATATTGAACCAACAATGTATATTCTTCACACGTAACACTCTACTAATAATAATGAATGTTGTTAATGATCATCGCCACACAAAACATCAATACGGTAACCTCAGAATCGAAAATAAGACAAACTGTGAATGCCCTTTAGAAATGAACTCAACAATCACACAAAAGGACCCTTCACATTAGTCTGGCGTGTCAAATGAAAGGACTTCTGTTACACAAAACAACGTCTCTTCAACATCTTGAAAATGTCTGACCCTTCATCGTATGAGAATATGTAATGATGTCCACATCAAATGCTTGAAGTGACGGGGCATATGAAATAATCTTCGCAGAAGATTAAATAAAGGATGATTAGATTACTAGTCCAAAGGTCACTGAATAATATAGACCGCATCAAAGAAAATAAAACATCACGATGAAAGAGGAACCAACACCCTGCAATAGAAATGACTATCTCATATAGAGACGACTATGGAAGAAAGATATCTCCCGAAGCAACATCATCAACAATGCACAACTCTAGTGTGATTTTTCTTGGACTTTTTTGAACGCCCTAATCAAAATTATGTTGATGGGGCAATGAACTTGTCAAGTAAGTTGTTATAAAAAATTGGGAGTTTTGAAATTGACATGGAAGATTTTGAGGCACAAAGTTAGGGTGCTCAACTATTGGATCAAATTTATTTGTAAGTTGGTTGAATTTCTTAATAAATAAAAAATAACATGACAATAATATCTTATTTTCTTTTAAAATGGCACTTAAACACATATAATAATATTGTGTGTTGTTAAACCACATAGTTTACATTTTGGATCATACTCAGTGGAAGGGGAAAATATTTTGAATCACATAGTTTTGTTTGTCAAATATTTAGTCACTGACATTTACATCAAAATCCACATAATTTTAGATGAATGATTTAGAATCTCTACTTATTTTTATATCATTATAAATCAATTATATGTTAATCTATTAAAGAATTAAGATTTTATTTATGAATAAATATCATATTATCTATAAAAAAAATGTAAATAACTTGTAGTACCAAAAAAAATGGGTAGAGGAAACACTATAATGTCTAAGTGAGATAGAACTCTAAACATAAAATAAAACTCAAAAATAAAGTTGATAAGGAGAAAGAGGTAAGACGCTAATAGGAGGTGTTGTGCCTTCTTACAACATGCCATATTTGCCTCTTCATGAAGTAAGGAGCCATTTTTAGCATTAGGCTAGTCCAATTTAAAAGTTATATGAAGTTGTAGGTTCTTGTTATTTAATTGGGTTAGGATGAAGTGAAAGTCAAACTATTGAAACATAAAATCAAATTATTTGGGTATGGAATAGGGAAAAATATTTATTAAAAATATATTTTGTTATTCAATAATAACTCCTAAATGATATTCTGGAAATCAATGAAGATTTGAAACAAAATAAGGCATTTTAGAGTCAAATTCCCACAAATATCTTAAGTTGGCTTAGCGAAATTTCATATTTCAGCAATCATTTGGAGAAGAATTCCACTTCACTTCTCATTCAAAATACTATAAAAAAACTAAGAATAGCCAACTTGATAAATGGGAAGTTGTAGAGAAAAAATTTTAAATTAAACATTAAAACTAAACTTTTGTAGTGCACATTAACCTTAACTTGAAATTAGATTTCTTGCAATTCTTATAGAAATTTGACTTCCAATTGAACATAAATATAATAATCTAGAAAAATTTATGTCTAGTGTAAATCCATACAATTGAAGTGACTTCATGCCTTTGTAAATTAATTAAACTTTAGGGTTAACCCTTATCAAATCACCAAAGAAAGTGACCCAACATTAAAACCAAAGTTAATTTCAGAAGAGAATTTATTCATATTCATATTCATGCAGCTTTGGAGCCAAGGGTACATCACTATGAATATTCAAATGAAAGATATCCCTAAAGTGTATGAAATGTTGTTAAGTAGGTAATGATCTAAAAATTTGAATAAATATATAGAAATAGATTTCTTACACATATGTGGGTTATTTTGGAGTGGTGTTTCTAGACAAATCTAAATTCAGAGAGAGATTAGAATGAAACACCTAATTACAAAGTATAATCAATGAACCTACACTAAATTAGAACCAAGAGTACAGGGGTTGATTCTATGGGAATGAAATACTGAGAAAATTTTCATGTGTCATACAAGCCATCAAGATCTTACTAAGATATTTCCAAGTAATAAAATAGCAATCAAAATTTAGATTATTCCTTAAAGAGTGAAGAAGGGTTCATAGAATTTTTGCAAGAGTTTACATCTAGGTTCATCAAAATCCAAGAGAAGGAAGAAAAGTTCTTCCTTCCCCAAAACCACCATAGACAATATCAAACCCACCAAAACAACTACAGTATCCTCCTCCAACATCTCCTAGCATGTCATTTGAACTTGAATTATAATCCATGAAATAAACTATAAAAGGATTGGAAGATGAGATACACCACAAATCCTACACCTCATATGAGCTATGTTCATGTCATATGTATCATTTTGTTGAGAAGATCATAAATTTCAACCTCCATCTTTTTTAAAATCCTTAAATGTGCTAAATATAAAGGAAGGATTACCCTAGATAACACATTAAGGGATTTTTCATGGCTAGACAAGAAGTGGATCATAAAGACATGTACTTTATCCAATATTTCTCTCACAACTTAGTGTTATCTCTATAAGATATATTTGGTTGTCATTAGTTTATGTCAAATTCATAGAGTCAAGAAGAACCAGTCGGTGAAAGGAGTTATTCATATATTTGACTAGTCGATAATTCACACTGAGTCAGTCGGTGAAGTCATACATAAAAGAGAAGCCAATATAAGCGCAAATAGTTAAAGACAGAGTACCAAGCGTCTACAGTTACTGAGTGTTACATTATACTGCATGCAATAAAGGACACCAAGTGGATAATCACCGAGTATTGAAGTTCTTATAACCGAGTTGAAGGAGTTACTCAACCGAGTTAGACAAATAATCAAAAACACGACCAAATCACATTTAATTCTTTTTCATAGCATTAATTACATTACTATAAGCATTTATAAGAGTTTTTTACATGATCAATGATTCAAATAAATCAGAGTGAAGATCTAAGGCATAGATCAAGCAGCAAAAGAAAGTTTGCTAGTACCAAGAAAAACAAGTACCAAGGTAAAAGTGACATGGTCACCGAGCGGAAAAGAAGATCTAACGGTTAAGAATGATTCACAACCTAACGCATAAGATTAAGATGCATAAACTCTTATATATAATGGATGATTTACAGATCAGAGAGCACCGAAGAGGCTGATATTGTTGAAGAAGTTGTTAAGATTTATTGTTATTGTTGAGAAAGTTAAAGGAGTTATTTGAAGAACAAAGAGAAGAGCAGAGAGCATCGAGCATAAATTCAGCTACAACAGATCAGAACAAAATAGTGTTATAGTTTGAGATTGAGGTAACACCGATCAGAGCACCTAGAGTCTGAACAACATTTACTTTTGATGCATTTTTACAGAGATTATTGAGTTATTGATACTATTATATTGAGAGCTTTAAATCCCAATACTGGGCAGATCTTAACCAATCTTATATTTGTAAATCCTTTAACATGGTACATCTCTAAGTGTAGATTTTGTAAATATCCTCTAACTAGGTAGACCTAACAAGTCTTTTTATACTCTTAACCGACTAACCTATCAAAATGGCTAAACATTGTAAGCTCTAACCGAGCACCCTTTATGGGTATGTGCAGGATCATGGTATACCAAGCTATGGCCTTAAGTGGCAATGAAAATCAGAAAATCAGGGTTAGTCAACTTGATGTAAAACGTTGGACATCTTATCAACCTTATGTGAAAAAGTTGTAAGATTAGAATCTGTAGGAAATTGAATGTAGTTTCTAAACTACTAGCCCTTTTTTGAAAAAAAATTAATCTAATTGTTGAAAATTTTAGATTTCAATGCAGCAATATGAAAATTTTAGGAAAAAGATAAAAGTATGTGTATGTCTGACCACCTTAATCACAATAAAATGATGATACCTTTTCACAAGATCCTAGATATAAGTAGTAGAATCATGCCTGGATGTGACGCATATTTTTGTGGAATTTTTTCTCAAATAATTAATTAATTATGAATTTCTACTACGAATTTTTCAGAATAATAAAACTCCCGTGTCTGACCACTTTAACTAATTCTAAACTTTACTAAATTGATTTTTTTAAAAATTTTCTTATAGTAGGTGAAGCATAGAATGTGACGCATGTTTCGGATTTCAAAAAGGTTAAACCGTTTGAAAGTTATAGTTGTTTTTCAATCAGTCTATCAATCGGGACTATAGAGGTAACTCAAATAGAAAATAAGTAATAAATACTTATTGAAATAGAAATTCGACAACAATTATATTGATGGAAACCTGATAATCTCTTTAAGAAACCCTTTTTGTTTCATCAATTTCAGGTGAAAAAAAGGTCATCAGCTACATCGTCGAAGTCTGGAAGTCAGAGGAAATATGATAAACACTTTTTTTGGGTTGACCATCCACGTTTGGCATTGCAAAGCCAAAACTCGAGGCAAATACCAAGGCTAATCGAACATGAGATACTAAATTAGATATGAGATACTAAATCAGATATGAGATATTATTGGATATCAGATATCTCCTGCCAAAATTTCACTTTCCATTTGAAATTTCAACATTTCCAATATTGATTTTAGTTTTTTAGTTTTTTATAGATTTCATATTTTATAATATTAATATTATAAAAATACTAAATGATAATAGCAATAGGCTTAAATTATTATTATTTATATTAGTATTGTATAATAGTAGTATTATATTATATTAATATTGGTATGATATTTAGTAATATTAGTATTAATATATTATTATTATTCATATTAGTATTATATTATATTATATATATTTCTATTATATTATATAAATTAGTATTATATTACTATTGTATAATAGTATAATATTAGTATTATATTTATTATTATTTATATTATAATAATAATACCTTGGAGAGAGAGAGAGAGAGAGACCCATTAGGAAGCCTAAGAGTACATCTTAGAGGATGTAAGGTGTCTTACAAGGTCGTAGGACCCATCAATGACTCCTACGACTCCTTATGAACCCTTACAACCGCTTAGGAATCCTAAGAGTACATCTTAGGGGTTGTAAGGTGTCTAAAGGGGGTCTTAGGACCCATTAATTGGTCCTACTGCCCCTTATGACACCTTACAAACCATTAGAAAGTCTAAGAGTACATCTTAGGGGTTGTAAAGTGTCTTAAGGGGTCCTAGCATCCATTAATGGCTCCTACGAACCCTTATGACACCTTACCACCCATTAGGAAGCCTAAGAGTACATCTTAGGGGTCATAAGGGGTCTTATGGTGTCCTAAGACACTGTAATATGTCCTATAATCCCTTGAGATCCATTAACCTGTACTAGTAACCCTAAGATGTATTCTTAGGGTTCCTAAGGGGTCGTATGGTGTCTTAAGGGGTCTTATGACCAATTTATGGGTCCTACAACCCATTATGACACCTTACGACCCATTAGAAAAACTACGATTACTTCTTAGGGGTCATAAGGTGTCTTAAGGGGTCTTAACATCCATTAATGGCTCCTAAGACAGAGTAATATGTCCTATGACCCGTTGAGACCCATTAATGTGTAGTAGGGACCCTAATATGTATTCTTAGGGTTCCTAAGAGGTCGTAAGGTGTCTTAAGGGGTCCTAGGACCCATTAATGGGTACTACAACCCCTTATGACACCTTACGACCCATTAGGAATCCAAAGAGTACATCTTCGGGGTTGTAAGGTGTCTTAAGGGGTTGTAGGACCAATTAATGACTCCTACGACTCCTTATGAACCCTTACAACCCCTAAGGAATCCTAAGAGTACATCTTAGGGGTCGTAAGGTGTTTTAATGGGTCCTACAACCCCTTATGACACCTTATGGCTCATTAGGAAGCCTAAGAATACATCTTAGTGGTCGTAAGGTGTCATAGGACCCATTAATGGCTCCTACGACCCCTTATGACACCTTACGACCCATTAGGAAGCCTAAGAGTACATCTTAGGGGTCATAAGGTTTCTTAAGGGGTCCCAGGGCCCATTAAGGGGTCCTACAACCCCTTATTACACCTTATGACCCATTAAAAATCCTATGAGTACATCTTAGGGGTCGTAATGCTTCTTAAGGGGTCCTATGACCCATTAATGGTCCTACGACCCTTATGACACCTTACAACCCATTATAAAGCCTAAGAGTACATCATAGGGGTCGTAAGGTGTCTTAAGGGGTCCTAACATTCATTAATGGCTGCTACAAACCCTTATGACACCTTACAACCCATTAGGAAGCCTAAGAGTACATCTTAGGGGTCGTAAGGGGTCTTATGTGTCCTAGGACGTAGTAATATGTCCTATGACCCTTTGAGAATCATCAATGTGTACTAGGAACCCTAAAATGTATTCTTAGGGTTCCTAAGGGGTCGTAAGGTTTCTTAATGGGTCCTACGACCCCTTATGACACTTTACGACCGATTAGAAATCATAAGAGTACATCTTAGGGGTTGTAAGGTGACTTAAGGGGTCCTAGCATCCATTAATGGCTCTTAAGACACAGTAATATATCCTATGACTCCTTGAGACCTATTAATGTTTACTAGGAACCCTAAGATGTATTCTTAGGGTTCCTAAGGGGTTGTAAGGTGTCTTAAGGGGTCCTAAGACCCATTAATTGGTCCTACGATCGCTTATGACACCTTACGACCCATAAGGAAGCCTAAGAGTACATCGTAGGGGTTGTAAGGTGTCTTAAGGGGTCGTATGATCCATTAATGACTCCTACAACTCCTTATGAATCCTAACAACCCCTTAGCAAGTCTAAGAGTACATCTTAGGGTTCGTAAGGTGTCTTAAGGGGTCCAAGGACCATTAATGAGTCCTACGACCCCTTATGACACCTTACAACCCATTAGGAAGCCTAAGAGTACATCTTGGGGGTCGTAAGGTGTCATAAGGGGTTTAAGGACCCATTAATGGTTCCTACAACCCCTTATGACACCTTACGACCCATTAGGAAGCCTAAGAGTACATCTTGGGAGTCATAAGGTGTCTTAAGGGGTCCTATGACCCTGTATGACACATTACAACCCATTAGGAAGTGTAAGAGTACATCTTAGGAGTTGTAAGCTATCTTAAGGGGTCTAATGACCCATTAATAGGTCTGACGACCCCTTATGACACCTTACAACCCATTATGAAGCCTAAGAGTACATCTTAGGGGTCGTAAGGGGTCCTATGGTGTCATAAGATACAGTAATATGTCCTATGACCCATTGTGATCCATTAATATGTACTTGGAACCCTAAGATGTTTTCTTAGGGTTCCTAAGGGGTTGTAAGGTGTCTTAATGCGTTCTACGACCTCTTATGACACCTTATCACCCATTAGAAAGCCTAAGAGTACATCTTAGGGGTCATAAGTTGTCTTAAGGGGTCCTAGCATCCATTAATAGCTCCTAAGACACAATAATATGTCCTATGATCCCTTGAGACCCATTAATGTGTACTAGGAACCCTAAGATGTATTCTTAGGGTTCCTAAGGGGTCATAAGTTGTTTTAAGGGGTCCTAGGACCCATTAATGGTCCTACAACCCCTTATGACACCTTACGATCCATTAGGAAGCCTAAGAGTAAATCTTAGGGGTCATAAGGTGTCTTAAGGGGTTGTAGGACCTATTAATGGGTCCTACGACCCCTTATGACACCTTACAAACCATTAAAAAGCCTAAGAGTACATCTTAGGGGTCTTAAGGTGTCTTAAAGAATCCTAGGACCCATTAATGGGTCTTAAGAACCCTTATTACACCTTACAATCCCAGAGAGAGAGAGAGAGAGAGACCCATTAGGAAGCCTAAGAGTACATCTTAGGGGACAAAAGGTGTCTTACAGGATCGTAGGACCCATTAATGACTCCTACGACTCCTTGTGAACCGTTACAACCCCTTAGGAAGCCTAAGAGTACATCTTAGGGGTCTTAAGGTGTCTTAAGGGGTCCTAGGACCCATTAATGGGCCCTACAAGCTGTGAATGGGTCCTACAACCCCTTATGACACATTATGACCCATTAGGAAGCCCAAGAGTACATCTTAGTGGTCGTAAGGTGTCTTAAGGGGTCATAGGACCCATTAATAGGTCCTACTACCCCTTTTGACATCTTACAAACCATAATAAAACCTAAGAGTACATCTTAGGGGTCGTAAGGTGTCTTAAGGGGTCATAGCATGCATTAATGACTCCTAAGAACCCTTATGACACCTTACAGCCCATTAGGAAGCCTAAAAGTACATCTTAGGGGTTTTAAGGGGTCTTATGGTGTCCTAAGACACTGTAATATCTCCTATAACCCATTGAGATCCATTAACGTGTACTAGTAACCCTAAGATATATTCTTGGGGTTCCTAATTGGTCGTAAGGTGTCTTAAGGGGTCCTAGGACCCATTAATAGGTCCTACAACCCCTTATGACACCTTACGACCCATTAGAAAGCCTAAGAGTACTTCTTAGGGGTTGTAAGGGGTCTTAAGGGTCTTAACATCCATTAATGGCACTTAAGAAAGATTAATATGTCCTATGACCCGTTGAGACCCATTAATGTGTACTAGGAACCTAAGAAGTATTCTTAGGGTTCCTAAGGGGTTGTAAGGTGTCTTAAGGGGTCCTACAACCCATTAATGGGTCCTATGACCCCTTATGACACCTTACGACCCATGAGGAAGCCTAAGAGTACATCTTTGGGGCTGTAAGGTGTCTTAACGGGTGGTAGGACCCATTAATGACTCCTATGACTCCATATGAACTGTTACAACCCCTTAGGAAGCCTAATACTACCTCTTAGGTGTCGTAAGGTATTCTAATGGGTCCTAGGACCCATTAATGGGTCGTACAACCCCTTATGACACCTTATGGCCCATTAGGAATCCTAAGAGTACATCTTAGGGTTCATAAGGTGTCTTAGGACCAATTAATGGCCCCTATGACCCCTTATGACACCTTACAACCCATTACAAAGCCTAAGGGTACATCTTAGGGGTCGTAAGGTCTCTTAAGGGGTCCTAGGACCCATTAAGGGGTCGTACGACCCCTTATGACACCTTATGACCCATTAGAAATCC
This sequence comes from Thuja plicata, assembly GCA_018584345.1. Classification (NCBI taxonomy): domain Eukaryota; kingdom Viridiplantae; phylum Streptophyta; class Pinopsida; order Cupressales; family Cupressaceae; genus Thuja; species Thuja plicata. Next base: position 227,741 of record MU224538.1, on the reverse strand, counting down.
TAAGAGTACATCTTAGGGGTCATAATGTTTCTTAAGGGGTCTTAGGACCCATTAATGGTCCTACGACCCCTTATGACACCTTATGACCCATTAGAAAGCCTAATAGTACATCATGGAGGTTGTAAGGTGTCTTAAGGGGTCATAACATCCATTAATGGCTCCTACAAACCCTTATGACACCTTACAACCCATTAGGAAGCCTACAAGTACATCTTAGGGCTTGTAAGGAGTCTTATGGTGTCCTAAGACACAGTAATATATCCTATGACCCTTTGAGAACCATTAATGTGTACTAGGAACCCTAAGATGTATTCTTAGGGTTCCTAAGGGGTCATAAGATTTCTTAATGGGTCCTACGACCCCTTATGACACCTTATGACCCATTAGAAATTGTGAGAGTACATATTAGGGGTCATAAGGTGTCTTAAGGAGTCCTAGCATCCATTAATGGCTCCTAAGACACAGTAATATATCCTCTGACCCCTTGAGCCCCATTAATGTATACTAGGAACCCTAAGGTGTATTATTAGGGTTCCTAAGGGGTTGTAAGGTGTCTTAAGGTGTCCTAAGACCCATTAATGGGTCCTACGACCGCTTATGACACATTACAACCCATTAGGAGGCATAATAGTACATCTTAGGGGTCGTAAGGTTTCTAAGGGGTCGTATGACCCATTAATGACTCCTACAACTCCTTATGAACCCTTAAAACCCCTTAGAATGCCTAAGAGTACATCTTAGGGGTCCAAGGACCATTAATGGGTCATACAACCCTTTATGATACCTTACAACCCGTTAGGAAGCCTAAGAGTACATATTATGGGTCATAAGATGTCATAAGGGGTCTTAGGACCCATTAATGGGTCCTACGACCCCTTATGACACCTTACGACCCATTAGGAAGTATAAGAGTACATCTTAGGGTTCATAAGGTGTCTTAAGGGGTCCTATGACCCATTAATGGTTCCTACGACCCCTTATGACACCTTACGACCCATTAGGAAGCCTAAGAGTACATCTTAGGGGTTGTAAGGCATCTTAAGGGATCTTATGACCCATTAATAGGGCCTACAACCCCTTATGATACCTTACAACCCATTAGGAAGCCTAGGATTACATCTTAGGGGTTGTAAGGGGTCTTATGGTGTCCTAAGACACAGTTATATGTCATATGACACCTTGAGACCCATTAATGTGTACTTGGAACCCTAAGATGTGCTCTTATGGTTCCTAATGGGTTGTAAGGTGTCATAATGGGTCTACGACCCCTTACAACACCTTATGACCCATTAGAAAGCCTAGGACTACATCTTAGGGTTCGCAAGTTGTCTTAAGGGGTCCTAGCATCCATTAATAGCTCCTAAGACACAGTAATATGTCATATGATCCCTTGAGACCCATTAATGTGTACTAGGAACCCTAAGATGTATTCTTAGGGTTCCTAAGGGGTCGTAAGGTGTCTTAAGGGGTCCTAGGACCCATTAATGGTCCTACAACCCCTTATGACACCTTACAACCAATTAGGAATCCTAAGAGTACATATTAGGGGTTGTAAGGTGTCTTGAGGGGTCGTAGGACCCATTAATGGGTCCTACAACTCCTTATGACACCTTACAACCCATTAGAAATCGTAAGAGTATAGCTTAGGGGTCTTGAGAGAGAGAGAGAGAGGATCAACTATGAAGTTCTAAAACCTATAATGGTTTTCTAAATAACATGTGATTGTAATTGTCATAAAGGAATAATATGCATTGTAAGTGGACCAATAGTGTCCAAGAGTGTCAAGGATTGTTTAGGGGTTAGTAACAGGTTAGAAGTGTTTAGAATAGGTCTCCAAGATGTTGGAAGACATTAGGAATTTTATAGTTTATAAGTTTTAATTACTTTTGAGTTGTTTTAATAGTTGAAAGATTCAGATTTTCAAACATAACAGTTACATTGTCTTTTAGTGGGAAACACATTCATAGGAGTTTTTGGTATTCCTCTTCAAATGTAACTGCCCAGAAATGGTTGGAGTGTAAGAGGAATCAAGTCATTAAATGATATTGGAGTCTATTTTTTTTGGAGAGGATGCTGAAATGTATGAATTATTCTCTGAGATGTAAATAAAGTTCAGATTTTCTGCAAGTCCAGTCTTGGTTTTTTGTCACAGAAAAATTGGGTGTTGTTGCGAGGGTCATATCTCCCAAATCAACTAGCGGATCTTTCTCATCTCAGAGTATGGTTTAGAGAACCTAATTATACCCATCGTCACTGCAAGGATTTTGCAGATATTGTTGTATTCAAGATTTATTCATGACAGAGTACGGGTCTATACAGAGGGTAGCGACAGGATAGTTTGGGATGAATTTTAAGATGCATGCACTAGTGCTTAGTGCCTCTGCATCAGAGATATCCTAGGTATTATTATTATAATATTAATAATAATGTTAATATCAAAACATTAATATTATAAAAAATGATATCTATAGCAATAATTAAAAACTAAAAAAAAATTGAAAATAGCATAGAATGAAAAAGTTTGAAATTGCGAATGTTGAAATTTTAAATGGAAAGCAAAATTTTGGCGGCAAAAATCTGATATCCGATTTTAAATCCGATATCTGATTTCAAATCTGATATCTGATTAGGCTTGTGCATTGGCTTTTGGTTTGGCCATGTGTACTGACACCCAGGCCTACTAAAATGTTAACACACTTTTTAGTGCGTTTTTGGACGAGTAAAAGGGGGATTTTTTTCACATCGCCACTTTTTGGCATACCATGATCCTGCACATGCCCAACAGTAAAATGAATATTATAGAATTATATTTAAAAGGTGTCTTTTGTCGAATAAAAGGAAAAATTAAACTTTATTAAATATGCAATCTTATTTTTCCAACCAGTTTATCCCATGTTCGATAATATTTTTATTATACAAATCAATTTTTGTTTGAAATTTTCTATTTTTTATTTATCTAGGAAAAAAAATTGTGCATTCAGAAAACAATGCCTGTGATGGAGTAAATTGTTTCCTATTATCAATTGGTTGTTCTGGCTAGCTTCCATTTCCTATAATTGCTAATTGAAACTAAATTGTTGATCAGATTGTTGTTCATGTAAGCTCCATTGAATTCTCATTGGAAATCAATATCATTTTAGCTGCAATGTTCTCAAATTATAAATTTTATGACAATTGTTGCTTAAAATTGCAACTATTCTTATAATCTAAATGTTATCTAGTTTTGAGTATTAGTGGTACCCTGCACTTTCTAATTACCATACACCTATATCTAGGCTTATTCCCCAAGGATTATTTTTTCTCAATTTATCAATCTTCTGTGCTAGGAGGTTATTTAAGTACAAGATGGTATGGATACAACAATATATTTGTAAGATCATAGGTACCGTGACACCTTTGGATATGTCACAAAATACATTAGATCCACGTTAAGATGGATTTGTGCTGGTGGTAAATCTTGTAGCACATTTATGTCAACTATAGAAAAAGAAAACAAAAAGTACATGGATGAATTTAAAATTATGTCTATAAGATTATGAATGCTTTTGAATTTCTTTAGTATGCTAGCCAAAGATGATTTGGTCCTTTGTGTTTCAGTATCTCTTATTAGGTGTTGTTCCATCTCGTAAAGACGTTCAATGCTTGAAGGATCTTGGTATGGGAGGATTTGTTACACTGAATGAGGCTTATGAGTTATTGGTTCCTACCTCCATGTATCAGGTGATTAAGTTTTTTTGATTGGTCTATTTAATATGTAAATGATGGTTATTTTTTGTCTGGGGGATTACAGAACAGATTCATAAGTGTTATGGTGTTCAGGGCACATTTCATAAGCTGGAAATATATGCATTAAAAAAATTTGTTTCCATGACTCAGTAGATGGAGTTTTGTAATTTTTTATTTACTATTTCATCCTGCATTTTTATAAATTTGATATTAAGGCTGCAAATTTTCTTTCAGTTTGTATTATTTAAAATCAATTTCAACTTGCGTTTTCTACAAATTAGAACTTCCAGCGAGTTATTGCAGCCTACTAAGTAGAGTGTCACCTACTTCTGTGTGAATTAAAATTACTATCATTTATTTTTTAAAATTTGACTGTGCACCTGATTTTCAATCTTCTCTTTTTAGACCTTTTTGAATTTTTTTTAAAACTCGAGTGTAATTATACAATTTGGGAATAATTTTATAATCTAATTATTGGGTTTCAATTACTTTCAAGATTTTTTAAATAAAGGGCATTGGAAGAAGGCTTTAGACTGTTTTGCTGGTTTTAACTATCTCAAAATGGATTTTTTAGTTTCAAACCTATATTGTACTAAAAGCATATAAATTTAATCAAGGAAAAATAGAGTTAGAATTAGAAATAGTTCAAGTTTTGGGAAAAAATATAAAAAATTAGTTCGCATGAAAGTCACAATTTATTATAAAATTTAGAATGTCTGCCTCTAATATTAACTACTAATAACTTTTACTTGTCTAACAAACCACTAGAATGATCCACAGGCACAAACAACAATAAAGTTACAAATGTAGAACATCAACAAAACCAATTGTAAAAGATGCACTAAGATCTGAAACACAGAGAAAAAAATACATCAAGATAATTTTTAACATTGAATCTACCCACCTGCAACAAATTGGCAACAACCTCAATGGTAGCAGTCCTGTTAACTCCAACCTCATAACACCTTATAGTGAAATTCTCCTTATAAGAAAGCCCATTTGTAGTAAGCCCTCCAGGTCTAAGCCGATTTTCCAAGCTCTTCATTTGGCTTCTATCAATTTGCTCAAGTTGGGCTCTCTCATCTTCGTCACAAATTCTAGCATTTGACAGATAATTAGCAAAGATCTCCAATTTGAAATAGGCCTTATGATAACCAACATTGCTCCATTTGGGCTTCGATGTAAAATTGAAACTATGAGATCCATTCTGTTGCAAGGACTTCCAAGGGCGATTGCAATTCCCCGCCCTCAACATTTTTCTTTTCCCGTCAGGTGCCACCCTTGGCTTGGAGGATTGTTTGGAATGTTAAAATGTCGCAGATCATTGGTATTTTTGAAAAAGACAAAACAACTTCAAAATCTGGGAAGGGCCAAATGAGACTGGAATATGCTGACAGACAGTAAATGTTCTATGAAAGGGAAGTAAAACTTCCAATTGCCTTGCTAGAGATTTTTTCAATTAAGTCATCAAATAAAGTAGAATATAGTTCAACATATAAGATATGACAGAGAGTCTGGCTGTGGAATTTTTAGGATGTACTACCTCTAATTCCATTAGTTGCACCATAACAAACAAATGTCTAGATTCTAAAGCAAACAACTAAGGGCAAAAATTAGTGAAGTTTATGACAAAAGGTCATAGAAAATTACTAAGGCACAACTGAATCAGGGTTAAACCCATAGTCCTCAATGCGATTAAATGCATTAATAGTATCATTGGTCATCTCAGCCCTAACACATCTTCTAACCAAAATTGAAAATGTCTTGTGTAATCAAAACATTTGCCGCCTTCATCTCATTTACCAAATTTCATGCAATTGCTTAACCTTACCTGAAAAAATGAGGGTTCTCCAAATATCAGTGGTGGTAAAAATGATCATGCTGCGATATCAAATTTCTTAACCTTACTAACAAAAAGAATGTGCAAACGTTAGACTCAAATTGCAAATAACAAAAACAATCACAGAGAAGAATCAAACTTCTAAGCTTAACTGACCAAAAAGGGGGCCCTTGAAATTTGACAACATCTATCTCATTATTAACCAAACAAACTCTCAATTTATGAAACAAAATAGAAAAGCCTTAATTCCAAAGTAAGATGAAATCTACAATTAAAAATAGTGAGATCAGTAAAGTTATTCGAACGCAAGTAGGCTTACCGACAACTCTGTGAAACACAAAGCCTCTCAAGATTTTGTGAACCTACTTCCTCGTTGTCTATCTCTCCTCTATCAATTAACTTTTGTAAAAAATCTAGTCAAGTCAAAAATTTGTTTCCCTTAATCCCACTTGGCGAAACAACGAACCCTAAAATTGATCAAAAATTTGTTTGCCTTAATCCCACTTGGCGAAACAACGAACCCTAAAATTGAAAATCTACTACCTCTATATACTGTGACAAGATAAAATGGTATAAGCTATGGAATAATCCATAGTGGATTCTTATAAGAATTTATTATTAACTTTCGTAAAAAACCCCTCATTTGGCATAAAAATGGCTAAACCCACAAGAAAATGCATGCCATAATCCTTTCCTTGCATTTGAATATTTACCTCATATACTTTGACTTGGAAGAATCAAAAACTTCAACGAATGGGAAGTCGAGAGCGGCAAAAATAAACTTTGTACTACAACAAAGATATGTTTGAGAGCCCCCCAAAAAATCCATTAACACATAAACGTACTATATATATAGATATTCAAAGAAATTCTTCATACCTGATATCCATTTGAAGAGGACAAAAGATGTGGGTGCTCTTTCCGGTTGTAAAATAGGTGCATAAATCACAATTTAATTTGGATTAAAAAAACACAGAACCGATCGTTTAAAGGGGCATAAAATATAAAATATTTAGGTGTTGTTGTTGAAGTGATACAAATCTGAAACCAACAATACCTGTTCATAAACCAAAAGTTTACATTTACAGTGTAAAGAAGATAAATTTTCAGCATTTGCATTTCACATCATAGGATAAATGCACAGGAAGTAGACAAGTATTACAAAAATGCACAGGAAGTAGATAAGTATTACGAGCAAGTTGTATTAATGCGGGATTAATGTCTGCAACCTTTTCTGTCAATGATGCTCGTATGAATGTCATATATAGTGATTGTGATAGTAATGTTTAATTTTTCCCTAATTAAAGTTCTAAAATATTATTTTTCTCATTGCTATTTTCTATGAGAGTCAATAGCAACATAGATAAATAGCATTATTTAATTCTCTTAAATATATTGAAATTATCAAACTATGATATTTTAATCTAATAAAATTTAATACTTTGTTATGATTGGTTGGTTGATTTATGATTAAAAAAATGGACTAAACGAATGCATAAGTTACCTGCGTAGGCAGTAACTAATAAGAAATAAGTGAAATGTCAAATTACATATGCCTCATCCCTTAAAAAAAATCAATTCTTTTCAAATAAAAAATGAAATCTTTCCAAGCAAATAAAGATTAAGCCCCAAATTTGAATAGAATTAACGCCAAAAAAAGGTGGGTTCATGAATCTTCCAACACCAGCACATTTTTCCTTTTGAAAACCAAACCAAAGAAAATGAGCGGAAAACTATACCTTATCTATGAAAGAAATGGTTTTGGTCTTGTAGGAAACGAAAACAAAAACAAACACTCAAACTGAAAGTGTAGTGCATACTTCTAATCTCAGTCCGCCGCCCAATAAAGACTCCTTTGTTTTTTAATTGAACAATGCAGCTCTTTTTGAATATTTTATCACACTTCCTTTTTTATATACCATGGAAGAGGCAAAGCTCTCTCTAAGCCTTAACCATGGATGAAGACAAGTTTCCAAATGTAAAAGAGGTTTATGGCACTGTCGCCAAAGATTACGCCAAGTTCAGGCCCCGCTATCCTTCCCACCTTTTCTCCTTTCTTTCTTCCCTCACTCCGCAACATGATCTTGTCTGGGATGTGGGCACTGGCACTGGCCAAGCCGCCATTGAGGTAAGTAACCTGTTAATCATATCTTTCTCAAAACTCTTATCTTTAGATTTATAACAGCCTGTTGTGTGTTAATGGATAAGCAGTTGTCAAAGTACTATTCCAGAGTGGTGGCCACAGACACGAGTGAGGGCCAGATTCAACACGCGGAGCGCAGCCCCAACATAACCTACGCCGTCACGCCGCCGTCAATGAGCGAGCAACAACTGCACTCAGTCGTCGGCCCCGAATCTTCAGTCGATCTGGTAACCGTCGCCACAGCCGTGCACTGGTTCGATTTGGATGAGTTTTATCCGCAGGTGAAGCGCGTGTTGAAGAAGCCCGGCGGCGTGATTGCCGTGTGGGCGTATTGGAAGCCCACAGTCGATCCGGCGGTGGACGCCGTTTACGAGAGGTTTTTTCGCAGGACTTATCCGCTTTACCGTCCGGCGGCGAAATTGGTGGCGGAGGAGTATGAGAATTTGGCGTTTCCGTTTAGGGGAGTGGAGGGAATAAAAGTGGAGATCGAAGAGGAGAGGAATTTTGAGGAGTATTATGGAATAATGGGAACGGGGTCTGCATTGGTGGGGAGGGAAGACATCTTGGAGGAGTTCAGAGCAGATTTCGAGGCGGCGTGGGGAGGTCCGGTCCATGTGACCAAGGTTGTAAAGTTTCCGCTTTACTTGAAGGTTGGGAAGGTTTGAAAAAAAGCGAAGAATCTGTTAGTACAAAGTGGATGGTCCACACGTAACCGTGAGCTTTATTTGTGCCGTTAAAGCATTGAAGTGTATGTCCCTTTGGGCAGCACAAGGCTTTAAAGAGGACAGTGAATGTCTGTAAAAGTCTTTTCTGGAATAATAATAAAGGACGGTGCAAGTTTCTTTTTTATTTTTATGAGGGGTGGGTGTATCATTTTGGAACACTTGTAAGTCGTTCAACAAATAATATGGTACGAGTTTATTTAATTTAAGGCATTCTAAATTAGCCACCTTTTGTGCTTGTAATAGTGAGCTTATAGGATATTTGATTAAAATAATAATTTATTTATTCATTATTAATTTAAGATAATATAAATAAATAATTCATAGTTATTAGAAATATTTCAATTTTATGATTATAAGTTATTAGATTATTTTTGTTTGTATTAAATATTAAAAATAGTTAATCAATTTTATTATCTATAATTTGAAACATAATATTATTACAATGAAAATTTATGACATCATCAATAAAAGAAAAGTATGAAGATATTCTTTGTGGCTAAAAAAATGGAGAGATAAAGGCAAAACAATAGAAATAAAATTGGCAAAAAGAACACTAAGAAGATAGCATCTTAGGCTCAGGTCCCTTTTAGGAATATTTAAAGGTGGGCTGTCCTATGAATTTTATAGTGTGTTTCAACTTAAAATTTTAGCTCCGAAATTTAAGGACTCTGTAACTATGAAATATTAAAAAAATGAAAAAACTTTATTTTACCTCCAAATTTAATTTTTTTGTGAGATTTGTTTGGATTTTGTGAAAATAAAATGTGCAAAACTTTGACATGTGGCATGTGGCACAAATTTCTCCTAAGCTCGTGGGGCAATTGCCAACCCCGCCCCATTTTCGCCCACTCAAATTTAGAGGCCTAAAAATGAGGGGCTCCTGTTTACCAGGAAAAGATTCTAAATAATCTTGTACAAATAGGTTGACAATTTTCTAACAGAAAAATTATTTTCCAGGGTGCAAAGCTCCCACAAATAGCCTATTGAGTAAATTAATTAGATGCTTGATTTGGTATATATCGGTCAAAGTTTTTAATAAATAAAAATAATATAATAACAAGAGACTGGCTTTTGTCAAAACTAGCAGATTTGTTCAGATTTATGCGACACATTGAATTGCCCTTATCTTTTGCCAAAACTAGTACATTTTTTTAGATTTAAACAACAGATTACATTTCCCATAGAAAAGTTTTGGCAGAAATAGCTTTGGACAAAGTTTTCCTAATTAGGATTGCTAGGCAAATGACAACATAGAGTTGAGGGCATTCCAATTTTATAGATATGTAAGGAGTTGATTATTATTGCTTGTTTTGGATTTCAAGAGAGAGTTTAAATTCACCATAAATACTTAAAGCAACATATTATAGTATTGATTAACTACTGAATGGTTTTACAACCCCAAATGAGCGAACGAGGAGCAACGACTGGAGGTAAAATTTTGAATTTGGATCTGGGCGGGAAAAATTTCGGGTTGGGACAGAATGATCAGAGCGCATGCCAGGATCAAGGCAAGGACCAGGGAGCTGAGGATTCGACAGATGAAGGGGTCCCACGGAAATTGTAGCCGGATCCAGGGGAAAAAGAGGGCACTGCTCCAAAAATGAGAGAAACGGGCGCTGACAGGGCCCCACTGGGGTGTTGGACAAACCTTTTTGGAGTCAAACCCTCTAGTAGGTCTCCTTTCCCAATGATTAAGGATGTCTCTAATAAAGAGAAGGAGATCTATGCTTTAGAACTGCCTCCTGAGCTTATTGATCATAATATTTTGAGTATGGCTGCTACTCTAGTGGGCAAGTTCATAGGATCCAGACCTAATATTGATATAGTTAGAACCTTTGTTAAAAACAAGTGGGATCTAAAAGGTCAGGTCGTGGTTTCAGCAATGGCAAAAGGTTTTATGTCTTTTGAGTTTTATGTCAAGAATATTAGTCAAAGATTCTTTGTGCGGGGAACTGGTCAGTGGGAAGATCCACCCTCATTCTGCAAAAATGGACCTCTATCCTGGATCTCAACAAAGATTTCCTGACCCAAGCACCAGTATGGGCTAGGCTTCCCGAGTTGCTCTTGGAGTACTGGCATGAGGATGTTTTTGAGGGTATCGCTAGATCCTTTGGGGAGCTGCTATTAATAGATCCAGTTACAACGGCGAAGAAAAGACTCACTTATGAGAGGATATGCATTGGATTTGAAGACGTTGGTCAAGATATGCTAGAGGCTATTATTTTCCAATCCAGATTGGGAAAATCAGTGCAATAGATATAGTATGAAAGTGTTCCCTTTGCTTGCTTCCACTGCAAAAAAGTTGGACACAAGGCCAAAAGGTGCCCAATAGTCATTGAGAAGGAAAAAGCTTGAAAGGAGAAAATCAAACAAGGAAAGAGGTCGGAGACTCAACCTCTGATCAAGGATCTTAACAACACCAAGAAGGTCTGGAAGGAGAAATCCCCAAATGAAATGAATCTTGTAACAAAAAAGCAGAATCCACAAGGGGAGATGACAACTGATAGTCTGGAACTTCAACTAGATCAACTAGAGTCTAAAGGGTCCATACCAACTAAGGGGGAGAGCAAGGGACAACCACAAGCTCAGCCAAAAAAAGGTAGGGAGAGGGAAGGGGACTCGGCAAGCCCAACACGTCCAGCTAAGGAATATGGGGATTGGAGACAAAGGAGGTCTGGAGAACCCAGAAGAGGGGGAGATCATAGGTGAAGACAACACTGTTCTCTCCTTTTTTCCAGATTCACTGGAAGACATGAGGCACGAGGGGGGACAGGGCCCAATCCTCTCCCAAGAATTTAACTTTAGCAGAAGCAATTATATTTCTCTAGGGAATATTAGCCGATTCCTGGAAATGGTATCATCTACCACTCCTAGGCAAATCTCAAGAATGGAAGCCCTGTTCGATAGCTACAAAGATGTCTCCAAAGACGAGAATGTGGGACCATGGATAACAGTGAAAAAAGAAAAATAGCAGGGACCCATCTTCGGCCTCACCTGCAGCTACAAGAAGTAGAGCTAAAGAAGACGCAGGGAGCAAGTCTAACACACCAAGAAGGAAGAGTATGAATCAAATCAGAAAGGAAGAAGCAAAAATAAATATTGTGGATGGTTATCAGAGGACCATCCAGGAGTCTTATAAGAAATCATGAAGGTCATATCATGGAACATTTGTTGGCTAAATGGAGTCCACAAACAAAAAATTATTAGGAATATGATAAGGGATCATAGACCAGACAATTTTTTGATACAAGAAACTAAAATGAAAAAAGAAAAAGTGGAAAGCATTTCCGTTGGCAAAGGTATGAGGACTGCTGCTACCGACTCAGAGGGAGCCTCTGGCGGCTTACTGGTGTTATGGAAGGATAATCTCTATGCTCATATCATTTGTGATGAAGGCAACATCTTACTTATTCAATTCAAAAACGTAAAAGACTAGGAGAGCTGGGCCATAATGAACATTTATGCTCCAAACACAAAGAATAGCAGGAGAATCTTCTGGGACCATCTGTGAATTCTGTTAGCTAAAATAATGGATCCAAAAGCCATTATCATGGGTGATTTCAACACCCCACTTAAGGAATTTGAGAAATTTGGGGGTCTGCCCCTTGACCTGGAGAGTAGGCAGTAGCTAGCTAATTTGATCAATGATTTGGCTCTCATTGATGTGGATTTAGGAGGGGGTAAATTTACATGGTCGAATAGGAGAGCTGGCTCGGAGTGTATTCAGGTATGCCTCGACAGAGCCCTCATCTCTATGGACTGGATGCAGCAGTATCACAGTCACCTATCCTCTTGACCACTCTCCTATTTCTCTCAACCTGGACAATCACAATAAGAAAAAGGCCTTCTCCTCACTAGTACATTTGACCTTAAATTTTGACTAAACAATTTGACCATCAAATATAAATATTTTGGTTGGTTGCATTATAGAAGGAAAACTTTTTTTTTTTTTTAATACATACCCCGTGTTGGTCGCAATTTCGACTAACACCGTATTGGTCAAAATTTTGACTAACACGGTAACATAAAGTAAAAAAAAAGTTTGAAACTTCATTTGAGCATTTCATTTCAGCGCACGTGCGAAGGAGCCGATAGAAGCTAATAGGGTGAAGAGTTGAACCAGAGGGTTAAGGTATGTCGAATCGATTTCCAATAAGAATCGATTTCCAATAAGGGTGAAAATGGATAAAACCGTAAGCAATAGAAATACTCTATTTTCTGCAAAATTCATTCATCTTGAAGTCTCAATTCGGTTATTATGATGCATTAAAGGAATTGCAACGTTTCTTTGTTCAATTCATGCCATTTTTGAATGAGTCTCATTTTATATTGAAACTATTGTTGCAGTAGGAACTTAGCATAATGAGAACCATTCTAACCTAATAATGAGAACCATTCTAACTGTTGTTACGCCAGTGGTCTATCTAATAATGAGAACCATTCTAACCATGGAATGTTAATTCTAACCTGTATTAATAGATCATTAATTGTGCATATGTAGAGTTGTGTGGAGTAAAGGTGATCACAGTTAAAGAACAGTGAGAAAATACAATGAAATTGGATGCAATGTGTAGCAGTGGATGATCTGTCCGAATAAGGAAGGGTTTTTATGTTTGAAAACATTTTGTCATGTTAAATGAATGGTGATTCAATCACTAATTTGATGCAGGAGTGAGTTGTAACAGGAGATTGGGGAAGCCCTAGCAAACTAGGGTTTGGAGTCAAGATTTGGGGGTTTTGGTGTTGCAGGGCCCGTGAGTCTAATTGCTTGTGGATTTAACCATTTTGAGTCATTTTATAACTCTGCTGAAGGTTTGGTGGGATAAGGAAATGTGAGGAGAGTAGTTGCTTTGAAAATTTGGTCATTTTCATGCATTGAAAACAGGGGTTCAGTCATGGTTAGGTGTGTTGGTCCAAAGTAACCCTATAAAATCTTTTGGTTTGTTATAGAACTCTGAAAAGGGTGTCTAGAAATGTTTTGATCTTGTCAAGTGTTTTGAGGGAAGAAAAAGTTATTACCATCCTAAGTCTGTTGCAGGGTTATTGGCAGCCTATTAAGCCTTTGGAACAGTTTGAAAGAACTTTGTGTATTGGAAGCATGGGAATTAAAACAGAGTCTTAGAATTCCTTGAGTCTAAGTGGTTTGAATCCTAGGAAACCTAATCCATCATTGTGTAGTATTGTGGAGGCCTTGACAAGTCAGATCTTTTAAACATTTGAGGTTGTAGATAGGCTAGAGTGCCTAGATCTCTGAAATTACCAATTCTCATTGTGTTTTGAATACCACCACCCTTATTCATTTTGGTTTGGAGTAATTTTATTTAATTTTAAATAATTTATGGCAGTTTTATTAAATTATTTGAATGATTAAATGAAGATTGGATCATCAAGGTCAAGATTGGATTCAAAATTACTCCAAACCAACGAAATAAAATTGCCATAACTCATTTAAAATGAAATAAAATTACTCTGAACCAACGTAATAATTGTGCAATGATTATTGGAAGCCGTTCTCGACTCAATTAATGACCAGATTTAAATTGCATTCTCTATCGCACAGAAACGGTTTCCACAAGTTGATAAACTTCTTCAATAAACTCGATACTAAGACTTGAGTTACATCCAAACACAACATAAAACATTTAAAATAAATATTTGTTCTTTTTTATCGAATTCCATCATAGCATATTCATAATAAAGACGTGCTCGATCGTGACAACAATATGGGTGTTAGACTGTCGAACCGAAAGAGCAAACCAAACAAAATGAGTTGTAAATAATAAAAATGAAACATTCGGGAAACACTGAACAATCACAGAGAAGAATCAAATGTAAAACTAGACTACTATTTTCATTCATCATACTTATTACATTGATCATCTCATTCCCATTGATCTCTCTCTTCACCGATTCTCCACTCTCGTACCCCCTATTCTCTGCTTCTACATTGCAGAGATAAAGATCTCCAAACTCACAACCCGGTAACTAAATCATATAACTTAGTGAAGAATACTCAAAATATAGATCAATGGTGAAGACAAAAGGCATTCTTACATTTAGTTAAGGGTAGTACTTAAAGAATAATATAGATCAATGGTGAAGATTAAAAGTCACCCTTACATTTAATGAAGAGTACTTATTATATAGAAGAATGAAAGAAATTAGAAGCTACACTCCTCCTTACTGAAGAGAAACACTTCTCTAGTTGGGACAGTCATCACACTATTCCCCTAAGCACTATGGCTTTGCCTTCTCATCCACAAGAAACTCTAACATCATTCTAAACTCTTCTATACTCTGCCCATATCCATTCCAATCCATTGATCCAATCCATTCATACTTTTCTCATTGACCTTTCCATCATCCATCATTACCAAACTTCTCATTTTTTAGTACTGTCCTTTGCATAATGCTGCCTTGGATGAATGTCCAAATAAGAGAACATCTGATGAATATGGGCATACGACTTCATCGACATTTGGCAATGACCATCTTGATCAATGGCAGACATTCAGGTTTAAGAAGGATTATCATTATTCCTTTCGATCTACTCATTGTCTTATTACTTCTTATCTTTACCTTACTGCATATTTGTATGACCAACTGATTTTCATTTCATATTCTGTGTAACTATGCTTCTCCTTGATAACATTTCATCAATCCA
>MU224538.1:191793-202050 GCA_018584345.1 Thuja plicata | reverse complement strand
GCCCTCAGTTACAAAGATGATGGTGAAAAGCTGGAATGAAGGGCAGGTGAAAATTAATGGGGTGGATTTTATGGTGATGGAGGAAATTGTTTTGGCTGTGACTGGTATACCCATCATTGGGAAGAAATTTTATAGGGATAGGAAGATTTTTGGTCAAGCTCTGACGGATTTTGTTAAAAATGCGGAGGAAAAGAAATCACTTGTGAAGAAGGGAACTTTCTACTAGCCGAGCTCAATCAAGCTGCTGTGGAGATTCGTGTTGCAGGCAATTGTCAAATTCATCTCTCTGGATACGAGATTCAACCGCATAAGCACTCACCACTTCGTGCTTCTCAACCATTTCAGGTATGGGGCAAAGATATCCATTCCTTTCTTCCTATATTTGTCTATCAATGAAAACATTAATCACTATAAGGAGAAAAACATTAGCAACCTGACTTTCCATGAGGGTTTACTATTGTTAATTTATAAATACTTTAAATCTCAAACTATGGGGAAGGAAATTAATTGTTTGGAGGAGGGAAATTATGAGTCCGAGGAGGGTTCGGGTGAGGATTATGTCCCCTCTGATACTAAGGACAACCGAGATATGCACTCGGATATTGAGGAGGAAGAGCCTCTAAAGATGAAGAAGGGGAAGAAAAGAGTTAAAATGGAGTCTTTAAAACAACACATTGAGATCTCCTCTGACAGGGAGTACAATGAAAACATGGATGGGATGGAAATGGAGAATGAGAGTTCTGGAGAAGAGGGAAAAATGAAACAAGGTAGGAAGCAGGGGAAGACGAAAGGAAAGAGGAAGATAACAATCAAATTGCTGGCTCAGAATGAGGATGAAAGCTCAGGGAAGAGGGCAATGAGGTTTAAAAGAGGGAATCAAATTAAGGAGGAAACCCAGGAGGAGAGGCAGGACAGTTAGGAAAATATACAAGAGGAGAGAGACAGGAAAGAGGATAGTCAGGGGAGGGGGAATGAGGAGGATGATCAGATTCAAGGTTTTGTGGAATATGGGGAAGATCATTACACCTGCAGCATTACTGGCAAAAATAAGAAAGTCGTTTGAAGGAATTTTGACACAGTCTCTGCTAAAATGGGGATAAAGAGAGAAATGGTTAGGACTTTGGTTAAGGAGAACAAGGAGGGAAGAATCCAGATGGAAGAATTAATTGATCTAGCTTTGGTGATTCTTAGTGACAATGTGAGGGAGGATCCTCATATGGACGTGCTGAACAATGCTAAAAACAGTGTCATTGATAGCTACAGAACCACTAAATGGACCTTCTATGAAATCTACAAGCTGAAAAAAAGAATGGACAGGATGGAGAAAGATAACATAAATAACAATAACAAGAACATTGCGGAGGACAGGGAGCTCGATAGCAGAGTGAACGAGCTAAAGAAAAGAGTCAAAAGTATTGAGGATTCAATGGTCAAAATAGCCGAGCAAAGCTACAATATACTAAAGGCTTCAAATGATAATATTAAGGTGATTATTGACAAATTTGAAGAGCAAAGAGGGAACAAGGAGGACCAACCACTGAATAGTGGCAGGGATAAGCTTCCAGAAGAGGGAAATAAGAAGAGGACAAGAGAGGCCACAAAGAAGATGGAGAACCAGGAAGCTGATAAAGAGCTGGCTGACCTGGAAGAGGCTGTGGGTAGAATGATTGAGCTGGAGATGCGTGCTGCTAAGATTCTCAGAGACATTGCCTGATTTGAGTCCCTGGTTTTTTATCCTGGATTTTTTGGTTTTGTCCCTGGCTTTCTGTATTTTCTGGGACTGTTTTGTTTGGATGTGGGACTGCCTGTTTCATTTTGGTTGATACTTAACATTTATATGCTTTAGATTTTTTATATATAACTCTGTAGGGTTTCAGGTACCCATCAAAACCTATTTTCCTTAATCAAAAACATATTATAGTATATTAATATCAATACTTCTTTTTGAAAATTTGAAGTTGAATTGAGATAAAAGGAATAATTTTCGTTTTCATCAATCAATCCCTTCCCTACAAAATTGCTCATATTATCTTGCAAAGACATAAATCAACCTCAAATAGATTGGAAATGGCCAATTAGAGGACAATTTTTTTTCCTTATTTCATTCTTAAGGATCTTGGATTGAAAATGACTAGGCCTAAATCAAACTAAGGTTAGGTGAATGTGCCTATTGGAAATTATGTCAAGCTTAATAGAATTATAGTACAAAGTTTTTGCATTATTGTACAAACATCTCAATTTTTATAGAGGTTAAATAGGGAATCTTAAATTTTTTATGATAGATAGTAGTACATTGAGCTTCCAATCAACTCCAATAGGATAACTTTTGTAGAAACAGAAGCACTAAAAACTCTTTCTAGGATATAATAGTTTAGATTTTTTAAGACTGTTCAAGACCCGTACAAAATGGTCGAATTTACTCAATGACTTGGTCACTGGTATGTTACTAAGAGAGTGTATGTATATATATGCACCCCCCTTCATTGCTTGGTTGATATGCTTAAAAATTGCAATAAAGATTTACATGGATTATTATTTGTCTTCCTCAAACTAGATAGTCTACCCCATGATGCATGACAGTTCAAATCTTCTTTAGAAGTGAAGTTCTAAAGAACTTGAATATAATCTACCTGTGTAGTGTGCCCAAAACTTCAAACTCAATCTCAAACACAAATTATGATAGCCCTTAGGGCTATGTAATAGCAAAAGACATACAAACTTAGACATTGTTGAACAAAAAATCAAATTCAAAGCAAGATTATAAATGGATAGGAGGAAGAACCCAACTAAGGCAAGCCCAAGCTATGACAACAAAATATAAGAACCAATTACTCCAAACAAGTATAGTTGAAATTTTGATAATCAAACAATATTTCTAAGGTGGGGAGATAGGGTTTGCTAGTCTCTGCATGCAAACGAGGACTCTTTGGCCTATTTCCATACTTGAAAGGGGGGGATCCACTTGGCTCAAGATCTTTGGGCTCTAGGAGAATTTAATGGTCCTTCGTGATGAGTTTAAAATGTCTTTGCAATTGTGGAAAATGAATGAAAGATCTAAGGAAAATATAACAAAATAATAATTTTTAGCATGCATGACAAAACAAAAAATAGTTATGCAAATTCCAAAAAAAGATCATGTAAGTGCAAACAAAGCCTAACTTATGGTTCGAATTTGAAGCATAATCAGAAGGATTCATATGATAAGATGTCAAAGTCCTACTTGATTCCACGTTATGTAGCTCTTTTGATGCTTAGTTTGTATCCAAATTCATGTGTTTGCTACTTATTCCTTGCACAATAAAAAGAGATAAAATGTTGGGTTGAAAGGTGTTTGCCTAGAGGTCAAACCCCAATTTAGGAATTAATCATGAAATTAAAATAAATTGAAATGCAATTGAGAGAACGTTGTTAGGAAGCAGAGGCTATATCTAAAAAATAAATGTTCATATGTGCATAGGCCTTTTTTTGTATTGAAATGTTCATGAAGATCTTGATGTTGACTTTTTAAAGTTGATTTTAGGAATTGTAGATCATGGATGTCATCATGAATGCATAGATTTGAAAATTACTCCTTGTCATCAACACCTTGGATGCTTGATCACTTACTCTTGAGGACTTGAGTGCTTGAATGCTTGATTGATGTAGATGGATGTGAATGGAAGTCAAAATCAGGGGTGGCATGGGGGGAGAGGGGCAAAGCATTTTAGGGTGTGAATTTTGGAGCAAGCTAACCTGGGCTACAATTTTTCGCTCTCGTAAGCTAACCTTTGCACAATTTGATTTTGGGGCCTGATTGGTGGGACTTGGTGTTTGGGTCCTCTGAATGCAACCCTAAATTAGGACTAGAGGTCCATTATACTAGATGGAAGCCATTTAACTTATATATATTTAAGGACTTCAAGACTACATATATTTTCTAATTTATATTTTTTATTCCTTCAATTATTTAAGTTTTTAAAGCTTCATCATAGGTACACTATTATGCTATGAGACACATTATTTTGAAATTGAGATTGAAAATTAAGAAATATAGGTAATTTTTTTCATTAGTCCTACAAGTCTTCAATCCCTGGCACAAGTCACATTAAATTAACTCAAACCAATAATCAATATTCTTAACTCTTCAACTCTTGAAGTCAACAGTTTCATAGTAAAAAAAAAATTGCATTGACTTACATTATATTTTGTTACATATATGAAGTGTGCAATGAAACACTATTGTTATTTATTTGATATATGACTAATTAATATAATTAGATATATTAATAATAAATGTAAAATAAATTTTTTTAAAATTAATTATATGATAGTTATCAAAAAATTAATTAATATTTAATGTTCAAATAATAATGCAAATATATCTATTAACGAATCAATTTAGGACAAATCTCTCACAACTATTGATACATGTTTGCTTGTCGGTCTTTTAGCATTTTTGGTTTGTAAAATTTTTTAAAAAATGCTTAGAGTTTCTATGGATTGTGGAATCTGAAATCTAAAAATGATAGAAGAGATTTTTTTAAAATGAAGTGGAAGAATCCTATTAAATGAAGACGATGAATTCTTTCTAAATGCCCCTTTTAACAAAATCCCTCCACTATTTTTAGAAACCCTAGGTATCAAGCAAAAATTTCATTTCTTTTATTTTCAGAAAGAAAAATGCATTCTTTAATGCTGGAGATAAAAAATTCCAAATAGACAGATCATTATCTATTTTGAGGTTTGAAACTTTGAAACAAAGAAAAGATTCTATAAAGTAGATGGTGAATAATTTATAGGTAATTGAGAGCATTGGTTTTTCCCTTAATATTAATATGTTTTTTAAGTGTCTTATTACATGTTAATCCATTTGGGTACTACTAGGGTTTATATATGAGGATGACACTGGAATGGTTTTACCTAAAATCATAATAAAGGATGGTACAAGTTTTTTTAATAATTTTGATAGATTGTGGTAGAGGCTATGTAATTTGGATCTCTTTGCGTGTCATTCACTAATTAATAGGTATGTCACATAGAGTAGGACCTTTAACACGTTGTAAATTTTGGTGTAAGATTTGGTAAATTCTTTGTAAAGAAGTTATTTTTTTATAGATCAAAAGCATATACGACAATAAGATATTTTTCTTTTTTAAGTGACAATTAAATTCATTTAATAGTATAGTGATTATTATTAAATTACAACATTTAGTTTGTCAAACATTTTATCATCAATATTTATCTTGATATTCACATCCCTAGATTAATGATATGTCTCCCATGCTTTGAATAATATTTTGAGGGTACAAATAAGAAATGTGATAATTATTTGTAATATAAAGTAATTTATTACATTGAAAAGCACCTTGTTATTCATTGGAGTGGAATATAAAGAAATAAAGTGTAGAATAGCTCATTGAAATAAAATGTGACACTTTATCTTAATGATAGGTGGGTTACAAGATCAACAATTGGATGTCTCTTCATGTACCATTTCTCATCTATCTCTTCCTCTACCTCTTCTCATTGTCTTCTATGTCAACTATCTATATTGTATTTAAATATGTGTTGTTTCAATCTTAATTCTGTAATTTAAAAAATTACATATATTCTTTAACTATATTTAGCTTGATTTCAAATGTTACCCTAATTGTTTTCATTTTAGTCCTTTATACCTTCAAATATTTTTAAAGAACCTTGAATGATGGTGAAATATGGTAATGTAGATCATACATGATTCCAAGAGCAAGTGCCATAATATAAATAATGAAAGTAGAGTTGAATTTTTCCTATCTTATTTTAATTATGATTTTTGATATGTACATCTCCATTGTTTATTGTTCCTCTTAATGATTATTTTTCTATCTGATAGATCTTCATGTTCATCTCTATATTTCTACAAGGTCAAGGCCTTTTCAAAATTTCTCCCTATCTTAATAAAAAAACATCTCCATTATTTACACTAATCTCTAGTTATCTATAGGTTCTGTCAGGGCTAGCTCCAGCATTGTCATCCAATTTCTGGTTGTAATTATTCTTCCTAGATAGTGAAATCATCTTCTACCATTTTGACAAACAGTTTGCATATCTCCTCAAATTCCCTTGTAACAACCTGTATTTTTTCATTGAACTACTCATAAGCTTTAGCAAACTTCAACACAAAATTTGAAAGTTACAAACATGATTGAACCTCTCATAGAGTAGGCGTGGTCTTTTCTAGGCACTTCTCCATTTTTAGGCCCTTCTTTATATAAGGCTAGAACTAATGTTTTCACTGAACCACAAATTGGAATCAATTTGTCTTTTGGAAATCCCACCAAGGACACTAACATATGGTTTGGTTTTATTTTCCCATTAAAATAATTTTTTAATTTTCCTCAATGTATTCTCATTGGTTATGACCTTTTTGTTTGGATTTTGGATGTTTTTTTGGGCAAAGAAAACACAGATCGCACCAATCATAGGAAAGGGAATGAAAAATTGAAGGCATTGATAATGTTATTGCTTAGAGTGCAAATGACATTTTTCAAATTGAGTACGTGCCTTAGCCTGTTCTTTTTTACATTTTTCTTGCATGTTGTTCACAGCATTTTGGTCTCCATTATTCTGCTCAGCCACACAGTGAATTCATTTCCACGAACTATGCCTCACATTTTCCTTCGGCACTTACTTTGAGCATCATGAGGTGAGATCTATTTTGATTATTCTACGAACTCTGTCCATCTTTCTCTATCATGCATTCTATGCATTCTCTGCTAGGGGTATGCAATTTTTCCAATACATTTTAAACCTCTTTCCTTTCACTTTATTCAGGGATTCATTTACCTTTGAGCATCAATTCTAGGGTTTTGTATGTCATTTATTTGTTGCAAAGCATGGTTGTTCATTTGATTGTTTTTCTTTCATATCTTTGGAAGTAGGTATGGTGGTTGGTTTTTGTTTTCATTTCTGGCTATGCCATCCATTTGGGGTTTGATTATGAGATTTTGCTTGGTTTCCTTATGTATCATTTGTAGATGTAGGGTTAGGACCCCATAACTTCTATCACTAAATATTTTTATTGAAGGGTCATGGTGTTGCTAGTGGACCATATTTTTGTTAATGAGAAGCATAAGCGATTAAAAGCCATTGTAGTCATTGCAGTTGTGAGTAGCTTTGTAATGGCTACAACCATAGTGATTTCTATAGAGGGTTTTATTTTATTTTTCTAATTTTATTTTTTACTGCAATTTCTTAGGAATGTATGGAGCATGTTGAAGTGGAGAATTCTTATTATTTCAATCTATTTATGATCCACGATTACATGCAAAATATGAATTGATTTTTGAAATGTGCATGATGATTTGATAATTTTGCAATGTGTTCCACTAGTTTTTAGTCCTTGAATCTGAGAGTTGGATTTTATGCTTTGAATCTTGCTTAAATTGTTTTTTTCAAGCATTTTTTCTTTAAGCATGGTCTTGTTCAAGCATTTGTTCTTTAAGCATGGTCTTGTTCAAGCATTTGTTCTTTAAGCATGACCTTGTAGCATTTTTGGAGCTTAGATTTCTAATTACACACTATTTTATGGCAGTCGGTTTGGAGCTTAGGTTTTCTAATTATACACTACTTTATGGCAACCAATTTGGAGCTTAGGTTCTTTTTAAGGAGACATTGCACCTATTTGTAGTTTACTTTTAGTTTTTCAATAATCAATTTTGAGTGATTATAAGTCTTGAAACTGGAGCAAAAATCACATTTTAGTTGAAGTCAATATTTTGACAAGTAAACTTAATTTGTAATGAACTACATTAGATTTGTTACATATGATTATATGTCTAATGTATAATTAGATACATTTTAATGTATTAATTTAACACAAAATAATATTAATTATATGTCCAAATAATAATACAAATATGTCTTAATGATTCAATTAAGTACACATATCTCTTGACTATGATACATTCCCACCACCTAGAATGTACCATTGACTGTAATTATTAATTAATTAAAAATAAACATTCTAATTTTTAACTAATTAATCATTACAGTCAATGATACATTCTAGGTGCTAGAATGTATCAATAGTCTAGAGATATTTGTATTGAATTGAATCATCAATAGATATATTTGCATTATTATTTGGACATATAATTAGAATGTTCATTCTATTCTAATTTTTAACTAATTAATAATTACGGTTAATGGTACATTCTAGGTGCTAGAATGTAGTAAGAGATATGTTTGTATTGAATTGAATCATCAATAAATATATTTGCATTATTATTTGGACATATAATTAGAATGTTCATTGCATTCTAATTTTTAATTAATTAATAATTACGGTTAGTACATTCTAGGTGCTACTATGTTTCAATAGTTAAGAAATATTTGTAGTGAATTGCATCATCAATAGATATATTTGCATTAATATTTAGAAATATAATTAGAATGTTCATTGTATTCTAATTTTTAATTAATTAATAATTATGATCAATGGTAAATTCTAAGTGCTAGAATACATATAATTAGAATGTTCATTGCATTCTAATTTTTAATTAATTAATAATTATGGTTAGTACATTCTAGGTGCTAGTATGTTTCAATAGTTAAGAAATATTTGTACTGAATTACATCATCAATAGATATATTTGCATTAATATTTAGACATATAATTAGAATGTTCATTGTATTCTAATTTTTAACTAATTAATAATTATGGTCAATGGTAAATTCTAACTGTTAGAATACATATAATTAGAATGTTCATTGCATTCTAATTTTTAATTAATTAATAATTACGGTTAGTACATTCTAGGTGCTAGTATGTTTCAATAGTTAAGAAATATTTGTATGAATTGCATCATCAATAGATATATTTGCATTAATATTTAGACATATAATTAGAATGCTCATTGTATTCTAATTTTTAATTAATTAATAATTATGGTCAATGTTAAATTCTAAGTGCTAGAATACATATAATTAGAATGTTCATTGCATTCTAATTTTTAATTAATTAATAATTACAGTTAGTACATTCTAGGTGCTAGTATGTTTCAATAGTTAAGAAATATTTGTACTGAATTGCATCATCAATAGATATATATGCATTAATATTTAGACATATAATTAGAATATTCATTGTATTCTAATTTTTAATTAATTAATAATTATGGTCAACGGTAAATTCTAAGTGCTAGAATACATATAATTAGAATGTTCATTGCATTCTAATTTTTAATTAATTAATAATTATGGTTAGTACATTCTAGGTGCTAGTATGTTTCTATAGTTAAGAAATATTTGTACTGAATTGCATCATCAATAGATATATTTGCATTAATATTTAGACATATAATTAGAATGTTCATTGTATTCTAATTTTTAATTAATTAAGAATTATGGTCAATGGTAAATATTCTAAGTGCTAGAATACATATAATTAGAATGTTCATTGCATTCTAATTTTTAATTAATTAATAATTATGGTTAGTACATTCTAGGTGCTAGTATGTTTCAATAGTTAAGAAATATTTGTACTAATTGCATCATCAATAGATATATTTGCATTAATATTTAGACATATAATTAGAAAGTTCATTGTATTCTAATTTTTAATTAATTAATAATTATGGTCAATGGTAAATTCTTAGTGCTAGAATACATATAATTAGAATGTTCATTGCATTCTAATTTTTAATTAATTAATAATTACGGTTAGTACATTCTAGGTGCTAGTATGTTTCAATAGTTAAGAAATATTTGTACTGAATTGCATCATTAATAGATATATTTGCATTAATATTTAGACATATAATTAGAATGTTCATTGTATTCTAATTTTTAATTAATTAATAATTATGGTCAATGGTAAATTCTAAGTGCTATAATACATATAATTAGAATGTTCATTGCATTCTAATTTTTAATTAATTAACAAGGCCGCAAAGCAGCTAAGTTCCTGCAAAAATGTAATTGATTTTAGAGTTTTTAATTTATATTTTTGTAGTTTTAGTTTCCTTTTTATTATTAGTGTATTTAAATATAATAAAAATAATTAAAGTAGCACTAAATAAATTAATTTAATTATCTTATAATTTTTTTAATCAAAAGTAGGTGAACTTTAATCATCTAACAATTATTTTAGATATATTATATAATTTATTTATAATTCAAAATATTTAAAAAAAAAATGTAATCTATAATTAAAAAATATTATATTAATTTAAAATATTTAAAAAATAAAATATAGATATATTTTTATTTTTAAAATAAATTATTTTGATTTCATCT
>MU224538.1:162947-187044 GCA_018584345.1 Thuja plicata | reverse complement strand
TAGATATATTTGCATTAATATTTAGACATATAATTAGAATGTTCATTGTATTCTAATTTTTAATTAATTAATAATTATGGTCAATGGTAAATTCTAAGTGCTAGAATACATATAATTAGAATGTTCAATGCATTCTAATTTTTACTTAATTAATAATTACGGTTAGTAGATTCTAGGTGCTAGTATGTTTCAATAGTTAAGAAATATTTGTACTGAATTGCATCATCAATAGATATATTTGCATTAATATTTAGACATATAATTAGAATGTTCATTGTATTCTAATTTTTAATTAATTAATAATTATGATCAATGGTAAATTCTAAGTGTTAGAATATATATATATATATAGTTAGAATGTTCATTAATTATATTTAAAGATATAATTAGAATGTTATTATATTCTAATTTTTAATTAATTAATGATTAGGGTCAATAATACATTCTAGATGCTCCGTAGAGGTTGTCCTTATCTTCTCCCCCAACTCTAATATAAGTGTGCCGCCCATTAAAGATTCTCGCTGTCAATTCTATCACAGGTCCTTTGACATACATAGGAAGGCAAAGCTTTGTTTGGGCCTAAAAACATGGATGAGAGCATGTTTCCGAATGCAAAAGAAGTGTATGGCACTGTCGCCAAAGATTACGCTCAGTTCAGACCCCGCTATCCTTCCCACCTTTTCTCCTTTCTTTCTTCTCTCACTCCGCAACACCATCTTGTCTGGGATGTGGGCACTGGCAATGGCCAAGCCGCCGCTGAGGTAACTTTCTTTTTTATCACATCTTTCTCACGCCTCTTCTCTTTATCTATAACAGCCTGTTGTGTGTGAATGGATAAGCAGTTATCAAAATACTATGCGAGAGTGGTGGCCACAGACACGAGTGAGAGGCAGATTCAGCATGCAGAGCGGCGGCCCAACATAACCTACGTCGTCACGCCGCCGTCAATGACCGACCAAGAACTGCAATCAATCGTTGGCCCCGATTCTTCCGTCGATCTCGTAACCGTGGCCACAGCCGTCCACTGGTTCGATTTGGATATATTTTATCCGCAGGTGAAGCGCGTGTTGAAGAAGCCCGGCGGCGTGATTGCCGTGTGGGCGTACTGGAATATAAGCGTAGATCCACCAGTGGACGCCGTTTACGAGCGGTTTTTCCGAAGAATATATCCGTTTTATCATCCGGCCGCAAAAGCTGTGCTGGAGGAGTACGAGAATTTACCGTTTCCATTCGCACAAGTGCAGGCAATGAAAATGGAGATTGAAGAGGAGAGGAGTTTTGAGGAGTATTTGGGGTATTTCAGAACGTGGTCTGGCTTGGCGGGCAGGGAAGAAATCTTGGAGAAGGAGTTCAGAGCAGATTTTGAGGCGGCATGGGGAGCAGAACTCCATGTGACCAAGTCTGTAAAGTTTCCGCTCTGCTTGAAGGTTGGGAAGGTTTGAAACAGAGCAAAAGTTCTGTTAGTAGACGGTGGATGATCCACGGGAATCCTGTGAGCTTTGCTTGTGTACTATCCGGGTTTAAATATGAGGGTACCGGTCACATGGTTTATGCATTTTCAAAATCCACTCTTGAATTAATGATATGCATAGATATGCGTTTTTTTTTTTGTTAATTTAAAAGAAGTTGTATGTTAATTTGATTCAAAATTATGCTGGGTGGTGGGAAATTTAACGGGGTTTGGGTAGTTAAAATTCTCCTTTGTAGCCTTCAATCTATTATCCGATACAAGTCATGGATTACTAGCTTCTTTATATTTCCAATGCTAGATTTGAATAGGATCGTACATAATGAAAAAATGGGGGTCAAGAATTCTCCAAGCTTTATGCTCATAAGACAAACTAGTATAAATACAATTGTAAAGTAGAAGATTCAGAGCTTCATCACCTTCTAAAGCTTTTAGTATCTTTTGGGCACATAAGTTTGTACATTATTAGAACATATCAATAAGATCAAGCTCTCCAAAATCATGAGGGAGGTAACGAAGTTCTCAAGCAATTTTATAAAAAAAAAAAATTTCTCTTCTTATGCTCTCTTATCATTCTGATGATGGATCACAGAATGTGATCAGAAACGTTAATGAAAAAAGATTGTAACACAATCTACCTAGAAACGTGTTAAAATAAATCCTTTATCTTGTTTTAAAGAAGGTTTTAAGAGATCTTTAATGAACAAAATTCTAATTTTTTATAATATTTCTTGAGAGGCACCTAGAGTGAGGAATAATAAATATGCATAGTTGCTAGCACTTTAGAGAAAAGCTAATATAACATGTAAGATAAAGTCTTAGTAATCCCTTGCTATAAAGTAGAGGAACTGCCTAAAAGAAAAACAGGATCCCCAAGAAATTAAAGGCATATTCATCATCAATCCATTTCAAATCAAAAGAATTAAACCATGCTATTTTAGGAAAGCAATATGTCATTAACATACTCAAGCTAGAAGCAAGGCAAAACAAATCTAGGGATCAAAGATCTTGACTAACATTATACTATTCTTCCAACTTGGGGAGAAAATAATCATCAACAAAATGGTAATTCATTGTAACAGAATGAGAAGAATTGGGAAGAATGATACCTTTGACCAACAATGGTGGTATTTTCCTCTAAAGCTTTTCCATTACATGCTTAATAATACCAAACACTTCATTACCAAAGTAGATCCCTCAAGCATTTATCATCTAAAGTGGCTCTTACCAATAGAATGGTGAAATGTGTCATGCTACTTAGTGAGTTTAATATCAAGTATGTGAATCATAAGGAAATCAAGGGAGAAATCATCACCAGCCGACTAATAGAGACTAGTCTACAAGATAATTAACCATTGTCAACTGAACTCTTTGATGAGTCCATTTTTCATTGAGGAACAAACATCATTGATGTTATATATAGATGGCTCTTCCACCAATTATGGCTCCAAAATAGACATCTTATTTGTCACTTCTCAAGGTGATCTCATCCTTGGGGCATTTATAGTTGGGTTCCCATGTACCGATAATATTTATAGAATATATGTTGATCTTTTTGGGGTATTTTGGGTATGCTTAAGTTGGATATAATTTAATTACGCATATCTTTTGGGCCTGGCGATTTCTCATGGCTATGGAATTTGTTTGGTTCTAATATGTAGTTTGTAGTGCTTTTGTAATTTTTGGCTAAGATGGGGGGTTTTCTTCCTACTTCTTTCCTCCCGAAGCCTTCCGAAGCAATCATATATTAATAAAATATAATGGCACTGCCATTTTTATCAAAACAAATTATTTATAGAATATGAAGCCTTTAATTTTTTTATTAAAAATAAAAACCAATGGAACAAAAAGTATGTATCTAAGACATCGCCAACTCTAATTTGGTCATTAAATAGGTCATTGGTGAACTTCTCATGAAAGACGATAAAATTATTCCTTACAAATTAATGGTGAATAACTTGTAGCAGTATTTCTTAGTCACATCCTTTGAATAAGTCCCCTACATTAATAACATCAAAGCAAGTGCAATGGCCATAATAGGATCTTTCTTAAACATGCCCCTAGATGCCCACAAATACTAGTTCCTTTTGAAGAAACTTCGCATCATGATTGTAAGGTGGAAAATAGAATTCACAAGGATGTGTGGACAAACTAGGAAGCTTAGGCATATCTCCTCTTACATTGGAAGGAAAATGATCCACTAGGCCTCAAGAGAAATGAAGCACTAGGTGGATACAATGATCCTTCACTGTTATGGAAAATGATTGTGCAAATGTAATTTAGAAATGCAAGATCTAGGGCTATATAGAAAGAAAAGATTTTTTTGTATGCATTAGACAATTGTTGGTTGACAAACCAATTTCAGGACTAGATCTAAGAACCAAAGATTGTAAGTGACCTAAAAACCAAATTTTGGGCCAAAATAGGAGGTTAGAAGTGACTCGTGCACCCTAGGCTAGGACAAGGGCAACTTTCTCACCCTTGATCCAACACTTTCTAATGAAATTAATTGCAAAATGTATCCCTTCTCCTCACCTATTCATAGCTCTTCCTGCATGTGCACCACATGTTCTTGCACATAGAAAAAGAGGGAAAAAGTTGTGTAGAAAGGGGTTTGCCTAAGTCAAACCCTAGTTTTGGAAGCAACCATGAAATCAAAATGAAATGTACTTGAAAGGAAATTATGTTGATATGTAGAAGAGACTAATCCGAGGAATAAGATGTCGTGTATCTTAATGATGCAATACTCTTTGAATGTGATCACAAGTGTTGATGCAGTTAACATGACTCCATAAAAACCTAAAAGGAAACCATAAAAGACTTGCTTGCATGAAGGTTGTTGAAGGTTGCCAAAATGAAGAATATGGTGAAATAAAATATCTTGAATATGTGAATGCTTGAGGACTTGATCGACTTGAATTGAACTTCATATATGCCTGATTAAATAGATGGATGCCAAAATGATAGACGTAGCCTTCTATATATACCTCTCCTAGCCATTTTGGGTTACATAACTTGAAGCAGACTGACAAGGATTTAGGAATCCCACTAAAGACAAATAATCATTACACAGTTCAAATTTGGGGCCAATTCTCAGGGTTAGGGGAAACTCTTAGGTCAAGGGCAACCCAAAGTCATCCTTGACTGTCCAATGCAGACCCATATTTGGACCCAAGGTCCAATTTGGTATTCAGATACCATAAATATGCTTGGAATCGAGGTGAGATAAGTAGAAATATATGCAAGAGGCCACACCTACTAAAATGGGGCCTAGGTAAGCAATAAATTATATAAGGGTACAATTTACAATGCTACACCAATCTATGATATCGCCAAAATTGAAATTATTTACAAAATTGTTGGTCATAATTCCTCTTGGTATAATGACATCTACACTTTTCTTTGCAACCAATCCATCCCACCCAACCCAATCATGCAATCAATACAAATCCCTCATTTGATACACATTTCATTTCACCCTCCTTGGTCACACACTCTATCATAGGGGCTATAATGGCACCTTGCTTAGGTGCCTCAACTTTGATGAGGCCAATCTAGTGCTTTAGAAAGTCTATAACATTTTTCATGGGGCTCACACCATTTACATGATCTTTACCAAGACATTTCTCTACATAAGATACTAATAGCCCATAATGGAATTTGATGCATGCCAATACATTAAGAAATACATAGCTTTTTAGAAGCATAAGACTTATTCATGTTTCATCTCAAGATTTGTAAACAACAACACCATGACCTTATCTATACAAGGCCTAAATCTTATTGGCAAGGTCAACCTCTTATCTTCCAATGACCACAAGTTCATTACTATTGTTATGAAATATTTCATCACTAGATGTCATTTTAAATAAACATAGCTATAAACTATTTTTTACTTTCATAATTTCATCATAGATGTGCAAATTGTTGAATCATGTTTTATACTCTTTCAATCATCTATAATAGTTTTTTATTTGGGGTTATACTATGTCATTGAGTGAAAAACATTTGTATGGAATAACTATTTTAGTGAGATACTAGGATCATCTCCCACGGGCCTTAACAGGTGCTTCTCAAAGAGAGATTTGGATATTTTGCACTATGTCATTCTAACTTTTACATTTTGTTCCCTTTCCAACAACGAAGAGTCTTTGGTATTACGTGCTTAATCTTTTGGGGTTACATATTCTTGTTATTTTAGAAGGAAAATTCAAAGGGTTTTACAAGCTTTTGCGTTTCACCTTACTTTAGCTTCTTTTATGTTTTCCCTTCCCCTTTTCTCTAAAACAACAGTATGAAGAGCCAACTTCAAAAATCTCCAAGTTCATTTTATGGGATGCACTAAGTCCCACTCCTATGCAAATTCCCGACTACCCTTATTTAGGCGTGAGCCTATTAGGGATAAACATATACATTTGGTTAATGTTTGGTAGAATACAAGTCATTTTGTAAAATCATGGTAACAATGTAACATACATGTTTTGGTATGATAAAAATTTGAAAGCTAATAACCATTTTGATGTAGGTGAGTAAGATACCACATATTGTGCATGTACAGGTATCTAGTTCATTGTCCAGTTATCAGATGCATCTTCCATGGAATGTCCTCCTCTGTATGGAGGAATTGAGTGGCCCTTATTAGTTAAGGGACAAGATAGTGAATACAAATAAGAAACATGGGCTACTGACCAGTCAAAGATAATTAGGCTCAACTACTCCATTAGACTCAAGGTGCATCATGTAATGACATCATTCAAGTTGTTACATGTGTGCACTATGGGATACCTAACTTGTATGCTATGGAATGTAATGTGACAATTAAAGTATGAGTTATTCTTTATAATAGTGATAATGAAGGGTTGTTACCAACATCATTGTTAAACAAAAATGACCACGATTATGACAGTGTTGGAGATGAGGATGAGTCGTGATAGGAGGTATCTTGTATGGAAGTGTTTTAAAATTGTTTGATTACAACAACATTTTTGTGACATATCTGTTTGCAAATGTTTATGAATTGTTTACATATTGTATCCATGATTAAAATTGATTTTGAAAAAGGATTTACAAAATATTGTTAGAATAGTATTAATGGGTATGACGATATTTCCTAATTTTGTGTGATAAATGTGATCTTTATAAGTGTTTATCGGAATTAAATGTTTGCATATCCATGTGTCATTAATCAATATTAAACACACATGTATAAGCTTCCCTTGTTATATATGATTGAACATACATGATTTTTAAAATAAGAGTGTTGAATGTAAAGTTTGTTGCATGTATTTATACATCTTGAAAGTAGATATGAAAAATGAAACTCTAATTCTAATTTCTAAATATTTTTTGTGGAGAATAATACATAATGACTAGAATGTAAATTATTATATTTTTTGTGAAAAAACATGTTAATAAAATATTTATGTTCCAAAATAACCAAAGTTTATATGTTGTGTGCCTTGCCTTTTCATTGCTTAATTGTATTTGTTTAAAGTTTATAAAGCCTTCTGTTATGACAATTACAAGTGCCAAAAATTACAGAGAAGAAGATAAACACATAACACAAAATTTTACATAGAAAAACATGATAAAATCATACCAGGAAAAAAATCACAGGCAAATATCTTTCAATATTTTTTCTCAGGAATTTTCACAATTACAACAATCTTCAAAATGTTACTCAAATCATGACTAGGAGTTTCATATAACAACCGACCAGTTGCAGAGTCCTAATTGCAGTCAATTTATTGTTGGTAATGTGTCAATGTCCCTTACAAGATTCGTGACATGGTTTAACCACCTTCTGTGGATTCTATAAGTCTAGTGGTTTTATCAGGCATTGATAGGTCGATCTTTTGGTTCAATGGTAACCACACTTGTAACAAGTGGTATCAGAGCATGGTCATAGGTTTGAATCTCCTTTGTGAATGACACGGACCTGCGGTGAGTGGGACTGGTGGGATTGTTGACAGTGCACCATCATCCCTTGTAGGATTGATGACA
Organism: Thuja plicata; assembly: GCA_018584345.1. Taxonomy (NCBI): domain Eukaryota; kingdom Viridiplantae; phylum Streptophyta; class Pinopsida; order Cupressales; family Cupressaceae; genus Thuja; species Thuja plicata. The sequence goes on along the minus strand of MU224538.1, from coordinate 179,573 downwards.
TGGTTTAATCGCCTCCTATGGATTCTACTAGTCTAGTGGTTGTATCAAGCATTGACAGTCGATATTTTGGTGCAACAAAAACCACACTTGTAACACTTACTAAATTTAGTAAGTATGACTAGTACAACTATATATTCAACACATGTAAACATTACTATTTTTTGTAAGCCGCCAAACTGACGTACTCAACCACAGGTTGTGGTTCTCCATGATGACTTCACATTCCAACATTCTCCTACTTGAAGTCAAATTTCAAACTTATGAATAACTCCTCTACTTAAAGACCATTGCCAATGCTACCTATTATTAGTTTATATGCAAACAAAGAGAAGTTCTACACCAAATGAAATTCTCTCTACCAATAGGCTTCATCATAATATCTGTAGGATTTATATCAGTGTGGATCTTGGCCAAAGATATATGTCCTCCTTCCACCACTTCATGAACAAAATGATATTGAATATATCAATATGCTTTGTTCTAGAATGATATGCTGGGTTTTGTGACAAGTGTAAAGCACTTTGACTGTCACAACATAAAATCATTTTGTCTTGTTTTACTTTTAAATCATCCAAAATCCTATGAAGCCAAATTTCCTCCTTGCTAGCCTATGTTGTTGTCATATATTCGGCTTTGGTAGTTGACAATGCCACCACTATCTATAACTTTGATACCTAGCTAACAACACCTCCAACTAAGGAGAAAAGAAAACTTGTAGTATACTTTATCTTATCTCTGTCTCCACCAAAATTTGCATCCACATACCCATTTACTTGTACACTAATCTCACTATAATAGATAGAAGCATTTTAACTGCCTCTTATATATATAAGAATCCACTTCATATTTGTCCAATGATCAATACCAGGATTCGCCATGTACCGATTGAAAACTCCTATTTCCTAGGCAATGTCTGGTCTAATACATACCATGTCGAACATAAGAATACCAACTATTGATGAGTATGGTACATGAGACATATGCGTCTTCTCTTCTTCTTTGCTAGGGCACTATTCTTAAGACAACTTAATGTGAAAAGAAAATGGAGTACTAACTGATTGTGCATTCTACATATTGAAGTGTTGCAAAACCTTCTCCACACAAGTCTTTTGTGACAACAATATTTTCTTGTTATTTTGTCTCTGTGTATCCTCATTCCAAGAATCTAATTTTTAATTCCTAAGTCCTTCATATCAAACTCCCTAGCAAGTTTTTTTTTCAAATGGACAATTTTATGCATGTTGGGACCTACAACCAACAAATCATCTACATGCAAAAGTAGAATGATAAAACTATCATCATACCTTTCAAAATAGGCACAGTGATCAACCTCACATATACTCAACTCTATACTCATGATGAAGGAATCAATCCGCTTGTACTGACACCACCTATTTTAAACCATACAAGGATTTTTTCAATTTACAAACAAGATTCTCCTTGCTTTTTTGCTTAAAACCTTTTGGTTGTTGCATATAAATCTCCCCAAAGAGATCACCATGCAAGAAGGTTGTTTTAACACCTAATTGGTCTAACTCCAAATCAAGACTACCAAAAATAGATAAAAAAAAACTCAACTGTACAGTAGGTGAACAAATTTCAATCGGTGAACAATAGGTGAACAAATTTCATCAAAATCTATACCAAAGTTTTTTGCATACCCCTTGGCCACATACTGAGGTTTATATCTCTCCAAATTATCATTTACCCCTTTTCTGCTTGAAGACCCACTTGTTCCTAATAGCATTTCTTCCTTTGGGTAATGGAACAAACTCTCATGTCTTTTTATTATGAAGAGCTTCCATCTCCTCTTCCATAGAAGCTCTCCATTTTTCTACACATTCTTCTTCACAAGCCTCTTGATATGATCTAGGTTCACCAACATTAGTTAGTAATGCATAAGCATAATTATAATTATGAGAGTACCTTTCAGGTACTTTGGATACTCTACTGGATCTTCTTACAAGGGGTGATATTTCACCTTGTGGCTCATCTGACTGATCTTCTTCTAGTTGTTCTTCATCTAGAACATCTATATTATCATCATGTTCTTTCATCTCTATTGGAATTAATTTAGTACATTTTTGGTCTTCACCTCTTTGCATTAAATTTTCATTATAAAAAACATCTTGACTAATTATAATCTTGTGGGCACCGATATCGCACAACTTGTACCCATTTTTACCTTCTACATAACCAAGATAAATACATTTTGTAGACTTTTTGTCCAACCTATTTCTACTCTCTTTCTAGGAATATGTACATAAGCATCATAACAAAAAATATGGATAAATGAGTAATCAATTGGTTTATCTTTCCATATTTCTTTAGGAATTTTATTATGAAGAGAAGTAGTGGGTGATCTATTAATCGAGAAACAAGTTGTGTTAATAGGATCACCCCAAAAACTCTACTCCAAACCAATAGTGCTCAACCTGCATCTGGCTCGCTCTGTAATTGTACAATTCATGCATTCAGTAACACTATTTTTTTGTCGTGTCCTGGAAATCATCAATTGTCTTGTGCTTCCATGCTCACTGCAAACTGGTTAAATTCCACTGAACAAAACTCACCTCTATTATATGTTCTTAGAAACTTTGTTTTCTAACCCTTTTAATTCTCTATCAGAGAGCTAAATCTCTTGAAACAAGAAAACACTTTAGATTTATTTTTGAGAAGATAAATCCACACCTTACAGGAATAGTCATTTATAAATGAAACAAAATATGATGAACCTCCAATAGATGTAACATGATCTTCCCAAGTATCTTAATGAATTAATTCTAGAATACATATTTTCTTCTAGTAGTACTTCTAGAAAAACTCAGTCTATTTTGTTTTCCAAACAAACAATGTTAGAAAAAACTCATATCTTTAAATTTTACAGATGGGAGAAGATTTCTATCTACTTGTACCTTGAGAATTTGTTCACTCATATGGCCTATCCTTTGTGTCCAGTTTGTTAATGAGTCCATCTCCCAATCAGATACCACAACAACCTCTCCATTGTCATTTTTTCCAACCAACCTATAGAGATCGCCAAATTTTTCTCCCTTTAGCATAGCCAAGACTCCCTTTGTTACCTTGAGACAACTATTTTCACCACTAAATCAAAACTACTATTTTTGGTAAGTAACCATACTGACTGACTCAACCACATCAAGTGGTTCTCCATGATGACTTTACATTCCAACACCTTTTCAACAAATCTATTTTCTACATATCTTGCAATCGGGATATTCCATGAGAACAACCTTTAAAATTAATCCATTTTGTGCATATTTTGCAATTAAGGAATTTCATGAGATGATATTTGTTTAAGGAATTATGTCAAATAGTTCATGTGCGTTGACTATTCTTCCATATTTTGGAAATGTGTCTACCAGATAATTTTCAACTATAACATCTGAGAAAAATAATCTTTCCACTAAATGCTTTGATGGATGTCCATGCCTTATTCCTAAGCTCCCTATTTGGCACATTCAATGAGGATGCTAGAAAAGGTTGTGGAATTTGACTTTACACCTACTATGCTTCTACATTTTGCATCCATCTACTTGAGTACCTTGTTGGTGTTTGAAAATGTTTATGATTTGAGAAGCAAACAATATCTTAAGACTGATATAAGGAGTGGTTAGGTCCAAGTGTGAAAGCTCTATAAGATAACTGGACCAACTATAGGGACAAGACTACCCTCTGCACTTCTGGCTCTACAAGACCAAGGTGGGTACACCTAATCTAGACTAAAATCAACTCTTTACAATACCTTCTACTTATGGATTTGAAGAAAAGATAAATGGCAAGTAAGTACTAAATGCCAAACTAGCATTTATTGACTCTCCACTACCATGGTGGGATAACAACAACAACTGTAAAAGTAAAGAATTTTGGTAATGAGTTTGATTAAAGTTTAGGGACAAAATATAGCCAAACCCCTCAGTCATATACTTCTATAGAATATACTTGCTTTAGATCAGTGCCTTATCCATTGGGTAAACTCCTAAATACAATACTGAAACTAAAACAACCTCTTGGTATAGATTCAAAACCATAAACATAAAGATATCCCAGATCACACACTACAAGATCCTTAAATAGATATCTAAATAGATTCATTGTAATATCCAAAGCATTTTAATTTGATCTGAGATCTAAGACTTTTGGAATACACATTTGCATAAGCAAGACATACAGTAAGCCAGAAAACTTACAACTCACAGAGATAACACAAAGGAGAGACTTAAAATCTTAGAAAAATTATATTAAGTATGATGAAATCTTGTTTCTGCATCAATATGACAAGGAAATACAAAATAGGACAATATACAAAAGATCATAAGCTTTCTATTCTATCTCAACACAAACTGAAATACATCTGGAAAAAAATACAAGCCTAATGCTTTTAATATTTCTCCCAATTCTCCAGCCCTTTGTAAATGGTCTTGAATATTCTTTTATAGGAACATGAATGCAACAAGCCTCAGAACATTTAGGGTTAGTGTTTACAACAAGTCATGTCAAAACATTAAAGACATTCAATTCTCTGATCAAGTTGAAACCCTATCTTTCTCCTTTCCCAATGCAAATCTAATCTTAAAATTAGCAATCATAGTCCTTGGATGTTAGCACAGTACCCTGAGGTGCAAGAAATTCCAATTCATGATGCAGAAAGAAGATTAATCATAAATGAAGAAGAGACTAGGTGACTCTATATTCATTCATCCCTTTGATCTAGAAACCGCATCCATCAACTCTAATCTTTAAATGCATCTCGACATATTAGATTTTAATCCCTACACTGTTCAACAGCTGTGCACAATCGACCCATAAGGTCAGATCGATTCATTAATAGCTTTGAGACAAAGATTTGAGTCCACCACCATGAAACCTTCTGAAAAAAAGATTTAAATATTTGAAATTCTAGTATATCGGTCACAGGTGGCGCGAAAAATGAATTAGATGGTATAAATCAAGTTGTATCACAAGTTTAAAACATAGTTGTTGATTGCCTTTATGTTACCTGGGATCAGGATCTATTCCTGCCAAGTGTCATCATGACTCATTGCCTTGAATGTTAAAAACCTTCATCTTGGCCATCGAGAGAAAGCGCCCACCGTCAGATTTAGCTCTTGTCTGATATTTTTCTATAACTTACCTATGACTCATCTTTAACCCTGGGTAGTTGATTTCTTTGTATCTCTAAGTCGCCAGATGATTTCTCTAACCCTGGTTCCATTCTGAGATCAAGCGCACTCCATATGATCTACACAAGATCTGCGGATATCGCTAGATCTCTAAAAGATTTGAATACTTTGAATTTTATCTAGCGATCACACACAAACCACAGATCCTAAACTCAATGAATGGCCATGATTCTATCTTGAAAAACCTGTACTTGACCTTGAGTTATCTTGCATGACTCTGAGTCTATTTGGAGATTCAGAGATAACTAAGTCTCTGAATTAATGAACACTTGAATAACCCCAGAGTTTGTATAGAGATCATGCACATACCACATGATGAAAATAAGAACATGAAAAGATCAACGGTCCTCACCAAGTCTCGGGACAATTCACTTAACCATACGTGCATTCGGAGATTGTGCGACCAAGGATAAATGAAAACCTTGTCCTGACCATGGTTAAATCATGAGATTCATAGATAAAGGTATCTCTGAATCTCCCAATGCTTGTCTTGACTCTGGTTCCATTTCGAGATCACACGCAAGACACACGATGAGATTTGCATCCACGGTCCTTGCTAGATCACTAAATTAAAAACTAAACTTGAACTTTATCTAGTGACTTAGCGCCAACTGCACGATTAAAACAAGATCTATGGTCCTCGTGTAATCTCCAAAAGAAAATAGCATATTCGATCTGGTTATGAGATTACGCGACAAAGGTAAAGGGAAAAGCGCACATGACTTAAAAGACTTTAAGTGGCTCAGAAAAGGTAATGATAATTTAGAACAAGTATTGAGGGTTTAGGGTTTAGCATGAAAAATAACTCAACAAGACTTAGGGTTTTAGCCAGAAACCGAAAAAAATTTGCAGAGACAAGGAAAGAAAGTTTGGAACCATGCAAAATTTTGCAAGTGCTAACACAGCTCAACCACAATATTTGGCAAAAATTATTCCATTCTTTACATATAATATATGCCAAAAATCTCCCTTCCACTATGCTTTGATGGATGTCCATACCTTGTTTGAAAGCTCCCATTTTTGGATAAGTATGGAAACATTGGAAAAGGTTTTTGAAATGTGACTTTACACTTGCAATCACATTTTCTTAAAAGTTTAAAGAGCCTTCTTTATAAATCCTTTTTGTGCATATCCTATAACCATAGAATTACATGAAAGATGAAAGCTAAAGTACAGAGAGAATATTTAAGAGGATTATTTCAAAATGTGAATGGGAAGAATAGTATTCTATTCATGCAGAGTTAGCCCTAGGGAAGATATTTGACTCAAACCTTCATGATATAGTATTGAGATGTATCATCACAACCATGTTAACTTCAAACAAACACACTAGATGAAATGAAAAAAAATTGATACAAAAGTGTGTTGGAATTGGATTCTGTTGGAGTTATTGACATTCATGTTTTGTCATTGATGTCAATACATGTTCTGTTGAAGTCTCAGTAAGACTTTTGTCTAAGGCACACCCAAGATTGACATTCATATATAGACACTATATGGAATATCAAAGGACGTGAGCTGAGAAATATATTAAGGGACAAGCTAGGATCTTATATCTAATACTGCTTGAGTTTATGTTTATGTTTCTTTGAGTTACAATAGTTTTGGTGGAGACTATTTGCAGAATAGTGACAAAGAATTATGACTATGTTAGTCTTTGAGTTTTTTGGATAGCATGGATGCAAGCACATGTCATGTTATGCGAGATTGGGGGATGTCAAGAGACTTATTGAGGAATGGTTTTTATGATTCTTGGGTCGCAAGACTCTTGGTGACCTCAGTTGTGGCGTGTGTTGTAGAGAAGACCTATTTGGGGCCGACTTCAGAGATGTAGCGTGTATTATGGATGATGAGCGTGAATTGGGGAGATTGGATTATATTTAATTATTTGTAATTTATGTTTACTTGTTCAAGGTACCGTGTGTATCTTAACAAGGGGTTATGTAATTGTTTGTGCATTAGGGAAGTCTTAATTGGCCGACCTAATTGCTTATTATAAACGTGTATAAAGGAGAGTTATTTTCTTGATAAGTAGTGTGGATAGTGAAGTGTGGAAGTTGTGAGCTTGTATTTGAGAAGTTTGTTGGATGTAGAGAAGAGATAGTGATTGATGAACTTCATTGGAACTATTTAAGCAAAGCTAGTTGCTATCAGTCAATTCACTGGATATTATATCTTTGTATATCTGTATCTCGGACAGTGGGTCCTGAATGTGGATTTAACCTTCTTTAGGTAATGATCCTGGGCAGTGTGCATGTTGTTTCTCTTCACTCCTTATAGGGTATGTCCTTTAACAGGTATTGTGTACTATATGTAATAATCAGCTCCTAACAGGGATGAATCTCCTAACAGGGATACTATACTTTCAGTGCATTATTTGTGGGTGTTAATTCCCACCATTTTTTTTCCCTTAACAGGGTTTCCTCAAAAACAATTGGTTTTGTTATGGTGTTGTTATTGTTGTGTTAAATATTGCATTTATCAATTTGTTTATAAAGTAAAATTTTAAAGCATACAACTGATTCCCCCCCTCAATTGTATTGGTGATCTATTATTGCTAACAATTGGTATTAGAGCTTATGGTCCTTTGAGAGAAATCTTAATAGTTTTAGGTGATCCTAAATATGGCATTCTATAGGAAGAAAAGTCTAAAGGCTGGTCCCGAAAACTTTGACAGTTTGAAGAACAAGATGATAACTCATCTACAAATTGACTACTAGATGATTACAAAGAAAGATGAGTTGGACAAGACTGAAGATAAATTAGATAAATGTATTGTTGAATATCAGAGTATTTTTTAGACTAAGTACAGATCCATGATTGGAGGTTTACAATATCTAACTCACACTAGACCGGATATTTCTAGTGCAGTTGGAATTGTGGAAAGATATCAAGCACATTGTAGAGAGACACATCTTGCTGCAGTAAAGAGAATATTCAAATATCTGAAAGGAACACTGGATTATGATTTATGGTATGAAAAATATGATGATTTTTGTTGCATGCTTATACTGATGTTGATTGTGCAGGAAATGTTGATGACAGAAAGAGCACAAGTGGTGGTGCATTTTTCTTGGGAAAAGGTTGGTCTCCTGGTTAAGTAAGAAGCAAGATTGTATAGCCTAGTCTACTATTGAATCATAGCATATTATTTCTACTGTAAAATGCACAGAGATTGTTTGGATGAAGCAGATGTTTAAGGAAATTAAGATAAATTTTGAAGAGCCAGTGGTTATTCATTGTGATAACACTATCACAATGAATATGTCAAAGAATCCAGTTATGCATTCAAAGACTAAACATATTTCAATTAAGTATCATTTCTTGAGAGACAAGGTTGCAGAGAAGGAGATTAGATTAAAGTATATCAACACATAGGAACAAATAGCAGATATATTTACAAAACCTTTGATAAAGGATGTCTTTGAGTATATCAGAGGTATGCTTGGGGTGAGAGCCCCTCCTTGTGAGAACTAATGGATACAGGATGGCACGATTCTATAGGATCTCAGAGCTATATCATTTCCTGGACTTGATGTATGGATCCACTCCTCAGAGGGAGTGATTGTAGGAATAAAATAGAACACATTTGGGTGTTTGAGCACCTGGTTGTTGCAAGAATGAAGATTTGAAAATGCTACACCTTGCAGAGGTGAGATGGTCAGAGATAGAGTAATGACACCCTTTTCCATTGATGTCAAAGGGGGAGAGATTCAGTGGAAAATCCCTACTATTTTAGGGAGAGTTGTGAAGAGGATATTAAGAAGATTGTATTGAGATGGGTACTTATAGATTGATGGACTTTCTCATGTGTTTCCATCAATGAAAAATGGGGAGATTGTTTGAATTAGATTCTGTTAAAGTTGTTGACATTCATTTTTTTTCATTCATGTCAACACATGTTTTGTTGAAGTCTCAGTCAGACTGGTTGTCTCAAGCATAGGCAAGACTGAAAGTCATGTAAGGATGCTCTACAAACTCTCAAAGGATGCAAGCACAAATATATATTAAGGGACAAGATGGGATCTTATATCTAAGATTACTTGAGTTTATGTTTCTATTTGTTTGAGTTACAATGGTTTTGGTGGAGAATGTTTTCAGAATAGTCCCAGAGAATTATGACCGCGTTAGTCTCTGAGTTTTTTTGGATAGCATGGATGTGAGCATGTGTCACGTTATGTGAGATTGAGGAATTCCAGGAGACATGTTGAGGAATATTTTTTATGATCCTTAGGTTGCAATACTCTTGGTGTCATCAGTTGTGGCGTGTGTTCTAGAGAAGACCTATTTGGGGCCAACTTCAGAGATGTAGCATGTATATATTATGGATGGCGAATGTAGATTGTGGATCTTGGATTATATTTGATGATTTGTAATTGATGTTTACTTGTTCAAGGTACTATGTGTATCTTAGCAAGGGGTTATGTAATTTTTTGAGAATTAGGGAAGTCTTAATTGGCTGACCTAATTCCTTATTGTAAGCTTGTATAAAGGAGAGTTATTTTCTTATTAAGGAGTGTGGACAGTGAAGTGTGGAAGTTGTGAGATTGTATTTGAGAATTATACTAGATGTACAACAGAGATAGTGATTGATGAACTTCATTGGATCTGTTTAAGAAAAGCTAGTTGCTACCAGTCAGTTCACTAGATATTATATCTTTGTATATCTGTATCTCGGACAGTGAGTCCTAAACATGGATTTAACCTTCTTTAGGAAGTGAGCCTGGGCAGTGAGCTTTTTGTTTCTCTTAACTCCTCATAGGATCTATCCTTTAATAGAGACTATGTACTATATTTAATAATCAACTCCTAATAGGGCTAAAGCTCCTAACGGGGATACTATACGTTTAGTGCATTATTTGTGGGTGCAAATTCTCGCTGATTTTTTTTTCCCTTAATAGGGTTTCCTCGACAAAAATTGATTGTGTTATGGTGTTGTTATTATTGTTTTCAATATTGCATTTATCATTTGGTTTATAAAGTAAACTTTTATGACATACAATTTATTCCTGCCTAGTTGTATCTTTGATCTATTATTCCTAACAAAGTGATAATAAATTAGACATATATAATGAGATAACAATCATTAAGATACAATATCATGAGATAGTGCTGACATGGGGTATTTAGTTGTGTTATGTTAGATAGTCATTAAATTAGTCAGCATGTTAATACTACAAGTTGTGTTGTAGGACATGTCGCATAAAAGATAAAAAGATCAACTTAGATAAAAACACAGTGGTTTGGCCACCATACAAGGAAAAATTTAAGAACATGGATGCATACATATTTAAAAAATAAATATTTCATTAAATATTTGAGATAAATATGACATGAATGTAGATATAAATACCCCCTTATAATGAGATGTATTTTACAAAGAGCAACACATGTCATTCTAAGGAGAAGAGATGTCGTGTAATGTTAACATAACAAGATATTTTCATAGAATGCCACCTTACAATATATGACACATGATACCCATTACATCTAGAAAAATATAAGGAGCTATGGAGATTTGGTTATTCAAGGTCAGTAGAATTCATTGCAGTGACACCAAGACACACGTATTAGGTTCATATGAATTAATCATCATGTATGTGAAGTGTTAAAAACCATATGAAGAAGATCACATAAAGACAAAGATAAAATAAAAAATTAGGTCAACATGCAAGAAGGCCTAAATGCCCATATACCATCCTAAAATGTAAGCACCCTTATTAGGTGCTCATTTTTAGCCCCATTTTAGCATCTATTGGTTCCCACATTAATTTCACATCCTTTTAGCCCTTTTGCATTCTTCAAATCAACATTACTTGTTCAAAACTCAAAGATGGCTCTAACTTCTATGCATGACATTAAATAATCATCATACCTTCATGGTGGTTGTAGAGTCCCTGGATTAAAAATTTTCAAACAAATATGAACTAGACTTCATATTAATCAAACCTTGCCCTTAAATGCACCTCATATTGAAAAATATTAATTGGGAGGCCATGAAAACTTATTTTTGATATATTTGCATAGTGAACCCAAAATTTTAACTAACCCCTGTAATGGGCTTAAAAATTGACCAAATGACAGGTCCTTAAGTTATAAAAACTGATAGGTATACTCTTTTCCAACATGTCAGTACAATTGCCAAGAAGATTTACAAAAAAATTTCAAGATTGTGAGATATTGAGATCCAAAGACAGTCATTTCATTCCTTTGCAAATAGTACACATGCTTGCACAAATCTAAAACCACTCCAAAATGTATCTTGAAAAAATATTTATTCTCATTCCAAGAACCTAATACTTGGCACAATGATTCATCCATATTCATTACGCATGCACATAAAATTATTCTATTTGATTTAACTCCACGTGCATGGTATTACTCATCAAACTTGGTCATTTTGTAACCTTTCCGAAAAGACCAATGTGAAATAATTCAAACAGATTTTAGATTTGGCCTTTTAAAAATACCAAACAAACTTTCAGATATCTAAAAAGTGGTACCTGAGCATTTTAATATACAGATAATATGAAGGAATTATTTGCCTCTCATGAAAATCACCATACTATGGGTTATAACCCTTTTAAATTTGTCATTCTACAAGTGTTCACTGAGCATACTGGAAAATATGAATAAAATATATTTGGATTTAGCTCATGAAAAATAGCAAACCAATTCCTGGAGCTTTGAAAATTGCCATGTTGGTTCATCCACATGTATAGAGATTAGAGAACCAACTCACTTATCATGACTTTTGACTGACATTAAAATTTAAATATGTAAATTTATCTCTCTAGAAGATTTGTGAATGTGCAGATTGAAAAATAGCAGAAATTGCATTTGGATTAGGCCTTGAAAACTTAGCAAACAGATTCACCAGGACTAGATAATTGATATGGTGACTAAAAATTATAATAAAAATCCCAAGGGACAATCACTTTGTCACAAAAACCAAAATTATGCAAGTTGTAGGCCTCCAAAGTAGTCCACTCTATTAAAACTGAAAATGTTTAAAGTGCAAATCTGGGCTATCCCCTAAAAATGGGTGTTTCAAAAACTTATCCAATCTGAGTATGGGAGTCTAGAAATGGTCAAATATGTTCAATGAAAGGGGATGAACACACCTATAAATTTGAATTGCATAAAAATAACTGGAAATCATAATCATGAGTTTTGAAATTAGGCTTTTAAAACCCGCTTTCAAGGGTGCACATAGATGCCTTAGCAAAAAAATTTTTACATGTACATTTGAGAGCACCAACAAGCCTTTTCCTTTGGGTCCCATTCCCATGCATGGTGTGATCATACTTTTGAATAGCATAATAGGTCCTATTTATCCATGTCTCCACACTTGCGGGGTAAGGGTATTCTACCAGTCCACCTCATCTGATGAACTATAACTGATTGAATGTTTGAAGATGTTATGTTGATGATCACTAAGACACAGAAAGTTAATGCAAGAAATTAAATCAATTAATGTATTGTATTTTCATTGATGTCAACTTGATATAATCTGTATGGTCATGTACATACTTCTAAAGACTTCAGAGAACCAATGAAACAAAGGCTATGCTATTAGTAATGCATAAAAGTTAAGTATTCACAAAATGACTATATACACCGACAGAGTGCACAATGATGGACATAGTAAACCAAAAAGAGAAAATTCACAGTGTTACCCAACGAGAAAAAACACAGCATTACCGATGAGCAAAGTCACAGTGTTACCCGACTAGCAAAGCACAGTGTAACCTGACGGACAAAATTACAGTGTTGCCCGACGGATGGAGATCCCGGAGACAACTGAAGTCACACTGACGGAATAGTCAGTTGTCACCGATGACTAACTAAAGTATTGACCGATAGAACAAAGAGTTCAGAAACAACAAAATGATTGGTTGTCAAGAGCTAAATATAGACTTAAATAGTACTTATCATTGTTTTAATTGACAAGAGAATAGATGCTAAAGAGATTCTGAAGGAGAAGACAGTCTTCATTCAGACCTGATCAATCAAGCTAAGGAAAGACCTAAATTCTATAGACACCGACGAACAATGATACAACATCACAGAGAAGAACTGTGCGGAGCAAAGGTATTGAATTGATAACAATGATCAGAAAGGTAATGCACTTACAATAGATCTAAAAATCTGCAATTCTAGTTGTATATGTGAATGGATCACTTTACTATTTCAATTTAACCATTGAAGCATCAAGTCTCTTAACCGATTAGGACTTAAAAGTCTTTTCTAATTGAGATAGATCCCAAGAAGTATCATAAAGTTTGAGCATACAAAGTAGCATTGGATATGCCCGATACCTATTGATAGGCCAAGAGAGTGTTTGATCAAGGATGGTAGTGTGTGTGTGAAATAGTGCACCTGTTACCTGCGACACAACACTTCAATAGATCATTACGTTAGTGAAAATAGGTTTAGTAAAGCATCGAAATCCACTAAAATTGATCTATTTCTTTCTAACTAGGTGTGAAAAACAACATAATAGCCCTCAGATTATTTCTTTTTCAATGACGTATACAACCTAGCCTAAAATATTATATTAAAACTAAGAAAAATATCCCAATAACATGCATTCTAGTTCTAGAAATCAAGATTATAACAATGCATAAACATGGAAACTAAAATGTAACATGAATCTATATAAATCCTAATAGCATAACAATACATTTTCAATCTAAAATTCAAGCTTATTTGAGCTCAAAAACTCCTTCCATTTATAGAAGAAATAAAGAGAGAGAGGGGGGACAAGGGTCATTAATGGAGTTGTAAAACCCATTAATGAGGTGTAAGAGGCTTTAAATGCCAAAGGCAATAAAAAAGCATGGTGGAAGGCATATGCATTAAATGCAATCATTTAAGAGGTATGGTGAGGGTGTAAGATGCAAGCTTGAGAAGGTGGACTTAGAGGGAGTCAAGCTTGAGAAAGTTGACTTTCTCAAGTGGGTTGAGTTCCTAATTACATTTTTAGGAATGTGACATCATTAGGAGGTGGGTTGGAATGGGATTAGGATTAGGATTAGATTTAGCATGAGGTGAATAGGTTTGGATGGGTTTGAACCCAGGGTCAAGGTGGTTGAGGTAGGTTAGGGGTTTAGGGGAATATTAATGAAATGAATTATAATAAATATATTCATTCAAAAATAGGAATATTAATTATTTAAGCCTTTTATTTCTTTAGACAATTAATTAGGACTATAGCCAGTTAATTAGATTAATTTAGGCTAGAAGATAGGCTTTTTGCAAGTGATTTGATATAATAGGGATTTATTTAATTCCTTTTAAATTAATTACCTTAGCCATGTTTGATTTGAAATGATTTGGATTAAATTGATTTGATTTGATTGGCTTAGATGATTAATAAAATTTAGTGATTTAGATCACTTAGGAGATTAAATCTGATTCGAATGAATTATGCCAGCCGATTGAAGAGTTGTCTGGACATAATTGGGGGTATGATCACACTTAGGGAAAATAGGGTCTATGGTTATAGTAGACCAAATCCATGTGGTTAAATTTTCCCCTCTTTGAATAGATGTGTGAGCAGTGCATTGATTCAAAGAAAGTTTTTGATGTTGACTCCAAAATTTTTGAGAATTTTGCTCACGATCGAACGAAATGCCTGATGAGATCAGTCTCGCATTTGATTGAACTAAACTGATAGAATTGACTTTGCACTTGGTTTTCATACAAATGTCAATAAAATATCTTAAAGATACCAATTTTGAACTTGGTTGTCGTCCAAAGATTGATAATACTGATTTCGAACTTGGTTGTCATCCAAAAGTCAATATGAGGCTTTGGGAGCTTAATAAGAATCTTTTAAAATGAGGAAACACAAGATATCCAGCTTATGGGAAGCAAAGATTTCTATCCAACAATTCTGACTTAGTCAAGGAAAATATCATGCCCCTAGTTGTTTGATAATGAAGTCATTGTTGCCCAAGATTCCCCATCCTATGTTTTTGGCCCTTTTCTGTGTTTCCCGCCAAAATGGTCATGCCTCCCTTTTCAAAAAATTAGACCTTATGTCAATCGCGTTAAATTTTTTCTCAAGTTTTAAGTTGCGCGAGTGAGCGACGAGCTGAGGATTATGTCATCGCGCAATCGCGATTAGTTTAAGTCAGGTCGTTCTTGCCTTGTGATCGAGCGGGTCAAATTTTTCAATGCCTCATCGCACAGTCGCGATGTCTATGTTATGTCGGGTTCCTAGCTCGCGAGTGCGCGACGAGAAAGAATAGGAGCTCGTCGCTTGGTCGCTGAGCAAAGCACATGAAAGAGAAACAGGTCGCGAGTGTGCGACGAGTGAAAAGGGATGTCTCATCGCTCACTCGCTGTTAGAACTAAATGAAGTAAAAATGGCCTACGACTATGCGACCGAAGGAAATAAAAGGATGTCGCTCAGTTGCCGAGCAAAAAGATAAAAGAAAAAGGGGCTCGCGACTGCGCGATCAATAAAGGAAAGCTGCTCGTCGCTCAATCGCCGGTGTTTCAAGGAGGTCAGAGATCAGCTCGCGACTGAGCGATTGACAAAGAAAGGGCCTCGTCGCGCAGTCGCTGAATAATCAAATGAAAGAAGGGATGGCTCACAACTGAGCGATTGATGAAAAATAAGGTGTTTTCGCGTACTCGCCGAGCAATGAATACAAAAGAATGGGGCCCACCTTCAGTCGCTTGATCGCGTGAAGAGTTCAACAGTTGATAAAATGTCTTCCGACTTGGCTACCATTCCTTGGTCGCCTTGTCGCTAGAACAGCACGATGACTCAGCTTCCTCAATGTACAACAGATGGACCAGTGGCCGTGTGACAGATGGCATAGGATGTATGGATGTGGGCCCTCAGACGGGTGATCGCCAGACCGAGGAAATGGGTCACGCGACTTCGAGACTTGGTATTTTTGCCCTCAGTCGTGTGATCGCTAGATAATTTAAGGGTAGGCTCAGTTATTAGGTGATTAAATGCCAGCCGTCCGATGCAAAGAATAGATGATCCAACGGTGGACGCATGGTCGGGTGATCAAAGTGCCCTACAGAGAAAGTTCTCCTGACTCAGCGCCTTGGGGCAGTCGAATTGTCGCTAGAAAGGAAAAAGGGCACGTGCTATAAGTTAAGGGTAAAGACACAGGATCTCCCGACTCAGCGACTAAGGGTTGTCGTGTTATCTGGAAAAGAAACATGAGCATCTGGCGATCAGGCGACAAGCCGTGACGGTTAAAGAGTAGCAGTTAGGCACTGGGTCGCTAGAGAAATGGTGAGTTAATAAAATCTCCTCGTGAATTCGATTTTACACAGTCGGGATGTCACCAGAAGTACTCAGGTTGGCCAGGGGTTAAGAAAAGCACAGTGTCGCTGGGTCGTGAGATATAACCATGATTAAAGACTGAGTTCTGCGACTTAGAGACTA
>MU224538.1:141138-155966 GCA_018584345.1 Thuja plicata | reverse complement strand
ACCGAATATTAATAATGGCCAGGCGATAGGGTGAAACGAATATATGTAAAACAATCGCCAATTCCCCGCTCGCCGACATGCGACATTCGCCAATTGGCGAATAATCGCCACTAAAGTTATCGCTGAATGCTAGTCTTTGCCAGACTTACTCACAGTTCAGTGTAGGATTTTGAGAATATTCTTATTAGATGCCTCAGCCTGTCCATTACCTTGAGGGTAATAGATTGAGGAGAAATGTTGAGTGATGTGGAACTGTTCGCAAAGGTCATCAATGTCTTCATTTTTAAATTGGCCCCCATTGTCTATTACAATTAAAGAGGGTATCCCATATCTACAAATAATGTAGTTTAAAATGAACATAGCCACCTGTTTGCTAGTGGCTTTGATTAGCGGCATGACCTCGACCCACTTCATGAAATACTCAGTGGACGTAATGATGAACTTGTGTCCATTTGAAGAATTGGGATATATTTGTCCAACCAAGTCAAATGCCCATTGCTGAAATGGCCAATGTGTAATGAAAGGTATAACTTCTCTGGCAGGAGCATGGATGAGGTTTCCATGTGTCTGGCATTTATGACATGTTTTGGAAAATTGAATAACATCTTTTTCCATGGTAGGCTAGTAATAGCCTACTATGAGCAGTTTCTTTGCTAGTGAAAAGCCATTTGAATGTGATCCACATACACCTTTGTGGACTTCTTTTAACGCATGATCTGACTCTTTGAGTTCTAAACATCTAAGAAGCATACCGTCGAGACCTTGTCAATATAATTTATTAGTTATGAGGACATAACTTGATGTTGTCCTAATCAAGGCTCTTTTTTCATTTCTAGATAGGATTTTGGGAATGGTTTGGTCAGTTAGGTAAGCAATGATATTAGCATACCGAGATTGGTCTGGGGTGTTCAAAGCATAGATCACTTGGTATTTAGGGGTATCAAAGGCTGGATAGGATAATTCTTCCACCAAGAAGTCATAGCAGAATTGTTGTTCCTCCAGTTGTAACATGGATGCCAATGTAGCCATAGCATCTACAACCTTATTCTCCATTCTAGGTACTTTCTAGAATGTGATGAAAGAAAAGTACTTCTTTAAGTCATCAACCAGTTGTTTGTAGGGTGTCAACTTCTCATATTTCTTCTGATAATCTTTATTGAATTGATTGATAATGAGATGGGAGTCACCATACACATGTAAATATACAATCTTTCATTCCATGGAAAGCTTAAGACCATTTACTAATGCCTTATATTCAAAAATGTTATTGGTACATGGAAACATCAATTTGTAGGACTTGGGTATCTTGTATCCTTGAGGAGTTATGAACAGAACTCCTGCTCCAGAGCCTTGTTGTGTGAATGAACCATTAAAGTACATCTTCCACGGATACTCAGTTAGATGCATAATGGTATCATCAGGGAATTCAATTCTTAAAGGCTTTTCATCTTGGAGTGATGAATCATCCAATTGATCTGCGAGAACTTGTCCTTTAATAGCCCTCCTTTCCACATACTCAATGTGAAAATTGCTTAGAATAAGGACCCACTTTTCTAATCGTCCTGTTAATATTGTTTTTCTTAGGAGGTACTTCAAAGGATCTATCTTTGCAATGATCCTTACTATATGTGATATCATGTAATGCCTCAATTTTTGTGATGCAAAGACAACTGCTAAGCATGTTTTTTCAATAATGTTGTAATTGAGTTCATAGGAGACTAGTGTTCTACTGATGTAGTAGATTGATCTTTCTTTCTTAGTTTCATCCTCTTGTGTGAGTAATACTCCTAGTGATGTAGTTGTAGCTGAAATATATAGGAGTAATGTCTTTCCATGAATGGGTGCCATAAGAATAGGAGTAGCCAGGTACTCTTTCAATTCTCAAAAGTTGGCTTCACAATGTTCATCCCATTTGAAGGTGACCCCTTTGTGTAAGAGTTTAGAAAAGGGTTGTGCCCTATCTGCAAGTTGTGGCATGAACCTCCTGATTGACTGGAGTCACCCTTGTAATGTCCTCATTTGACTGATGTTTCTTTGAGGAGTCATCTCTAGTATAGCCTTGACCTTTGCAGGATCTACCTCAATTCCTTTTGCTGAGATAGTAAACCCTAGGAGATTACCTTATTGGACCCTAAAGGCACACTTCTTTGGATTGAGCCCTAGTTGAAATTTCTCCATTCGATCCAATATCTTCCTTAAGTCATCAACATGAGTGCTCCTTTCTTTGGATTTAGCTATGGTGTCATCCATGTAATCCTCCATGTTTTTATGCATTATATCATGGAATATAGTAGTCATGGCTCTTTGATATGTAGCACCGACATTCTTTAACCCAAATGGCATGACGTTCTAGAAAAATGTGCCCCATGCACATGTAAATGTGGTCTTCTCTTGATCCTCAGGGGTAATTTTTATTTGATTATAGCCTGAGAAACCATCCATTAATGAATACATTTGGTAGCCTGCTGTGACGTCTATGATCATATCAATATTAGGTAGGGGGAAGTCATCCTTAGGACATGCCTTGTTTAGGTCTCTGAAGTCTATACAAATCCTGATAGATTTATGGGATTTAGACACTGGGACCACATTGGAGATCCATCTTGCGTAAGTAATGACTCTGATGAATCCATCTTTCAACAATTTCTCTAACTCAACTTTTACTAGAATTGCAACATGAGGATGCATCTTTCTAAGTTTTTGTTTCACGGGTTTGATCTTGGGAGCTATAGACAAGTGGTGAATTATCAATTTAGGATCTAGTCTAGGCATATCTGTATAAGACCATGCAAAATTGATCTTCTTCTCTTTCAGGAACTCGGTGAATTGTGTCTTTTCCTCTTTTCACAAAGATTTCTGCTAGGTGTACTATTTGAGGATCTTCAGCTGTGCCAAAATTAACTGGATGTGTTGGTTCTATCAGAACCGAATAAATTTCTTGAAAGTGCTTAGGGAGGATATCAATAATCTCATCCTTGGGTGCCTCTATGAGGTTTTCACCATCAAATACATTTTTTGTTTTTACTATTTTAGGATCTGACACTGCCACAACGTGGTTTTCACCGTCAGTTCCCTTTTTCTTTTTATTTTTCAATTTTTGATTGAGAAATTTGATATCCTCATGTGACATGTTCACGCTCCTTGCATTGGTGGAAGAAGGGTAAGGTTCACAAGTGTTTAGATAGCAAGCTAAGGTGTACTCATTGGGAAAGTTGAGGATAGGAGTAGGATCTGTATTAGTCCAATTAATTAGGTCTGGGTTTGTCAAAGACAAGGAGTCAAACTCTAGGATGGATAGCATCACGTTAGCATCAAGACTATTAACTGACATGACATGTTCTGTTAAGTTAATCTTTTAATATTTAGATCAATAAGAGTTAGCTCGTCATTAAAAGGGTCATTGTTAGTAATATGTGGACCAAACTCTAGTGACTCGTCAGTAGAACTTTCATCATCATCTCTTCGTAAAAGGAGGCTTCTTACTGGTCGCCTCTGAATTTCTTCTAGACTTATGAGAACGCTAGTCTCTCCATTAATGATTGGAGGAAGGAACTCTTCCTCTGCTTCAGGAATATCAATATTGTTGGGAGCAGTGTTAGAATGTTCGTTGGGTGCTAATGGAGCTGCAAACATGTGAATCATATCTATTTCAATGTCCTCTCTGGTGACAGATAGCTCATCCCATTCATAATAATGAGAGTCTATTATTTTTTCATCAGACTTGTTTAAGAATTCAGCAATAGTTATCTGATGTACTCAATTAGCCACCTGTGGATCAAAGTGTGGTAAATCAAGGACATGGGTGATTGTGACTAACTACCCCTAGTTAGGATGTAAATCCTATTGTCGGGGTGTGCTCTCCATAGCCATTTCTATCAATGGTACCTTTGGATCATCCTCTATTGTGTCTCCTACCTCTTGAAAAGGATCCTGTGCTAACAAAGGTATGTGAATATCTTGTGGTACCTCAAAGCTTGGTACATATTGCTCTCCTTGATAGTCAGGATTCTCTGTGCCAACATGTAATAATCTTTAATAGGACCACTATTCTAGTTCTATCTCTTATGTTTCATCACTCCCTTTGTCAAATATCGGACCATCTTTTGAAGCAGGTTTGTTAGATTCATTATTAAAACCTAGTCCTATTTTATCTCTGGTATTCCTGAACTCCATTTGCACATGCTCAATAAGTCCTCTTCCTGTGTTTCTTAGAAATCCTTTTCCTTTGTATCCCATTTGTTTGAGGAGGTTGTATCCTTTACCATACTACTCTGGGGATATTTCTACATGTTTGACCTCAGCTTCCTTTGGTTCTCCTTTGTAAAGCCATTCCAAGACTGCCTGTTCTTCTGTGTTATCTAAAGAAGATGAGGATGCCTTAACCATGCCAGTTGCTTTGTAGATTTTTGCCTCATTAGATGCGACAGGTGTGAAAGAAGAGGATGGTCTCCCATAGGATCTTGGTGATATTGGTAATTCCGTTAGTGATGGAGTCAGGTCCAGCTTGTATTCTCCCATACTTGTTTCTTCAACTTTCAACATTTTTCAGAAACTCTTCATCACCATGTCTTTGGTAGTCTCAGGAGAAATTTCATCCATAGCTTCCTTGTTATGTGGAATCATACTACCTGCCTTGATATTTTTGTAAGTATAATTGGCATCTGCAAGGATTGTTACTTCCAACCTATTATGTGGGAACTTGATACACTGGTGGTAAGTAGATGGCACAAATTGCATTTTGTGGATCCAAGGTCTCCCCAATAGTATGTTGTAAGCCAGGTGTAGATCCAGAACTTGACATATGACATTCCTTTTAATCAGCCTGACTCTGATGGGTAGAACAATAAGACCTTTAGAGGATCTTTCTTCCTCATCATAGCTTTGATAGTGATTTTTCTTCTAGAGTCAATGGTCTATTCTGAAAGACCTACTTTCCTGATTAGATTAAGGGTAAAAATATTCAATCCTACATCTCCATCTATCAATACACATCTGACACAGGATTTATGAATGAGAACTTCAATATGAAGGGGTTGATTATGTGGATGTGTCAATGATTTATTATCCTCTTTAGAAAAAGGAGAGATGATGTGGCACTGAGATGTGATTAACCATCGCTTGGAATTTGTCTATATCAAGGTCCTTTGGTACATTAGCGGCATGTAGGGCTTGTTCCAGGATTTCTCTATGCACTGTGGAGATTTTAAGAAACTCAAAAATGGAAATTTTCACAGAGGTTCATTGCAATTGGTCCACCAAGTCATACTTTGCTACAGGAATAGTAACCATGTGTTTTGCTGCTAGTTTGGGGATAGTAACAATAGGAACCTTAGATGTCAATGTTGGTTTTGGTGAGGAATTGGGTCCTTTGATTGTGACTTGTGCTTGACTTTGAGTCACCACATTTGATTGTGAAGATGTGTCTTTAACACCTTTGATAGTGATCACATTAATTGATTCAGTTTTAATGTCTAGCATGTTGATCACGTTATCATTATTGGAGTAGGTGTAGTTTACTTCATTACCTTTTCCTTTAGATGCTTCCCCTTTCTCATAATTAGGGAATGGTTTGTTGAATGTTGTATGATCTTCATTGGTAGTGTGTCCTTCCACTTTGATCTTTCCTCCTTCAATAAGGTCTTGGATAACATGTTTGAGCTTAAGATAGCTGTTAGTCTTGCTTCCTTTGTTTTTGTGAAAGACACAGTAAGAATTATCATCCCACCACCTAGGTTTGAACGCTGGTTCCCACGATTTGGAATCTGGGATCGTGAGAACTTTTTTTTTTCTAATAGTGTCTTGAAAATAGTTTTGAGAGGCTCTCCCAAAGGAGTGTATTTTCTTGGAGGCCTGGAGGTCCATGGCCGACCCTTGCTATTATCATTGTTTGTTTTGGGTATGGAGGTTGTTACCTTGGTATCTTTGCTTGCTTGCATGCTGTTAGTTAGATTGAACACCTCAGGTTCAGGATCAACATTGGATGCATCTACTACGCCATTGTTGACAAATTTTTTGTTTTTTTTCCACCATTTTGGTTTGGAGTTGGAGTTTTTAGATTTGTTTTCAGTTTGAAGAGTGATCTCCCCCTTTTTGATCATAACTTCCTCAATACATATAGAATTCTTGATCATCCTGTCGAAGCTAGGGGAGTCTTGCATTTGCAAGGCGTAGTTCAACTCAGGTACCAAGTTATTGATAAAGATTTCCATTTTCTCAGTTTCAGGAACAACTCTTGAATACCGTGCAAATATTTTCCTCCACGTTTGTAGAAAGTGGGTAAAGGATTCGCTAGTCTTTTGTTTAGTGTTGCACAGATCCATCATAGTCACATCATGTTGTATATTATAGGAGTAATGTTGGATAAATTATTGAATTAACTCAATTTTTTTACCTTAGGTGTAAGCTTTGAGAATCATTCCATGGCGTTGCCTCCTAGACTTCTAGGGAAGATCCACATGAGGTATTTATGTTCATGCATGTACTCTATGCTAAGAGCACAAAATTCTTTAACATGATCATGTGGATCGGTCTCTCCTGTATACTTTTTGTATTTTGGCCTTGCCATGTTGGGAGGGAACGGAATGATAGTAATACTCTTGTCGAAAGGAAATGGATAAATGGAGTCCATAGAGTATTTTGTCTTGGGTTTAGCCTTCTCTTGTTTGAGATTCATGAGCTCTATTTGCATCAAGGTGAGTTGTTTGGAAAGAATAGATATAGGATTTGGCATCTCATTTTCCTTTAGTTATTCCACATCATAATCCCTGGGCAACTTTATGCCAGTGGATGCTAGATGGAGAAAGTATTTCTCTTTATCTTCGTCAATCATCTTTTCCATTATCTTCTAGAACTTACTGATCTATTTGAGTTTATTGTACTCTTCTTCAATGATGTCTTCCCCACTACCTGATTCAAATATAGGACAGTCAAATGTGGGTTCTTCTTCTTCATTGATATCATCGTGCTTTTGGTCTTTTCTATTTTTATATTCCTAAAAATCCTTACTCCATCTGTGACTGAAGCTATCCATTTTTGGAGAGTCTAGATCGAGCAGGGAACTGTGATATGTTTCTCCTCAAAAGTGTAGTGATTTAGGAAGTGCTCTCGATCCTTTAGACATGTACTTGTTGTGTCTTGTGTTAACCAAGTGTTTGTACCTCAACTTCATCAAATTTTGCTAGTAGTGTCAAGTAGTATCTCGAATCTTCCACGTGGGTGTGTCTAGGTGGAAGTATCATTTGTATTTTGGTGGAAGTACATGATTCCTGCATCAAAGGGTTAGAATTCCTTGATAGTGAGTTGGGAATCAATTTGTTGTGAAAATTGGATAGACCACACGTATTGAGACTGATTGCAAGAAAATGACAAGACATGCAAGGTAGACGTCTGAAAAGTGTTTCGACACAGTGACAGGGAGACCAGAAAAGACAACAAGTAAAGACTAAAGAGCCAAAAGGTACCCAAATCTACTGAGTTTTTCTGAGAAACTAATCTGCAAGTTCCCACAATCCTAGATGTGAGCCCCTAGATGCGAGCCAAGAAATACGGGATACGAGCTTCTGATGGACCAAATGCAACCTTTTATCCTAGATGCAATGAAGTGCTTACTAGATGCGAGCCAGGATACCAGATACGAGCCAGGATACCAAACATGAGCCAGGAAATCCAGGATGCGAGTTTCTGATGTCTCTGTCAGATTTTGTCAGTTTTTTAAAAAAATTGTCTTGAAAGTGCATGAAGTTTGTTTGTTCCGTGATCGTGTTCGGAGACTTGCTGGTGAGTGAAAAACACATGTAGATTAAGGATTGAATTTTGTTTCTTATTTTGAAGGATTTTATCTTGTTAGTGATCTTTAAAATACATCAAGCAGATTTGCATTGTTAGGATATCAAACATATCCTTATGCCCTGATTTCTAGGTGGAGGATGAAAATCCTTGCTTGTTGACTTAGGTACACACTCAAATGCCAATTAGACTACAGCCATCACCAAGCACATAATGGCTCCAGTCATGATGTTGTATTAGTCGAATCCAAACACAAGTGAGGGCACAATATGACGAGTGTCTTGGGGAAATTACTTTTTGCCTTGCACAAGGATTATCACCCTTTCGGGGATGAATCAGAATGTTTTTCTACAAAGTTTGTTTTTTATGATGGGGCAATCCATTCAAAAATGTCTCCCATAGAATTGTACAATGCAAAATTGAGGCGTATAACCCTATGAGTACTCAAATATGTGTATTCTCGCAAGAAAAATTCAAGCGGCTCTACTCTACACATACCTAAGCATGTTCAAGGAATGATGTCAAAATTTTGAGAACAAAACTAACTCCATCTTTCGAGGCTTTGTCCTACGAGGAAGTGATTATTTATAGCAAGTTGGAAGGATTGGCGTAAAACCTGTCCTCACTTGGGTCATTCTCGGGAGATTTTTTCCTCAACCGGTAGGCCCTCTACTGTTAAATAAGCATACAAAGGATTGGCGAGTGTAGGATGTCTAGATTTCTGATTCTTCAAAAGAAGAAGAGCATACTCTCCTGATCCATGCCATTTTCTCCCAAAACACTTCAATCAAGGGTTCGTTCCCTCAAGCTATGTTGAGTCTGATTTAGATACTCCTATTTTATGAAAAATAGGATACGTGAAAGTAAATTTGTTTTGTTCAATTATCCACAATGTTAAGTGATTTTCTTGTTCAATTTTAGATCCCAAAATGAATTTAAATGATGTAACTTGTTTAGTTATCCCACAAGATTTAGTGACTTTCTTGTTCAATTACTAATTCTAAAAATGAATTAAATTGTGAGTTTGTTTGTCCATTTATCCCCAAATTCTTTTACAAGTGTTAAACCAACGTCTGATTTTTTGATTTTCCTTAAAGGAAAAGAGCATAGTAATCTGGTCATTTTAACAAATGTTGAGAAAATGTGTTAAGTTTTGAAAAAGATTCATAAATGGTTAGTACTAAAATCAGTTCAAAAACACCTGCAAACACACACGTTAGCCAAGTCTTCCTACTTCCTTATCAGCAACCTGCAAGCACTAGTTAGGCTATCAAAAGATCAAATCAACAACTGGTTAAAGTGTTAAGGGTTAGGCAATGAAGTTCACAAAAATTTTAACCAGATGCGAGCCTCTGCTACTAGATGTGACAAAGTGTTTACTAGATATGAGCCTATACTAAAAATGACCCAGGAAATCCCGGATGCAAGCCTCGATTTGTACGATGCGAGGGCGTATCCCGGATGCGAGCTTCTGCTACCAGAAACGAGCTTGGACCTGAAATTTGGGAAGACATATTAGTGAAAAATGAAGTCGAAATAAGGCAAAATCCAAAATCGAGCCCTACGGTGAGCGCCAGAAATGTGTGTTATAATAGTGCACCTATTAACTGTGACACAACACTCCAATAGATCATTACATTAGTGAAAATAGGTTTAGTAAAGCATGGAAATCCACTAAAATTGATCTATTACTTTCTAACTAGGAGTGTGAAAAACAACATAATAGCCCTCAGATTATGTCTTTTTTAGTGACATATACAACCTAGCATGAAAGATTCTATTAAAACTAAGAAAAATATCCCAATAACATGCATTCTAGTTCTAGAAATCAAGATTATAACAATGCATAAACATGGAAACTAAAATGTAACATGAATCTATATAAATCCTAACAACCTAACAATACATTTTCAATCTAAAATTCAGGCTTATTTGAGCTCAAAAACACCTTCCATTTATGGAAGAAATGAAGAGAGAGAGGGGGGACAAGGGTCATTAATGGAGTTGTAAAACCCATTAATGAGGTGTAAGAGGCTTTAAATGCCAAAGACATTAAAGAAGCATGGTGGAAGGCATATGCATTAAATGCAAGCATTTACGAGGCAAGCTTGAGAAGGTGGCCTTAGAGAGAGTCAAGCTTGAGAAAGTTGACTTTCTCAAATGGGTTGAGTTCCAAATCACATTTTTAGGAATGTGACATCATTAAGAGGCGGGTTAGAATGGGATTAGGATTACGATTAGATTTAGCATGGGGTGAATAGGTTGGGATGGGTTTGAACCCAGGGTCAAGGTGGTTGAGGTAGGTTAGGTTAGGGGTTTGGGAGAATATTAATGAAATAAATTATATTAAATATATTCATTCAAAAATAGGAATATTAATTATTTAAGTCTTTTATTACTTTAGACAATTAATTAGGACTATAGCCAATTAATTAGATTAATTTAGGCTAGAAGATAGGCTTTTTGCAAGTGATTTGATATAATAGGGATTTATTTAATTCCTTTTAAATTAATTACCTTAGCCATGTTTGATTTGAAATGATTTGGATTAAATTTATTTGATTTGATTGGCTTAGGTGATTAATAAAATATAGTGATTTAGATCACTTAGGAGATTAAATCTGATTCGAATGAATTATGCCAATCGATTGAAGAGTTGTCTGGACATAATTGGGGGTATGATCACACTTAGGAAAAGCAGGGTCTATGGTCAGAGCAGACCAAATCCATGTGGTTACAGGTGGCATTAGATGCCAGATACTAAGTGACAAACTATTCATTTAAATCCTCTAACAAGGTCACACCTAACAGTGTGTTTGTAACCTTTAACAGGGTTGGCTCTTAACCGATCTCACTTCAGAAGAGTGAAAATTTGGGTTACCGGTCCTAGTGGTTTTTCCCTTAACAGGGTTTCCACGTTAAAAATCAATGTGTCATGTGTTTATGAGTCATTACTTTACTGTTTTGCATTTCACATAAGTAAATCTAGATTGATCGGTATACACTAGTTATTTACTATATTTCGGTAAATAGAAAGACTGCTTATCGGTAAACATACAGTAGAAGGTTTTACAAAGAATTCCAACAAGTAGTAATTTGATATAAGTATTTCAAGGCATTCATCTTATAGGACTAAAGATAACTAGAGGTATAATTTTGTTGTTCTAAGTTTTAAGGGTTGATTTAAGGATTAATTTTTGAGGCCACTAATTCACCCCCCCCATCTCAGTTACTCTAACACATGGTATCAGAGCTTGTATGCTTAGAAAAGGGAGTTTAACAACTCAAGCTAAAGATCACCAAATGAACAGACGAGATGTGCCTAAGTTGAACAAAGAAAAATTTTCTTCATGGCAAAGTAGGGTAAGACTCCACTTATCAGGTATTGGAAATGATGTTACTCAATACTTAGATACTGAATATGTGTTTCCCACAGGAGTACTCATAGTTGAAAAAATGAGAGAGAAGAATGAGAACAACTACATCATAATAGAGCTTTCTTCCTCACTCTCCGATGCTGAATTTGAAGATGTCAAAGCATGCACAACTGCAAAGTAGATGTTAGATAAATTGAAGCTTGTACATGGTGGTGATAAAAATGTTCTTAGAGCCAAGGCAGAAATCCTTAGAGGAAAGTTTGATGATCTTAGAATGAAAGAAGGTGAAAAAATCACACAGTACAACACAAAAATCAAAGAGGTAGTCAATGCTATCTGAGGAATTGGAGGTGTACTAGAAGAAGAGATAGTGGTAAGTAAAATTCTAAGAGCCTTACTACCTACTTATGCTATTAGAGTATCTGTCATACAAGAAATGAGAGCAATAGAAAATAACAATGTTACTCTAGATAGTTTGATTGGAAGACTGATTTTATTTGAGATGAATAAATTTGATAATAGTGTCTCACCAAACATAGAGTCTACATTCAAATCTTCTTTGAGAATAAGTAAATCAAGTCATAAACACACTATGAGAAAAGATAGTGATAGTGAAAGTGAAGAAGAAGATCTTGATGAAATTGAATCACTTATGGTAAGAAGAATGCAGAGAGGCAAAGGTAAATACAAAGGTAAATTACCACTTGTTTGTTTTAATTGTAAAGAGATTGGACACTTTGCTGCAAGATGTCCAAACAAGAGAAAAGATGACAGAAGTAATGACAGGTCATTTGAAAACAAGTTTGATAGAGGTGATAACCGAGATTACAGAAGCAACAAAAAATTAGAAAGAAGAGATACCCGAGACTACAAGGACAAAGGAAAGAAGGCCAGTTACCTAGCTGCATGCAAGGATGAAAATACTGACACCGAATCTGATAAATACATTGAGATGGTGTTTGTGGCAGTAAAAGATGATTCAGATGAAGATGAAGAAAGGTATGTAGAAGCTGCACTCATATCTAAAGTTAGTAAAAATGATTTCTGGATCATAGATAGTGGCTACACTCACCATATGACCAGTGACAAACAAAATTTTGAGACTTTTTAATACTATAATGGTGGTTCAGTAAGAATGGGTAATGATACACCTTGTCCAGTTGAAGGTAAAGGAAATATAATGTTTAATAACTTGATAAAATGTGAAAATGCTTATTAGGTGAAAGGATTGAATTATAATCTATTGAATGTTTCTCAGTTCAATAATTCAGGTCACAGGGTAGCATTTGAAAATAAGAAGGCAAAGATCTTCAATGAATCAGGAAAGTTGATTGGTACCGGTGAGCAAACAAAAGGTAACTTATTCTATCTGAATGATACTGACACCACTTGCTTAATGGCTAGAAATGAAGACATATGGTTATGGCATAAGATATTGTGTCATGTAAACTTTAACAACATGATAAAGATAAGAAAAAGAAAAAATGTAAGAGGCTTACCGACGATGACTAAGCCCGACAATATCATGTGCAAAAATTGTCAAAAAAGTAAGATGAAAAAGTCTAGTTTCAAAAAAAAAACCCATACATTTGATGTCATTCTAGAATTATTCCATACTGATCTATGTGGACCCATGAGGATAAAGAGTTATTATGGTGATAGATATTTTATTCTCTTTGTTGATGATTACTCTAGAATGATGACAGTTATGCTTCTAAAAGACAAATCAGAAGCATTCAAGATGTTTAAATGGTACAAAGAAATGGTAGAAAAAATAAGTGGTAAGGAATTGAAATGCTTAAGATCAGATAGAGGAGGGGGATTTATTTCAGATTAATTCACTAACTTTTGTAATGAGTATGGAATCAAAAGACAGGTCTCTACACCAAGAACACCACGGCAAAATGGAATTGTTGAAAGAAGGAACAGATCCATTGTTCATTGTGCAAGGACACTGATGATAGAGAAGGGCATCACCCAAATATTCTGGAGGGAAGATTTTAGTACTATTGTTTATGCATTGAATAGATTACAATTGAAGAAAGACACCAAGAAGACACCCTACGAGCTATGGTATGGTTACACACCAAATGTAAGTTACTTCAAGATCTTTCGTAGTCAATGTTATATCTTAAAAGATGATATAAATGGAAAGATTGACTCCAAAAGTGATGAAGGAATCTCTCTAGGGTATTCCACCAAGAGCAAGGCTTATAAATGTCTCAATAAAGCCTCTAACAAAACTATTGAAAGTGAAAATGTAAAGATAGATGAATTTGTTAGAATAGTCCCAAAGGATAACTAAGAGCGGGGGTGTGAATCAGTTATCAGTAACTTAATTCTTTTTTTACTTCCTTAACTTTAGAATACAAAAAAGTAAATGCTTAATCAAATAACACAGTACACAACACACAATTTGATTATGGGGAATCCAAATGGTAAAAACCCTGGTGGGAATTAGCACCCACAATGAACTATACTTGTTTATAGTAATCCCTGTTAGAAGATATTTCAACCCTATTAGGAGTTGTACTTTACAATGAAATAAGTGCAGTGACCTGGTTAAGGGTCAGACCGTGTTAGGAGTCTTTTACAAAAAACCCTGTTAGGGGTGGTGGACTCACTATCCAAAAGCTCATTGCTTAATGGTGAAGGCTACAACCTTTTGTATAACAGATATGCACTATATCTGATGATGAACTATAGAGTAGACCTACTGTCTTGATCAGTTCCAATGTATCACAATCTTTCACTTCTTCACATAGACTGTTGATGAATGAACCACATTTGATATTCTTCTCTGTACATCTTATGTCTCTTTTCATATCATTCACACTTAGCGTATCACAATTGACTTGCTATAAGTATCTTCCTCAAAGTATGAGATCATGGGACATGTAAGACAACTCTTCATAAAATCCTTATCGGCTCTACTAAGCACGCAAGCATAATTACAACCACACAAGTATAAACTGAATAGATGCGACACTTCACTAAGTCGGCCTCACCAAATTAACTCTAACTTTGCAATCTTCTTGAAACACATTTGGTGCCTTTAGATAACTATCATCAAATCATAACTAATTATGAATATACACATGCATATCCTGAAGATAGGTGCAACTCAAGAAACATTTTACATATGTCGGCTCTGAACAAATACTCTGAACAGATACTCTGAACAGATACTCTTCTAGAACTATAATTGCCAATAACAGAATTACAAAACTTGACTGGATCATCATTTCTAGATCTGCATGTATGAACATAACATAATAAGAATTTCAACAACATGTAGCTAACCACGCAAGTCTTCATTTCATCATTCTGATAAGTACATACAGAATTACTACTGTGTATTATATGTTGTCATCAATGACAAACATACAATCAATTAACTGAACATAAGAAAATCTCCAACAATCTCTCCCTTTGACATTGATGGAAACATATGATATCAAAAACATCTTTTATTCATGGTGTCCTCTTTCTTTTACAATCTTCTCAAAATCCTCATCAAAGATTTATCTATACTGCTACAGTTCCTCTGACTGTGTTTTTGTTCCATGTATATACTCCCCTAGAGTATATGCTCCCCCTTAGTACATACTCCCCCTTTGACATCAATGGAAAAGGGTGCCATAGATCTTTAGGCATAGGTACTAC
>MU224538.1:107320-123753 GCA_018584345.1 Thuja plicata | reverse complement strand
TACAAATAACCCTGTTAGGGGTGGTGGACTCACTATCCAAAAGCTCACTGCTTAATGGTGAAGGCTACAACCTTCTGTATAAAAGATATGCACTATATCTGATGATGAACTGTAGAGTAGACCTGCTATCTTGATCAGTTCCAGTGTATTAGAATCTTTCACTTCTTCTTCACATAGACTCTTGATGAATGAACCACATCTGATATTCTACTCTGTACATCTTCTGTCTCTTTTCCTATCATTCACAATTAGTGTATCACAATTGACTTGCTATAAGTATCTTCCTCAAAGTATGAGATCATGGGACCTATAAGAAAACTCTTCATAAAATCCTTTTTGGCTCTACTAAGCACGCAAGCATAATTACAACCGTGCAAGTATAAACTGAATAGACGCGACGCTTCACTAAGTCGGCCTCACCAAATTGACTCTAACTTTGCAATCTTCTTGAAACATGTTTGGTGCCTTTAGATAACTATCATCAACTCATAACTAATCATGAATATACACATGCATATCCTGAAGATAGGTGCAACTCAAGAAACATGTTACATACGTCGGCTCTGAATAGATACTCTTCCAAAACTGTAACTGCCAATAACAAATTACACAACTTGACTGAAACATCATATCTAGATCTGCGTGTATGAAAATAGCATAACAAACATGTCAACAATATGTAGCTAACCACACAAGTCTTCATTTCATCATTATGATAAGTACAAATAGAATTACTACTGTGTATTATATGTTGTCATCAATGACAAACATACAATCAATTAACTGAACAGAATCAAATCTCCAACAAAATTTGCAGAGAAGAATGAAAATGTAATCACAAAAGAACTAGAGGACTACAATAGGTTTTTTTACGATGAAGAACCTGACACTCTACTTGAATAACAATGTATAGCTCCCGAGAAATAGATTATTGCACCCAAGCATCACGCTGCAAATACCAAAAATCAGGATATTGCTCAAGATGATGTACCAAGTGATGGAGATCATAATGAAGGACACAATGATGATCAAGATTATAGACAAAGAACTGAACCTATACTTTCCAGATATGTCAGAAGGAACCATCCATAGAAGTAGATCATTGGAGACAACAAGGCTGGTATGAGAACTAGAAGTAAATCTCTAAACATAAGATGTCTAATTTGTGATTTTGAGCCAAAATCTGTCAATGCTACACTTGATAATAAATAATGGATTAGTGCTATGAATAAAGAAATTGAGCAGATTGAAAAAAATAAGACATGGAAACTTGTACCGAGACCAGATGACAAGAATGACATTGGTACAAAATGGATATTCAGGAATAAACTGAAAGAGATTGGAGAAGTCACCAGAAACAAAGCAAGACTAGTATGCAAGGGGTATGCATAAGAAGAAGACATTTACTATGGAGAAATATTTGCACCCATTGATAGGCTAGAAGGAGTGAGAATATTACTTTCTTATGTTGCATTTAAAGGATTCAAGGTATACCAAATGGATGTCAATTTTGCATTCCTAAATGGAATACTTGAGGAAGAGGTATACATTGAGCAACCGAAAGGGTTTGTTAATCCAGACAAGAGGAATATGGTATGTAGACTACACAAAGCCTTGTATGGATTGAAACAAGCACCAAGAGCCTGGTATGAAAGACTTCATTCCTATCTCATAAGTATTGGATTTGTAGGAACTAGTGAAAATAGTAATCTTTATTTGAAGGAAGATACATATGCTAACATTTTGATTGCTGAAATATTTGTTGATGGCATCATATTTGGTGGCAATGATATGTTATAAAAATTATTTGAAAATGAAATGAGAAAAGAGTTTGAGATTTCTATGTTTGGAGAGATCAAGTTCTTTCTTGGTCTATAGATCATGCAACAAGATGAAGGTTTTTTCGTTACAAAATCCAAATACATCAAGGAAGTGCTGAAAATATTCAAGATGGAAGATTCCAAGCTAGTTGGAACACCGATGGAAACTAGATGTAAACTGACAAAGGAGGACAAGTCACCTGAGATAAAATAGACTTTGTACAGATCAAAGATTGGAAAACTCATATATGTTGTACATGCTAGACTAGATATTGCACATGCAGTAGGAATTATTGCAAGGTTTTCTACTAATCCCATGGAATCACATATGACTGTTGTGAAAAGAATCCTAAGATATCTGAAGAACACCGAGGACTATGGATTATGGTATAGAAGAGAAGGAAAATTTTAACTTAAGGTCTTTATCGACATTGATTGGGCTAGAAACATTGATGACCGAAAGACCACAACTGGAGGACATTCTTTATGGGTGATAGACTTGTCACATGGATCAGCAAGAAGTATGGATGCATCTCTCAGTCTACTGCAGAAGTAGATTATGTTGTTGTTGCTGCTGCAAACTACTCAAATATTACATGGATCAAAAAATTATTGGAAGGTATGCATATGAAAATTAGTGAACCAATAATTATCTATTGTGACAATACCAGTGCAGTAAACATTTCCAAGAATCCAGTCATGCATGCTAAAACAAAGCATATTGCTATAAAGTATCATTATTTGAGAAAACAAGTTCAAGAAAAGGAGGTGATACTTGATTATGTGCAATCAAAGGAACAATTAGCTTATATCCTCACCAAGCCACTTCCCAAGGATGCATTTGAGTACTTGAGAAAGAGATTAGGGGTCAGACCCTTGTATACTAGTCAGTAAAATGACTAGAAGGCTGCATCAACCTACATATTATCAGAATATCATTCATGTTGATGCAAGCAAAGAGATGGGCTTCAAAGATACATCTATACACAACAAGGTATTTATATACTCCAAGCACCAGAGTTATTTATTGTTGATGGATTGGGAAATTCAAGGAGTGTATTATGGATAGAAAGGATTGTTTTGCCATTACTGTCAAATATTTGTTTGGCATTGTTGTCAAAGGGAGAGAAAATATCCATTATCACATTAGGAAGATAATTATCATATTAGGGAGAGATTATATCCATGACATTATCCAAAGGGAGAGATGTAACCAGAAAGGGATAGTACATACAAAGGGAGAGAGTTGTTGAAAAGAGACAAAAAAAAAAAGAACAGTCAAAGGGGGAGAGTTTGACACAAGAAGAGAACACATCACATCAAAAGAAGAAAGATTCTAGATCTATCCAGTAAAGGGATTGAAGACAGAAAGAGAACTACAAGAATCAAATCTAAGCTCACATAAGCTTACCGAGGACCATATATTTGTATCGATTATAGTACATAAGATTGGTAGTTTGACAAAATTCAACTGTTATATTTCATATTGTATTAGTAATAATATAGTGTGATAATATAGTTTGTTGCCATCAATGCCAAAGGGAGAGATTGATGAACTATAACTGATTGAATGTTTGAAGATGTTAAGTTGATGATCACCAAGACATAGAAAGTTAATGCAAGACATTAAATCAGTTAATGTATTGTATTTTCATTGATGTCAACTTGATATAATCTATATGGTCAAGTACATACTGCTAAAGACTTTAGAGAACCAATGAATCAAAGGCTATGCTATTAGTAATGCATAAAAGTTAAGTATTCACAAAATGACTATATACACAGACAGAGTGCACACCGATGGACAAAGTAAATCAACAAGAGAAAAGTCACAGTGTTACCTAACAAGAAAAAGCACAGCATTACTGACGAGCAAAGTCACAGTGTTACCTGATGAGAAAAGCATCGTGTAACCCGACAGATAAAATTACAGTGTTGCCCAATGGACAGGGATCCCGAAGACAATTGAAGTCACACTGATGGAACAGTCATTTTTCATTGACAACTAACTAAAGTATTGACTAACATAACAAAGAGTTCAGAAATGAAAAAATGCTTAGCTGTCAAGAGCTAAATATAGACTTAACTGGTACTTATCATTGTTTTAATCGACAAGATAAAGTTAGAGATAAGTAAAGGATTTAAAGCTACTTAGTCCATTTGGAAAGAAGATCTCTATGAGATAAATTAGGAGTTTTTCTTTAAATCAAATTGGCAAGAATTATGGATCACGCCAAGATCAAGAAAGCCAAGAAATGGTGAAATCATGTCTATATAAAAGACAAGCTTATTTAATATGAAAAAGGGGAGTGACAAGAGAATAGATGTTGAAGAGATTCTGAAGCAGAAGAAAGTCTTCATTTAGACCTGATCAATCAAGCTGAGGAATGAGATAAAGTCTACAGACACTGACGAACATTGATACAACATCACAGAGTAGAACAATGTGGAGCAAAGGTATTGAATTGATAACATTGATCAGAAAGGTAATGCACTTACAATAGATCTAAAAATCTACAATTCTAGTTGTAAATGTGAAGAGATCACTTTACTGTTTAAATTTAACCATTGAAGCATCAAGTCTCTTAACCGAGCAGGACTTAAAATTCTTTTCTAATTGAGATACATCCCAAGGAGTATCAAAAAGTTTGATCATACAAAGTAGCATTGGATATGCCCGATACCTATTAACAGGCCAAGAGAGTGTTTGATCAAGGATGGTAGCATTAGATGCCAGATACTAAGTGACAAACTATTCATTTAAATCCTCTAAAAAGGTCATACCTAATAGTGTGTTTGTAACCTTTAATAGGGTTGGCTCTTAACCAAGCTCACTTCAGAAGAGTGAAAATTTGGGTTACCAGTCCCAATGGTTTTTCCCTTAACAGGCTTTCCAAGTTAAAAATCCATGTGTCATGCGTTTATGATTCATTACTTTATTGTTTTGTATTTCACATAAGTAAATCTGGATTGATCGGTATACACTAGTTATTTATGGTGTTTTGGTAAATACAAAGACTACTTATCGGTAAATATACAGTAGAAGGTTTTACAAAGCATTTCGACAAGTAGTAATTTGATATAAGTATTTCAAGGCATTCATCTTAAAGGACTTAAGATAACTAGAGGTATAATTTTGTGGTACTAAGTTTTAAGGGTTGATTTAAGGATCAATTTTTGAGGCCACTGATTCACCCCCCCCCCCCTCTCAGTTATTCTAACATCATCCTCTNTTCCCCCCCCCCCCCCTCTCAGTTATTCTAACATCATCCTCTTCAAGGATCCACTTTTTTCTTGGTTAAGCATTATTTTTTTTTATCATGTGACAACCAATCGTACATACAAATATTGGTTTAAATTGAGGATATGCATCCTTAATCATAACCTTTTTCATTATTTGCAATTGGGTTTCCATGATAGGAAAGTATCTTATCCTTGAGACTAAACAGTGTGTCATCCTTCACAAAGATCCGTTTTGCACTTCTTGCATGGTATCTCTTTGTATTCATCCATTTCATGGCCTCATAGGAGTTGAGATCTCTTTGGTTTGGATTGGGTGTTGCTTGTGGATATTGTCTTGCTGTTAAAATTGATTTATCCTTGTTTATCATTTTCTTAAGATGACAAAATAGTACTTATTTTTCCATCTTAAGGGGGGCATACATGACCTCCTTATTGCATATATCTTGATCACTTTAAGCATGGAAGAGAGAGTATACTAGGATAACTCAATTTTCTAGGGACAAATCACTCTTCTTTTCACATATTTGGGATTGCTTGACTAGCATAACACAATTTTCTAGACCATTTGACCTATCCTTTTTCATGATTTGACTAGCGTAATAAAACTCGCTAGACCATTGACTCTTGGTCCTTAGAGTGACCACACACATTTGGTCCTTAGACTGACCACACACATTTCACTAGTACATTTGAGGCCAAATTCTGACAGCTATCTATTGGATTTTCAATGCCTATATGTCAGTACTTTGACGGATGTAACCCTCATGGTTATTTCATTGGAAATTGCTACGGAAGTGGTAACTTGTTAGAATAACTGAGAGGGGGGTGTGAATCAGTGGCCTCAAAAATTAATCCTTAAATCAACCCAAAAACTTATTACCACATTTATAAGCCTCTAGTTATATTCAGTCCTATAAGATGAATGCCTCCAAATACTTATATCAAATTACTACTTGTCAGAACACTTTGTAAAACTTTCTACTGTATGTTTACCGATAAGCGGTCTTTCTATTTACCAAACACAGTAACTAACTAGTGTATACTGATCAATCCAGATTTACTTATGTGAAATCCAAAATAGTAAAGTAATGACTCGTAAACACATGACACATGGATTTTTAACGTGGAAACCCTGTTAAGGGAAAAACCACTAGGACCGATAACCCAAATTTCCACTCTTGTGAAGTGAGCTCATTGAAGAGCCAACCCTATTAAAGGTTACAAATAAACTGTTAGGTGTGACCTTGTTAGAGGATTTAAATCAATAGTTTCTCACTTAGTATCTGGCATCTAATGCTACCATCCTTGATCAAACACTCTCTTGGCCTGTCAATAGGTATCGGGCATGTCCAATGCTACTTTGTATGATCAAACTTTTTGATACTCCTTGGGATGTATCTCAATTAGAAAAGACTTTTAATTCCTGTTTGGTTAAGAGACTTGATGCTTCAATGGTTAAACTGAAACAGTAAGTTGATCTGTTCACATATACAACTTGAATTGTAGATTTTCAGATCTATTGTAAGTGCATTACCTTTCTGATCAATGTAATCAATTCAATACCTTTTCTCCACACTATTCTTCTGTATGATGTTGTATTACTATTCGTCGGTGTCTACAGAATTTATCTCTTTCCTCAGCTTGATTGATCAGGTCTGAATGAAGACTTTCTTCTCCTTCAGAATCTCTTCTGCATCTATTTTCTTATCACTCCCCTTATTCATATTGAATAATCTTGTCTCTTATATAGACATGATTTCACTATTTCTTGGCTTTCTTGATCTTGGCATGATCCACAATTCTTGCCAATTAGATTTAAAGAAAAACTCCTAATTTATCTCGTAGAGATCTCCTTGCCAACTTGACAAAGCTGCTTTAAATCCTTTACTTATCTCCGGCTTTATATTGTCGATTAAAAAAATGATAAGTACCAGTTAAGTCTATATTTAGCTCTTGACAGCTAAGCATTTTGTCATTTTTGAACTCTTTGTTCTGTCGGTCAATACTTTAGTTAGTCATCGGTGACAACTGACTATTCTGTTGGTGTGACTTCAGTTGTCTTCAGGATCTCTGTCCGTCGGGCAACACTATAATTTTTTCCGCTGGGTTACACTTGTGCTTTTTCTTGTCAGGTAACACTGTGACTTTGCACGTCAATAATGTTGTACTTTTTCTTGTCAGGTGAAACTGTGACTTTTTCTCTCATTGATTTACTCTGTCCATCGATGTGCACTCTGTCGGTATATATAGTCACTTTGTGAATACTTAACTTTTATGCATTACTGATATCATAGCCTTTGATCCAATGGTTCTTTGAGGTCTTTAGGAATATGTACATGACCATACAGATTATATCAAGTTGACATCAATGAAAATACAATACATTAACTTAGTTAATGTCTTGCATTAACTTTCTGTGTCTTGGTGATCATCAACTTAACATCTTCCAACATTTAATCAGATATAGTTCATCAATATCTCCCTTTGGCATTGATGGAAACACACTATATTATCACTAATACAACATGAAATATAATATTTGAAGTTCATCAAACTACCAATATTATGTACTATAACTGATACAAATATCTGGTCCTCGGTAAGCTCACATAGCTTAGATTTGATTCTTGCAGCTCTATTTCTGTCTTCAATCCCTTCATTGGATAGATGTAGAATCTTTCTTCATCTAATGTGATGTGTTCCCTTCTTGTGTCAAACTCTCTCCCTTTGACTATTCTTTTATTTTAATGTCTATTTTCTCTCTTGTCAGCAATCTCTCCCTTTGTATGTACTCTCCATTTCTGGTTACATCTCTCCCTTTGGATAATGTGATGGATATAATCTCTCCCTTTGACAACAATGCCAAAAAAAAAAAAATTGACAGTAGTGCCAAACAATCCTTTCTATCCATAATATACTCCATGAAATTCCCAACCCATCAGCGATACAACAATTTGATGCTTGATGTAGATAAATACCTTGTTGTGTATAGATGTATCTTTGAAGTCCATCTATTTGCTTGCATCAACATGAATGATATTCTGATAATATGTAGGCTGATGCAGCCTTCTAGTCATCTTATTGACCAGTAGACAAGGGTATGACCCCTAGTCTCTTTATCAAGTACTCAAATGCATCCTTGGGCAGTGGTTTGGTGAAGATATCAGCTAATTGTTCCTTTTATTGCACATACTCAATATCACCTCCTTTTCTTGAGCTTGTTCTCTCAAATAATGATACTTGATAGCAATATGCTTTGTTTTAGCATGCATGACTGGATTCTTGGAAATGTTTATTGCACTGGTATTATCACAATAGATAATTACTAGTTCAAGAATTTTCATATGCATACCTTCCAGTAACTGTTTGATCCATGCAATATTTGAGCAATTTACAGCAGCAGCTACACACTCTACTTCTGCAGTAGACTAAGAGATGTATCCTTGCTTCTTGTTGATCCATGTGACAATTTTTTCACCCATAAAGAATGCTCCTCCAGTTGTTCTCTTTTGGTCATCAATGTTTCCATCCCAATCAGCATTGGTAAAGACCTTAAGTTCAAATTTTCCTTCTCTTCTATACCATAAGCCACAGTCCTTGATATTCTTCAGATATCTTAGGATTCTTTTCACAACAGTCATATGTGATTCCCTGGGATTAGCAGAAAATCTTGCAACTATTCCTACTGCATGTGCAATATCTAGTCTAGTATGTACAACATACATGAGTTTTCCAGTCATAGATCTGTACAAAGTATAATTTACCTCAGGTGACATGTCCTCCTTTTTTAGCTTACATCCATTTGCCATCGGTGTTCCAAATGGCTTGGAATCTTCCATCTTGAATATTTTCAGCACTTCCTTGATGTATTTGGATTGTGTAATGAAAATACCTTCATCTTGTCGCATGATCTGTAGACCAAGAAAGAAATTGATCTCTCCAAACATAGGCATCTCAAAATCTTTTCTCATTTCATTTGTAAATCATTTGCATAACATTTCATTGCCACCAAATATGATGTCATCAACAAATATTTCAGCAATCAAAATGTTAGCATCAGTATCTTCCTTCAAATAAAGATTATTGTTTTCACTAGTTCTTACAAATCCAATACTTATGAGATACGAATGATGTCTTTCATGCCAGACTCTTGGTGTTTGTTTCAATCCATACAAGACTTTGTGTAGTCTACATACCATATTCCTCATGTCTGGATCAAAAAACCCTTTTGGTTGCTCAATGTATACCTCTTCCTCAAGTATTCCATTTAGGAATGCAGACTTGACATCCATTTGGTATACCTTGAATCCTTTAAATGCAGCATAAGAAAGTAATATTCTCACTCCTTCTAGCCTAGCAACAGGTGCAAAGGTTTCTCCATAGTGAATCCCTTCTTCTTGTGTATACCCCTTGCATACTAGTCTTGCTTTATTTCTGGTGACTTCTCCATTCTCATTCAGCTTATTTCTAAATATCCATTTTGTACTGATGACATTCTTGTCATCTTGTCTCGGTGCAAGTGTCCATGTCTTGTTTTTCTCAATCTACTCAATTTCTTCATTCATATCACTAATCCATTCATCATTATCAAGTGCAACATTGATAGATTTTGGTTCAAAATCACAAATTAGACATCTTGTGTTTAGAGACTTAAATCTGGTTCTCATACCAGCCTTCTTGTCTCCAATGATCTAGTTTTTTGGATGGTTCCTTCTAACATATCTGGCAAGTACAAGTTCAATTCTTTGTCTATCATCTTCATCATCATTTTGTCCTTCATTCTAATCTCCATCGCTTGGTACATCATCTTGAGCAATATCCTAATTTTTTGTATTTCAAGCCTGATGCTTGGGTGCAATATTTTGCTGCTCGGGAGCTATACATTATTGCTCGGGTATATCAGGTTCTTCATTGTAAACAAACCTATTTTAGTCCTCTAGTTCTTTTGTGCTTTCATTTTCATTCTTCTCTACAAATTCATCTATCTTTACATTTGTACTTTCAACAATTTTTTTAGAGGCTTTACTGAGATATTTATAAGCCTTGCTCTTGGTGGAATACCCTAGGAAGATACCTTCATCACTTTTGGAGTCAAGATTTTGATTTCTATAATCTTTTAAGATATAACATTGACTACCAAAGATTATGAAGTAACTTACATTGGGTGTGTAACCATACCATAGCTCATAGGTTGTCTTCTTGGTGTCTTTCTTCAATTGTACTTTGTTCAATGTGTAAACATCAATACTGATAGCTTCCCTCCAAAATATTTGGGTGATGCCTTTCTCTATCATCAGTGTCCTTGCACAATCAACTATGGATCTATTCCTTCTTTTAGCAATTCCATTTTGTTGTGGTGTTCTTTGTGCAGAGACCTATCTTTTGATTCCATGCTCATTGTAAAAGTTAGTGAATTCATCATAAATAAATTCCCCTCCTCTATCTGATCTTAAGCATTTCAATTTCTTACCACTTTGTTTTTCTACCATTGCTTTGTACCATTTAAACATCTTAAATGCTTCTTATTTATCTTTTAGAAACATAACTGTCATCATTCTAGAGTAATCATCAACAAAGAGATTGAAATATCTATCACCATCGTAACTCTTTGTCCTCATGGGTCCACATAGATCAGTATGGACTAATTCTAGAATGGCATCAGATGTATGGGTTTTTCTTTTGAAACTAGACTTTGTCATCTTACCTTTTTGACAATTTTTGCACATGATATTGTCGGGCTTAGTCATCGTCGGTAAGCCTCTAACATTTCTCTTTTTGCTTATCTTTATCATGTTGTCAAAATTTGCATGGAACAATATTTTATGCCACAACCATATGTCTTCATTTCTAGCCATTAAGCAAGTGGTGTCGGTATCATTCAGATAGAATAAGTTACCTTTGTCTGCTCACCGGTACCAATCAACCAACCTAATTCATTGAAGATCTTTTCCTTCTTCAAATGCTACTCTTTGACTTGAATTATTCAGTTGAGAAACAATCAATAGATTATAATTCAATCCTTTCACCCAATAAGCATTTTCACATTTTATCAGGTTATTCAACATCATTGTTCCTTTACCTTCAACTGGACAAGGTGTATCATTACCCATTCTTACTGAACCACCATTATAGTAATCAAAAGTCTCAAAATTTTGTTTTTCATCGATCATATGGTAAGTGCAGCCACTATCTATGATCCAAACATCATTTTTACTAACTTTTGATATGTGTGCAGTTTCTACATACCTTTCTTCATCTTCATCTGAATCATCTTTTACTACCACAAACACCATCTTAATGTATTCATCAGATTTGGTGTCAGTATCTTCATCTTTGCATGTAGATAGGAAACTAGCCTTCTTTCCTTTGTCCTTGTAGTCTCGGGTATCTCTTCTTTCTGAATTTTGGTTGCTTCTGTAATCTCGGTTATCACCTCTGTCAAACTTCTTTTCAAATGGATTGTCATTACTCTGTCATCTTTTCTCCTGTTAGGACATCTTGTAGCAAAGTGTCCAATCTCTTTACAATTAAAACATACAAGTGGTAATTTACCTTTATATTTACCTTTGCCTCTCTGCATTGTTCTTGCCATTAGTGCTTCAATTTCATCAAGATCTTCTTCTTCACTTTCACTATCACTATCTTTTCTCATAGTGTGTTTATGACTTGATTTACTTATTCTCAAAGATGATTTGAATGCAGAATCTATGTCTGGTAAGACACTATTATCAAATTTATTCATCTCAAATGAAATCAGGCTTCCAATCAAACTATCTAGAGTAACATTGTTATTTGCTACTCCTCTCATTTCTTGTATGGCAGATACTCTAATCGCATAAGTAGGCAGTAAGGTTCTTAGAATTTTACTTACCACTATCTCTTCATCTAGTACACCTCCAACTCCTCAGATAGCATTAACTACCTCTTTGATTCTTATGTTGTACTATGTGATGTTTTCACCTTATTTCATTATGATATCATCACACTTTCCTCTAAGGCTTTCTGCCTTGGCTCTCAGAACATTTATATCACCACCATGTACAAGCTTCAATTTATCCCACATTTGCTTTTCTAATTGTGCATGCTTTGAAATTGTCAAATTCAACATTGGAGAATGAGGAAGAAAGCTCTATTATCATGCAGTTGTGCTCATGCTTCTCTTTCATTTTTTCAACTGTGAGTGCTCCTATGGGCAACACATATTCAGTATCTAAGTATTGAGTAACATCATTTCCAATACCTGATAAGTGGAGTCTTAGCCTACTTTCCATGAAGTAAAGTTGTCTTTTTTCAACTTGGGCACATCTCGTATGTTCATCTTATGATCTTTTTATTGAGCTGTTAAACTCCCTTTCTAAGCACACAAGCTCTGATACCAATGTTTAGAATAACCGAGAGAGGGGGGGTGAATCAGTGGCCTCAAAAATTAATCCTTAAATCAACCCAAATACTTATTAACACATTTATAAGCCTCTAGTTATATTCAGTCCTATAAGATGAATGCCTCCAAATACTTATATCAAATTACTACTTGTCAGAATGCTTTGTAAAACCTTCTACTGTATGTTTACCGATAAGCAGTCTTTCTATTTACCAAAACACAGTAAATAACTAGTGTATACCGATCAATCCAAATTTACTTATGTGAAATGCAAAATAGTAAAGTAATGACTCATAAACACATGACACATGGATTTTTAACGGGAAAACCCTGTTAAGGGAAAAACCACTAGGATCGGTAACCCAAATTTCCACTCTTCTAAAGTGAGCTCGCTGAAGAGCCAACCCTATTAAACGTTACAAACACACTATTAGGTGTGACCTTGGTAGAGTAATTAAATGAATAGTTTGTCACTTAGTATCTGGTATCTAATGCTACCATCCTTGATCAAACACTCTCTTGGCCTGTCAATAGG
The DNA here is from genome assembly GCA_018584345.1 of Thuja plicata. Taxonomy (NCBI): domain Eukaryota; kingdom Viridiplantae; phylum Streptophyta; class Pinopsida; order Cupressales; family Cupressaceae; genus Thuja; species Thuja plicata. The sequence continues at coordinate 110,774 of MU224538.1, read as the reverse complement.
TATCGGGCATATCTAATGCTACTTTGTATGATCAAAATTTTTGATACTCCTTGGGATGTATCTCAATTAGAAAAGACTTTTAAGTCCTGCTCAGTTAAGAGACTTGATGCTTCAATGGTTAAACTAAAATAGTAAGTTGATCTATTCCATATACAACTTGAATTGTAGATTTTCAGATATATTTTAAGTGCATTACCTTTTTGATTAATGTAATCTATTCAATAGCTTTTCTATACACTATTCTTCTTTGTGATGTTGTATTACTGTTCGTTGGTGTCTACAGAATTTAGCTCTTTCCTCATCTTGATTGATTAGGTCTAAATGAAGACTTTCTTCTCCCTCATAATCTCTTCAGCATCTATTTTCTTGTCACTCCCCTTATTCATATTGAATAAGCTTTTCTCTTATATAGACATGATTTCACTGTTTCTTGGCTTTCTTGATCTTGGCGTGGTCCACAATTCTTGCCAATTAGATTTAAAGAAAAATTCTTTATTTATCTCGTAGAGATCTCCTTTCCAACTGGACAAAGCTTCTTTAAAATCCTTTACTTATCTCTGGCTTTATCTTGTTGATTAAAACAATGATAAGTACTAGTTAAGTCTATATTTAGCTCTTGACAGCTAAGCATTTTGTCATTTTTGAACTATTTTTTGTGTCGGTCAATACTTTAGTTAGTCATCGGTGACAACTGACTGTTTCGTTGGTGTGACTTCAGTTGTCTTCAGGATCTCCGTCCGTCGGGCAACACTGTAATTCTGTCTGTTGGGTTACACTTGTGCTTTTTCTCATCTGGTAACACTGTGACTTTTCTCATCGGTAATGCTGTGATTTTGCTCGTCAGGTAACACTGTGACTTTTTCTTTCGTTGATTTACTCTATCCATCGGTGTGCACTCCGTCGGTGTATACAGTCACTTTGTGAATACCTAACTTTTATGAATTACTGATAGCATAGCCTTGATTCATTGGTTCTCTGAAGCCTTTAGCAATATGTACATGACCATACAAATTATATCAAGTTGACATCAATGACAATACAATACATTAACTGATTTAATGTCTTGCATTAACTTTCTGTCTTGGTGATCATCAACTTAACATCTTCAAACATTTAATTAGTTATAGTTCATCAGTAATTGTCGCTATTCAGACACCGTATCCGTCAAAACTTATGACTTTAATATCCAGTTTATAATAGCATTTCATATGGTACATCTATCAGAATGCTGACAGAACATGTAGCTTATCCAATGGATAGCTTGTCAAAATACCGTCGGATGTGTAGTGATTGGACGACAAGAAACCCCGTCGAATACATTCCACAGCCGTCGTAACTTTTTGTCATGAATACTGGGTTATCCATTGTTATGCCTATTTGAATGCTGACGGAAATCAAGTGAACCTTCAACATGAAAACATGTCAAACGTAAAGCACTACCGTCATAAATGCCTGTAAAAAATTTAGTTTTTTCGACAGGAAAGCCCGTCAAAAATATAGAACTTCCATCGTACCTCTTTGTCAAAATTATAGTATGTCCTTCGATATGTCTATTTCAATGCTGATGGAAATGAGGTGACCCTCTGACAAAAAATCTTGTGGAACATATAGCACTTCCATCGTAATTACCTGTTGAAAATGTAGTTTTTTTGACATGATAACCCGTCGGATGTATAGCCATGCGGTCGTAAGTATCTGTCAAAAATGTCGATGTTCCAACAGGAGAACCAAGTATATGTTAATAATACTATGTTCAAACTATTTCTCTGCAATAAAAATTCTATCAACTGTAACTATGCAACAATTTATGTTAAGGAACCTCGTACAAATTTATAGCTTAAAGTGTAGCAAATAATTTAATATACTCATATTCTCTAATCTATGTTTTCATTGTGTTCCGATATAGCTTAGTTTTAAAAAGAAGACAAAGTATGCTAACCCCATCATCTTCATCTCTTCTTTTCCTTTCTTTGGTCTCGTCTTTTCCTTTTTTGACATCCCATCTCATCATGGTTGTGCCTATATTACCAATAAATAACATTCAATATCACTCAAAATTATCAAATATGTAACCCATAGTATTAAATGCTCAAATGCTTTCAATCCATTGAATTTAATGGGATGAAGATGTAAAGGGATGAGGATGCTATTTATTTTTATTTAAAATTGAAAGTTATAAATTAGAACTTTCTAATGACTAGATATAGGGTTGTTTGTGTGTTGCTATGAGTATATTTGAAACTATACAATTCTATGAAGAGTAACAGTTAAAATGTTTGAAAGAAAAGAAGAAGAAGAAAAAATCACTTGAAGACTTGCTTGAAATGCATGCCCTCACACTTTATCATTTAAACTTCTTTCTAGCATGTATTTCCAGACATGTCTCACAAAACCTGTCACTAGCACTACTTATCAACATTCAGAAATATAGTTCTTAAGAAAGGAAGAGCGTGGTTTCATAAAGGAAAAATGTTCATATCCAATGGACAAAAAATGATGTGATATTCAGAAGGAATGCTACAAGATATTTTCAACAAAGTTTGAATCCTTAAGCAACCATGTCAAAGAGAAGTGAAAGTATACAAAGTAAAGACTAATTATTTCAGCATGTGTTTCATCATAGGAAGGTAGTAATCATATGAATCAAAATAAAAAGGTACATTATGATAAATTAAATGTCATGGAATAATGATCACAATAATTTTGAACAAAAGCTTTATATGGAGAAGGACAATGTGAAACAGACTAGTCTGATTTTTCTATCTTCTAAATTTATGATGAAAATGTTAAGGAAAAGAATGAGCACAATAAAAGAGTCTACCATTATCAAGTGTATCAAATTCATGAAGAATCACATCAATTATAAGAAGCGTGATCATTAGATCATCCCAGGGATAGATATTTATTTAGAGACATTCACATCAAACAAAGCATGAAGAAAAAGTAATGCAGTGGACTACAAGTATAAAAGCATCAATTAATAATCCAAAAGTAATTTTTTAGCGATAAATATCATAACAACAATCATGAATCATATTCAATGAAGAAATAAAACTATAAGGGAGGTAATGGACATTCAGATCACCAGTATCAAAACCTTCCAATTCAGTAAAATGGATTTAAAACAACTATCATATGGATGTTTCACATGAGAAATATTCAAGGGGATTGTTTTATTGAGAAAATAGAGTTACTATGTAATGAAATCCATAGTTTACAAAAAGCATTGGTTTCAAATTTAAGCAAAGAATTATTTTAAAACCAGAGACATTATAGTGCCAAAGCATGTGCATACATGAAAGAGGTCATTTTTCATGGGGCAAACTATGTTGGAATAATGATCTATTTGTCATCAGTGAATGCACTTAGTGAAAACACTTATTCGATTTTGAATACTTACCGAGCTCATCACTCAGTCCACAGCCTATACCGAGCATTCAGTAAAGCTCACCGA